>JAGIQG010000028.1:40362973-40522973 GCA_024679065.1 Sphyrna mokarran | reverse complement strand
AAGAGGGGTGTTTTAGTTTACAGAGTGACTTGGACAAGTTGCAGAGCTGGGCCGAGAGGTGGCAAATGGAGTTTAATGTGGAAAAGTGTGAGGTAATGCACTTTGGCAGGAACAATAAATGTGTAGAGTATAGGGCTAATGGTAGGGCTCTTAATAGTGTTGAGGAACAGAAGGATCTTGGTGTATGTGTCAATAGATCCCTGAAAGTAGGCAGTCAAGTGGATAAGTTGTTAAGAAGGCATATGGAGTCTTAGCTTTTATTGGTAGGGGGATTGAATTTAGGAGCCGCAGCATCATGTTGCAACTGTACAAAACTCTAGTGCGGCCGCACTTGGAGTATTGTGTGCAGTTCTGGTCCCCACATTATAAGAAAGATGTGGAGGCATTGGAGAGGGTACAGAGGAGGTTTACCAGGATGTTGCCTGGTATGGAGGGCAGGTCCTATGAAGAGAGGTTGAAGGATTTGAGGCTGTTTTCGTTAGAAAGGAGGCGGCTAAGGGGGGATCTTATTGAAACATATAAGATAATTAGAGGTTTGGATAGGGTGGACAGTGATAGCCTTTTTCCTAGGATGGAAAAAGCTAGCACGAGAGGACACAACTTTAAATTAAGGGGTATGAGTTATAGGACGGATATCAGAGGTAGGTTCTTTACTCAAAGAGTGATTAGGGAGTGGAATGCCCTGCCTGCAGCTGTTGTAGATGCGCCAAGTTTGGTGGCGTTTAAGAGGTTAGTTGATAAGTATATGGATGAGAAGGGAATGGTTTAGTTAGGAGGGGCATTGCTTTTTATTTTGGTCGGCACAACATCGAGGGCCGAAGGGCCTGTTCTGTGCTGTATTGTTCTATGTTCTATGTTCTAATATAAAAGGTAAGAGAGAGGCAAAAATAGCCATTGGACTCCTGGAAAATGAGGCTGGAGAAATAATAAGATCCACATTAAATCCACAATTAATAAAATCCACATTACATTCCAAAGCTTTACTCAATGCCAATCAGTTATGGCTGCTGAATATCTGATATAACGGTGAAGTCAGTATCTGGATGCCGAAACCACTTTAGGTAAATCGACACTGATTTCTAATGACTTCTGGAATGCCAATCACTCTCTTTTGCCGAAAGCCTAACATTTTGCTAGTTTCATAATTCATGAGGTAAGGATTTGCAGTTAATTCAGAATTGATCCAAAAATCTGAAATAGTACGCATAGTGTACTTTGAGAAATTTAATTGAAAATATTTCATCATAGAATTCACCCAATCTATACCTCTTTCATAAACATGGATGAGTTTCACATTTTGATGTATTTGATTTATTTCCACATTTCAATCAAAATAATTTGACAAAGCCACTGAGTGTATATCTGGGTGAGGTAAGCCTTTTGAGGAATCTTGGAATTGATTACAAAGTTTTTCTCAACATTATCGAAAATTGTTTCACCACAAATCTCACATTGCACCAAAGTGCATATCTCGGTATAAGTCAAGCATTTTAGTAAATCCAGATTTGGTCCGGCTCACTTCTTCAATGATGATGAGCTTTCTTCACCATTGGTCTGATGTGTGTATCAAGTGTATATCTGGGTGCGTTAACCATTTTGGGAGTCTCCACATTTGATTTCAAAGATTTTCTCGATGCCAATGACACTACATTTCCAAAAGTCTGAAATAGCGCCAAAGTGCACATCTCGATGAATATACCATTTCGTGTAAATCCACATTTTGTTGTAAATATTATCGCGGCAAAGTGCATATCTGGATGAGTTTAGCACTGTGAGGAAGCCTAGAATGCCAATCTATCTCTTTTGGCGAAAGACTGATATTACGCCAGTTGCATACTTTCATGGAGTTTCAGTTAATTCAGAATTGATCCGGCAGACTTCTTCAACGATGATGAGCTTTTTTGGCCATTGGCCTGATATTTGTGTGTAAAATGCATATGGACGCAAGAACAATTTTAGGAGTCTCCGCATTCGATTGCAAAGGTTTTCACGATGCCAATGACAATGCAAAGATTTTCTTGATGCCTACATTTCCAGAAATCTAAAATAGTAACAAAGTGCATATAGAACATAGAACATAGAACATAGAACAATACAGCACAGAACAGGCCCTTCGGCCTTCGATGTTGTGCCGACCAAAATCAAAAGCAATGCCCCTCCAAACTAAACCATTCCCTTCTCTTCCATATACTTATCAATTAACCTCTTAAACGCCACCAAACTTGGCGCATCTACACAGCTGCAGGCAGGGCATTCCACTCCCTAATCACTCTTTGAGTAAAGAACCTACCTCTGATATCCGTCCTATAACTCATACCCCTTAATTTAAAGCTGTGTCCCCTCGTGCTAGCTTTCTCCATCCTAGGAAAAAGGCTATCACTGTCCACCCTATCTAAACCTCTAATCATCTTATATGCTTCAATAAGATCCCCTCTTAGCCGCCTCCTTTCTAACGAAAACAACCTCAAATCCTTCAACCTCTCTTCATAGGACCTGCCCTCCATACCAGGCAACATCCTGGTAAACCTCCTCTGTACCCTCTCCAATGCCTCCACATCTTTCTTATAATGTGGGGACCAGAACTGCACACAATACTCCAAGTGCGGCCGCACTAGAGTTTTGTACAGCTGCAACATGATGCTGCGGCTCCTAAATTCAATCCCCCTACCAATAAAAGCTAAGACTCCATAAGCCTTCTTAACAACTTTATCCACTTGACTGCCTACTTTCAGGGATCTATTGACACATACACCAAGATCCTTCTGTTCCTCAACACTATTAAGAGCCCTACCATTAGCCCTATACTCTACACATTTATTGTTCCTGCCAAAATGCATTACCTCACACTTTTCCACATTAAACTCCATTTGCCACCTCTCGGCCCAGCTCTGCAACTTGTCCAAGTCACAACTGGAAGAGGTAAGCATTTTGAGGAAGCCTTGAATGCCAGTCGTTCTCTTTTGCCAGAAACCTGACTTTTCGCAAGTTGCATAGCTACTTTAGGTAAGCATTTCCAGTTTTTGCCAGAATTGATCAGAAAGGCTTCCTCAACAGTAATGAGCTTTTAGTGTCATTGGCCTGAGATTTCAGTGTAAAGTGTGTTTCTGGCAACGTCAACCATTTTAGGAATCTCCACATTTGATCACACTGATTTTTCTTGATGCCTACATTTTCAAAAATCTGAAATCGCGCCGAAGTGCATTTCTCGATGAGTATAGTATTTGCGTAACTCCATACTGTTCGTAAATATTTTATTTGGCCATAAAGCTGATACTCACGGCAGACTGCATATCTGGCTAAGTCTAGCATTTTGGATTAAATTCATGTTTGATTGTTAGTATCTTGTCAAAGCCACTGACTCTATTTGGCCATAAGCTGATATCGAAGCAAAGACCATTTCTGGATGGGTTTCGCATTTTGATGTAATTCCACATTTCAATCTAAATATTTTGGCAAATCCACTGAGTATATTTGTTGAAAAAGCTGATATTGTGGGAAAGTGCATGTCTGGATGAGGTAAGTCTTTTGAGGAACCCTAGAATTGATTCCAAAGGTTTTCTCAACACTATTGAAAATTCATTCACCACTAGGGTTTAGTTCAATAATGACAGCTTTATTTTCATTTACGTCGATGGAGGTGCAGTCAGGAAATGCAATCGAACTGTCTTGAAAGCACTCTAAAGACCCGTCGCAACAGGCTATAGTCATAACTGAACCTCGGTGTAATGTGCGATTCAAATGTTAATGCTTTATTTACAGTATTCGACTTTAGCCATCCCGTCTCGATGTTTGGGACGATGGGTTTAAGTTTGTGTTAATCGTTTTTGTCTGATTGGTTATCAATGGTCTAGAATCACCGGGGTTTGAGCAATGGGTGTGAGATTATTCTCAGGAAGTTTGAGGGGCCAGGGGTGCTTCCTTAGCTATGCTAATCTTTAGGTGTCTCCATAGGTTGTTTGACTGGGTTAGCAGTGCTGATTTGGTGGGGTGGGGATATGTTTTTTAATTTAGTTCCTGTAGGTGCCATCCTGTCCAGTTTCCCTTCATTTGCATTCTAAAAGCATGCTCTTGCCTCCTAGTCTGTGTCTGTTCCTTTGTGATTTTCAGTGGAGAGCCTTGAGTGTGATTTTAGTCTGCTTCCATATTGTGTGCCCAATTTCGTAAAATTTGTTGCCCATTAATGTTAATGCTTTATTTTACAGCATTCAACTTTAGCCATCCTGTTTCGACGTTTTCTAGTATTGGGAAGTTGTTCTATGTGTCCTCTGGGGTTTGACCAGTGTGTATGTGATTATCTGAGGAAATTAGAGGGGCCAGGGATGCTTCTTTAGCAATACTAATTGTTCGATGTCTCCATAGGTTGTTTGACTGGGTTAGAAGTGCTGCTTTGGTGGGATGGGGATGTGTTTTTTAATTTAATTCCTGGAGGTGCCATCTTGTTTGGTTCCCTTGCGCGCTAGCCCTCATTTGCATTCTAAAAGTATGCTCTTGCCTGCTAGCCTGTATTTGTTCCTTTGTGATTTTTAGTGGAGAGGCTCTGAGTGTGATTTTAGTCTGCTTCCATATTGTGTGCTCAAGTTCATAAAGTTTGTTGTCTGATAACAGTTCCCCGCTGTCGGTCAGGAGCAGACTTTACCGCCTCCCTCAGAACGATTTCTTTAACAAATTTTATGTCTGCTGCTCCCTCCATTTGCATGCTGCACTCGTATAGTTTACGGGAGCCCCGGTCTGCCAAATTAGGTGTATGTGGGAGAAGTCTTCCTGATTTGTTAATTGTCCCAATTTGCCAATCGTTCTAATTAGTTCCCTCCTAGTTGTAGTTATCTTGCGCTGGCACGTTATTATTATTCCCCAGGATATTGCCAGTATGAGTTGGATAGCAACCAATATGTGTGAGATTATTCGGATCCAGGGGTGAATGTCAACATTTAGGCCCCAATCTCATACCCTCTGTACCCAGATCTGGCTCTGTAAGGCTGACTATGTATCATGCTCATGTGGGTTTGTAACTGGTGGTACAACCAAACAGACTGCCCAATTTGAGACGGAACTCTCTCAGTACATCTGCTAGGTGTGGGATGGGAGCCTGTTTGGTCTCTTGGTAATATTTGTAGTCAGCGGTTTTAAGTGCCAGGGCCTGCTTCGGATATTGATGATGTGGACTTGGCCAATAGTGACCGGTCTGCGAGGGGTGAAGCAGAAGTCTGGGCTGGGGATCGAGCATGTCAACCCAAAGTATACAAAGGATGGTTTTGTTGTGGCGACTCCATACCTGCCTCGTCCTCTGTATCCTGCCCAGGCAAAGTGTGGGTCTGTAGGTGCAATTTCTAGGGTACAGCCCTGCGTTTGATTCAACACACATTCAACTGCCTCTCTTTGTCTCAGTGGGTGAGGGCAAATGGTTATCTCTGCCCTTTCTTTGCATCACACCATGCCTTGAGATGGCCGTGACTTCCGTTAGGTGGTAGCAGAGGGAGGTATTGTCTCTAACAACATCGATGCCCACAATCTGGAAAATAGGGAATGATCCCGAGTCTAGTGTCACTATCGGGACTAATAGGACCATCCCTATCCTCGTGCTGTCGATAACCTCGCATTTAAGGATCATTGGATACACCCGCTACATTCCTTTCAAAGTCCGGTTATCCAGCATTCCCTTCTGACCTGCGAATTGTGCTAGCTGGATGCTGTCAATCCAATTGGATACCTCCCCGCTGTGTACCTGGTCCAAATTGTGTCTCAATTGGCTTATCATCCACTGACCATAGCATGGCACAGCTGTCCCTGTTGTTCCTCGGCAATGTTTTCTCTCTCTATCTATGAGGCGGCTAATAGTACAGGCGTGTGTCTTTAATATTCTGATTCCGTCTAGTTGGGTTTGCTTCGAATTGATTGCAAAGATTTTCTCCGCGCTTGTGAAAATTTATTGGCCACAAATGTGACTTTGCATCAAAGAGCATACCTCGACCAGTCAAGCATTTTCTAAATTCACGTTACATATCAAAGCTTTACTCAATGCGAATCCGTAATGACTGCCGAATATCGGACGTTAGTATCTGGATGCCAGAAGCATTCTGTGTAAATCGGCACTGATTTCCAAGGAATTCTGAAATGTCAATGACTCTCCTTTCCCAGAAGCCTGACTTTGCCCACTTGGGTGGCTTCATGAGGTAAGTATTGCCAGTGAATCCAGAATTGATCCGGCAGACTTCTCCAAAGACGATGAGCGTTTCTCGCCATAGGTCTCATTTCTGTGTGGAAAGTACATATCTGTATCCGTTAACCACTTTCGGAGTCTCCGCATTCGATTGCAAAGATTTTCTCGACACTACATTTCCTAACATCTTAAATAGCGCCGAAGTGCATGGCTCGATGAGAATAGCGTTTTGAGTAGTCGACGTTTGATAGTAAATCTTTATTCACAGCCGCTGACTCTATTTGGCCACGAAGCTGACATCGTGGCAAAGGGCATATCTGGATGAGTTTAGCAGTTTCATGTACTTCCACATTTCAGTCTGAATGTATTGGCAAATCCACTCAGCGTATTTGCCGGAACAGCTGATATTGCGGCAAATGGCGTCTCTCGACGTGTTTCCCATTTTGAATAAATTCACATTTGATTGTAAATATTTCGTCAATCGCATTGACTTATGTGGCCGTGCACTGATAACGCAGCAAAGTGCATGTCTGGAAGAGGTAAGCATTTTGTGCAAGCAGAAATGCCAATCGCTCTCTGTCAAAATCATGACATTTCGCAAGTTGCATAGCTTGCGAAAGGATTAGGTAAACATATTCAGTTTTTACCAGAACTGATCGGAAAACCTACTTGTATACTAATGTGCTATTAGAGTCATTGGCCTGATATTTCAGAGCAGTGTATCTGGATGCATTAATAATTTTGGGACACTTCACATTTGATCACAAAGAATTTTCTCAATGCCTACGTTTCCACAAATCTGAAATAGCGCCAAAATGCGGATCTTACATATGAGTAAATCCACATTTGATTGTCATATTATCATACTCAAAGTCTCTATTTGGCCGTAAAGCTGATGCCCGCGGAATAGTGCATATCCAGGTCACTTTAGCATTTTGAGCAAATCCATGTTTGATTGTTAGCAACTTGTGAAACCCTTTGACTCGATTTGGCCACGAAACTGATATTGCGGCAATGTGCTTATCTTGAGGAGTTTACTATTTCCCGTAAATCCACATTTGATTGTAAATATTTAAACAATCGCACTGACTCTCCGAGGTCAAACATTGATATTGCAGCAAAGTGCATATCTGGAAGGGTTAAGTATTTTGAGGAGGTCTAGAATGCCAAGGGCTCTCTTATCAATCTTTAATGACACCCAAAGACTCTATTTGGCAATAAAGGTGACGCTCGCGGCAAAGTGCATATCCGGTTCAGTTTAGCATTTTGAACAACTAGATGTTACATTGTTGTACCTTGTTTCCTTTCGGATGTATTTCCTCGATTCAATATATATTGTTTGGCAAATCCACTGTATGTTTGTCGAAAATGCTGATATTGCGGCAAAGTGCATATCTGGATGAGCTATGCCTCGAATTGATTGCAAAGGTTTTCTCAGTGCTTTTGAAAATTTATTCGCCACAAATCTGACTTTGCATCAAAGTGCATATCTCGATGAGTCAAGCATTTTCTAATTTCTCATTACATATCAAAGCTTTTATTTTGATGTATATCCACAACTGAATCTATGTGTTTTGACAAATCCTCTGAGTGTATTTGTCGAAAATGCAGATATTGCGGCAAAGTGCTTATCTGGATGAGGTGAGCCTTTTGAGGAACCCTAGAATTGATTTGCAAAGGTTTTCTCAGCGCTTTTGAAAATTTATTCAGTATTAAATTTATTTAATATTAAAACACATTCTCTGCACTGTTTCACTACTTCAGCGCTCTTCCTGATCAGATAGTCTTCCTCAGCATCTGCTGCACTTCCCCTTTAAGAGATTCAGGCTGACTTTAAACAGTGAGGGATAGTTTCACGTGACGAAGACTACAAAATGGCAGCCGTTATATTTTGCGATATGCTGAAGGTAAGAATTAGAAGCACTTAAAAACATTGGATTTGTTCATCCAAATGAATGAACAAAATGGCAAATAATCATGGTATAACTATATATGCATTATATATAAGATACACAAACTCGTATATGTATGAATATAATCACATCTCTCGGGGGAGCACCAAAGTGCTCACTTGTAAAGTAGCTCGTGATGAAAACCACAACAACAGAAAATATTGCTGAGCAACCCAAAAATCAAAGCAGCCATTTTGTATGAATCAAGATTTCACAAAGCAAGAGAAATCCACGGCCATATAATCCATTTAAGCGTTATAAAATCAGATTTTTTTAAACAAGCTTTTGAGTTCCATTTTTGTTATCCCGCGATCAATAAACTGAAAGAAGCCCTTTGACCTTGACAGCCCACTTCGCCTTTCGTTTGTTAGGCATGTCCATGCCTAACGTGGCTAATCTAACATGGATTTGCTCAAAATGCTCAACCGGATATGCACTTTGCCGCGAGCATCACCTTTTATTGCCAAATAGAGTCTTTGGGTATCATTAAAAATTTAAAGGAGAGCGATTGGCATTCCAGGCCTCCTCAAATTACTTACCTCTTCCAGATGTGCACTTTGCTGCAATATCAATGTTTGGCTACGGTTATGTGAGCATTTCCGATAATGTTCTATTTCTCAGATGGAGACATTTAAATGATGTATCTTCTTTAGTTGCTAATTCTGGGAGAACTCCCCCACTTGCCCCCATGTTTGTTTGATAACCTTTTTCCTCTGATAAAAAAAAATACTATGAGATAGTCGATGTGGGAGATTCAGAAGAAGTGTTATTAAAGAGAATGGTGACATTAAGAGGTCCTTATAAGCACCATTCCCATGAACAATTCCTCAATTATCTCTCCTTTGCCAAATATTGGATGCTTTGCCCCCTCTGCTGGATATGTACGGAATAAACATAATATTTTAAAATGAATTAAAAATCACATTGTACATGATTAGCTAAACATTGAAACATAGAAGCTACGATCGTTGTTAATTATTTTTCTAATATTCCTACCATGGGCCATTAACAATGCATTTGACTTACTATTAGATGCATGATGGATTCTAGTTATCCTGGAGCAAGTGCAGGAAAAGACAGGTTGAGAGATTTACGAGTCTGATCCTTTGACAGCAATTTTCAAAATAAAAATGTGTATTCTTTAAAGTTCTCTTTAAAATCAACATCATTTTGTGGAATAGCACGAAATGAGTTAAGCTATGTTAACAATGAGACTACACCAATAAACAAAAGCGTAATAAAACACGGAATATGAAAAGCTGTTTGTATTTGTTGAGCTTTCAACTTAAAATTTTTTATATCTCCTCAATTTCAAGTTTTATTGATCTGTACTGGGTCGGAATATTAGAAAAATAATTAACAACGATCGTAGCTTCTATGTTTCAATGTTTAGCTAATCATGTACAATGTGATTTTTAATTCATTTCAAAATATTATGTTTATTCCGTACATATCCAGCAGAGGGGGCAAAGCATCCAATATTTGGCAAAGGAGAGATAATTGAGGAATTGTTCATGGGAATGGTGCTTAAAAGGACCTCTTAATGTCACCATTCTCTTTAATAACACTTCTTCTGAATCTCCCACATCGACTATCTCATAGTAATTTTTTTTATCAGAGGAAAAAGGTTATCAAACAAACATGGGGGCAAGTGGGGGAGTTCTCCCAGAATTAGCAACTAAAGAAGATACATCATTTAAATGTCTCCATCTGAGAAATAGAATAGTATATGAAATGCTCACATAACCGTAGCCAAACATTGATATTGCAGCAAAGTGCACATCTGGAAGAGGTAAGTAATTTGAGGAGGCCTGGAATGCCAATCGCTCTCCTTTAAATTTTTAATGATACCCAAAGACTCTATTTGGCAATAAAAGGTGATGCTCGCGGCAGAGTGCATATCCGGTTGAGCATTTTGAGCAAATTCATGTTAGATTGTTAGTAACTTGTGAAACCCGCTGACTCTATTTGCTGTAAACTGCATATCTGGACGAGTTTCCTTTTAGAATGTATTTCCTCAATTCAATGTATATATTTATATATATATACATAAATAATATATATTGCGGCAAATGGCGTATCTCGACGTGTTTTGCCATTTTGAGTAAATCCACATTTTATTGTAAGTATCTCGTCAATCGCACTGACTTATGCGGCCATGCATAGATACTTCAGCAAAGTGCATGTCTGGAAGAGGTAAGCATCTTGTGGAAGCCGAGAATGCCAATCGCTCTCTTTTGCCAGAACCATGACATTTCGCAAGTTGCATAGCTGGATTAGGTAAGCATTTTCAGTTTTTACCAGAGCTGCTCCGAAAGCCTACCTGTGTACTAGTGAGCTTTTATCGTCATTGGCCTGATATTTCTGAGTAAAGTGCATATCTGGATGTGTTAACCATTTTGGGACACCACATTTGATTGCAAAGATTTTTCCCGATGCCCACGATTCCACAAATCTGAAATAGCGCCATAATGTGGATTTTGCTGAGTATAGCGTATGAGTAAACCCACATTTGATTGTAAATATTTTATCATACTCAAAGACTATTTAGCCACAAAGCTGATGCCCGCGGCATAGTGCATATCCAGTTCAGTTTAGCATTATCAGCAAATCCATGTTTGGTTGTTAGTAACTTGTGAAACCCTTTGACTCGATTTGGCCATGAAGCTGACATCGCGGTAAACTGCATATTTTGATGAATTTCGCATTTTGATGGAATTCCAAGTTTCAATGGGCAATCCATTAAGTATATTAGCCGGAAAAGCTGATATTACGGCAAAGTGCGTAACTCGAGGAGTTTACCATTTCGTGTAAATCCACATTTGATTGTAAATATTTAGTCAATCGCACTGACCCTACGTGGCCAAACATTGATTTTGCAGCAAAGTGCATATCTGGAAGAGCTAAGTATTTTGAGGAGGCCTAGAATGCCAACGCTCTCTTTCAAATATTTAATGATACCCAAAGTCTCTATTTGGCAATAAAGGTGATGCTCGCGGCAAAGTGCATATTCGGTTCAGTTTAGAATTTTGAACAAATCCATGTTAGATTGTTAGTAACTCGTGAAACTTTATTTCGCCATAATTCGCGGTAAGCTGCATGTCTGGATGAGTTTCCTTTTTTGATGTATTTCCTCAATTCAATGTATATATTTCGGCAAATCCACTGTGTGAATTTGTCGAAAATGCTAATTTTGTGGCAAATTGCATATGTGGATGAGCTATGCCTAGAATTGATTGCAAAGGTTTTCTCAGTGCTTTTGAAAATTTTTTCGCCACAAATCTGACTTTGCATCAAAGTGCATATCTCGAGTCAAGCATTTTCTAATTTCTCATTACATATCAAAGCTTTACTCAATGCCAATCCGTATCGACTCCCGAATATCTGATATTACGGTGAAATCAGTATCTGAATGCCGGAACCATTCTGTGTAAATCGGCACTGATTTCCAAGGAATTCTGGAATGTCAATCACTCTCTTTTCCCAAAAGCCTGACATTTCTTCAGTTGCATGGCTCCCTGAGGGAAGGATATTCAGTTAATCCAGAATTGATCCGGCAGACTTCTTCAAGGATGAGCTTTTCTCGATTATTGATCTGATATCTGTGGGTAAAGTGCGTATCTGGATGCGTTAACCATTTAGGTAGTGTTTGCATTCGATTGCAAAGATTTTCGCGATACCAGTGACACTACATTTCCAAACATCCAAATTAGCTCCAAAGTGCATATCTGGACGGGTGAATGTATTTCGCCATGAATTTGACATAGCGGCAAAGGGCATATCTGTATGAATTTAGCATTTTGATGTACATCCACATTTCACTCTGAATGTATTGGCAAATCGACTGATTGTATTTGCCAGAAAAGCTGATATTGCGGCAACGTGCGTATCTCGACGAGTTTAAAATTTAGAGTAAATCCACGTTTGTGTATAAATATTTCGTCAATCGCACGGACTCTATGTTGCCAAACATTGATATTGCATCAAAGTGCATATTTGGAAGATACTTTGAGGAAGCAGAGAATGCCAATCGCTCTCTTTTGCCAAAATCATGACATTTCGCAAGTTGCATAGCTGGATTAGGTAAGCATTTTCAGTTTTTACCTGAACTGCTCCGAAAGCCTTCCCGAATACTAATGAGCTTTTAGCATTATTCGCCTGATATTTCAGTGTAAAGTACATATCTGGATGCATTTTGGGAGTTTACACATTCGATTGCAAAGACCTTCCTCCATGCCTACATTTCCAGAAATCTGAAATAGCGCCAAATTGCGGATTTCGATGTGTGTAGTATTTGAGTAAATCCACGTTTGATTATAAATATTTCATCATCCCCTCTGACTCTATTTGGCCATAAAGCCAACTCATGGCATAGTGCATATTTGGTTAAGTTCAGCATTTTGGATTAAATACAAGTTTGATTGTTCGTGTCTTGTCAAACGCACTGACTGTATTTGGCCATAATATTCAGGCAAAGTGCATTTCTGGATGGGTTTCGCATTTTGATGTAATTCCACATTTCAATCTAAACATTTTGGCAAATCCACTGAGTGTGTTTGTTGAAAAGCTGATATTATAGGAAACTGCATATCTGGATGAGGTAAGCCTTTTGAAGAACTCTCGAATTGATTCCAAAAGTTTTCTCAACAGTATTGAAAATTTACTCATCTTGTTAGCGTGTGTGTGCGAACCGAGCGCCATGGACCCAGGGTGTTTCTTTAACATCGACGGAGGTGCAGTCGGGACATACAATTGAACTGTCCCGAAAGCACTCTAAAGGCCCGCTGAAACGGGCTACAGTTATACCTGAATTTCGGTGTAATGTGCAATTCAAATGTTAATGCTTTATTTACAGTATTTGACTTTAGCCATCCTGTTTCGATGTTTGGGACGATGGGTTTAAGTGTGTGTTAATTGTTTTTGTCTGATTGGTTATTAATGGTCTAGAATGTCCAAGGTTTGACCAATGGGTGTGAGATTATTCTCAGGAAGTTTGAGGTGCCAAGGATGCTTCCTTAGCTATGCTAATCTTTAGGTGTCTCCATAGGTTGTTTGACTGGGTTAGCAGTGCTGATTTGGTGCGGTAGGGATGTGTTTTTTAATTTAGTTCCTGTATGTGCCATCCTGTCCAGCTTCCCCTGTGTGCCATCCCTCATTTGCATTCTAAAAGCATGCTCTTGCCTGCTTGTCGGTGTCTATTCCTTTGTGATTTTTAGTGGGGAGGCTCTGAGTGTGATTTTAGTCTGCTTCCAAATTGTGTGCCCAATTTCATAAAATTTGTTGCCCGATAAAAGCCACAAATCTGACTTTGCATCAAAGTGCATATCTCGATGAGTCAAGCATTTTAGTAAATTCACATTATATTCCAAAACTTTCCTCAATGCCAATCAGTTATGACTGCCAAATTACGGTGGAGTCAGTACCTGGATGCTGGAATCATTTTGCATAAATCGATATTGATTTCCAATGATTTCTGGAATGGCAATCACTTTCTTTTCCCAAAAGCCTGACATTTCACCAGTTGCATAGCTTCATGAGGTAAGGATTTTCTGTCAATCCAGAATTGATCCGGCAGACTTCTTCAATGACGATGAGCTTTTCTCGCCATTGGTCTGGTATCTGTGTGTAAAGTGTACATCTGGATGTGTTAATCATTTTGGGAGTCTCCACATTCAATTGCAATGATTTTCTCAATGATCTGAAATAGCACCAAAGTGTGTATCTTGTTGAGTTTAGCATTTTGAGTAAATCCACATTTGATTGTAAATATTTCGTCAATCGCACTGACTCTATTTGGCCAAACATTGATATTGCAGCAAAGTGCATATTTGGAAGAGGTGAGCATTTTGAAGAAGCTGAGAATGCCAATCACTCTCTTTTGGCAAAAGCCTGACAGTTTGCAAGTTTCATAGCTAGATTTCAGTTTTTACCAGAACTTCTCCAAAACGCTTCCTGAATGCTAATGAACTTTTAGCGTCATTGGCTTGATATTTCAGTGCAAAGTGCATATCTGGATGTGTTAACCATTTTAGAGTCTTCACATTTGATTGCAAAGACTTTTCTTGATGCCTACAATTCCAGAAATCTGAAATAGAGCCAAATTGTTGATTTTAGCATATGAGTAAATCCACATTTGATTGTAAATATTTTATCATACCCAAAGACTCTATTTGGCCATAAAGTGGCATAGTGCATATCCAGTTCAGTTTATCATTTTGAGC
This sequence comes from Sphyrna mokarran, assembly GCA_024679065.1. NCBI lineage: Eukaryota > Metazoa > Chordata > Chondrichthyes > Carcharhiniformes > Carcharhinidae > Sphyrna > Sphyrna mokarran. The sequence goes on along the minus strand of JAGIQG010000028.1, from coordinate 40,508,643 downwards.
AAATCGATGTTTGATTGTTAGTAACTTGTGAAACCCGCTGACTCTATTTGGCCACAAAACTGATATAACAGTAAACTGCATATCGCATTTTGATGTAGTTCCAAATTTCAATCTAAATGTTTTAGCAAATCCACCGAGTGTATTTGTCGAAAATGCAGATATTGCGGCAAAGTGCATATCTGGATGAGGTGAGCTTTTTGAGGAACCCGAGAATTGATTGCAAATGTCTTTTCAACATTATTGAAAATCTGTTCACCACAAATCTGATATTGCATCACAGTGCATATCTCGATGAGTCAAGCATTTTAGTAAATCCACATTACATTCCAAAACTTTCCTCAATGCCAATGAGTTATTGCTGCCGAACATCTGACATCATGATAAAGTCAGTACCTGAATGAGGGAAGTATTTTGGTAAATCCACGTAGTTTTCCAAAGAATTGCAGAATGCGAATAGATCTCTTTTACAAAAGTCTGACATTTTGGCAAGTTCCATAGTTGGATAAGGTAAGTATTGTGCGTTAATCCACAATTGATTCAAACGGCTTCTTCGATGATAATAAGCTTTTATCACCATAGATCTGATATTTCAGTGTAATGTGCAAATCTGGATGGGCGTTTCCACATTTGATTCTGAAGATTTTCTCGATGCCAATGACACTACATTTCCAAAACATTGATGTCACGGCAAAGTGCATATCTTGATGAGTTTAGCACTTTAACCAAATCTACGTTTGAGCGAAAATATTTTGCCAAATCCATTGATTCTATTTTGCGAAAAAGCTGATATTGTGGCAAAGTCCATATCTGGTTGAAGAATCTTAGAATTGATTGCGATGATTTCATCACAACATTGAAAACTTATTGGCCACAAATCTGTCATTGCAACGAAGTGGATATCTGGTTGAGTCAATCACTTTCGTAAATCCACATTACATTCCAAAACTTTCCTCAATGACATTATGAAAATCCTCAATGAGTTATTTGTGCCAACAATCTGACCTTGCGGTCAAGTCAGCATCTGAATGAGGGAAGCATTTTGGTTCAATCTACGTTGATTTCCAAAGATTTGCTGAATGCCAATCGCTCTACTTTGTCAAAAGCCTGACATTTCGGCAAGTGGCATAACGAGATGAGGTAATTATTTTCAGTCAATTCAGAATAGATTCCAAAGGCTTCTTCAATGATAATGAACTTTTATCATCATAACTCTGACATTTCACTGTAAAGTGCATGTCTGGATGACTTAAGCCTTTTGGGAATCTCTACATTTCATTGCGAAGATTTTCTTCAATGCCAATGCACTTTTTTTCCCCCAATATCTTGTGACAAATGCGTATCTCAAAGAGTTCAGCATTTTGAGTAAGTCCACAATTTTCTCCCATGCCATTAAGATCTTTTTTGCTAATCAAGGCCCGTGACTTTCTAATACTTATTGTTGTCATTGAAACTCTCGTTGTCATTGCACGTATTATTGGAAACTGATGGAGATTTACTCAAGTTGCTGAACTCATTGAGATAAGCTCTTTGCCACCATATCAATTCAGCAGCCACAAATGTTCAATTACTGTCAGGGAAACATTGTAGGCAAATGTGGAATTACACAAAATGCTTTCCTCAACAGGACAGGCACTTGGCTGCAAGATCTCCTTGATTGGTGAAAAAGATCTTGAATGACAAAGAACAAGTAACAAAGAACAAAGAACAACATGGCATGAGAAACAAGTCCTTCAGCCCAATGAACCCGCACCACCATTTTAAGATTGTGAGTTCCCTCTTCTACCTATGACCTTTGTCTATGCCTATTGGACTCCACAATAAAGGAACCATAACCAAATTGAGGAACGACTAATTTAGGGACAATTTGTTAACGCCAATCAGCTTGAGTATGTTTTTGAGGTGTGGGAGGAAACCGGAGTACCCTGAGAAAACCCACACAAGCACGGGGAGAATGTGCAAACTCCCGTAGACTCTGGCCCAAATCCATTTATCTGCACATTTACAGTGATAGTCACTGAGCTTTTGAGTTGCCCGTCAGGTGGTCCAGTTTAAGTGTACATTAACGATGAGAAGCACTAAGCAACTCTCGAAGCAACATCCAAGAGCAGCCCTCGCACGACCCACCGCGTGTATGCCCCTTGTTGGACAACAAGGTGGACCGACTCACCTGTGGATTAAAAGACGTCAATCAACATGACCACTTATACAGACATTCATGGAATCCCCAGAAGTAAGACAACTGAGCCATGAAATATGTTGGAAGGTCCATAGGAATCAATTGATTCCCAGGGATGCCTCAAATCTCTTGATCTTTATTTAGAAATGTCTCTGTGTCCCTCCATCTCTAGTCCACTCATATATCTACCCAGGTAAGCCTTAAACAACTCCAGCGTGCCTGCCTCCACCACCCTACTTGGCAGGGCATTCCAGGCCCCCACCACCCTCTGTGTGAAAAACCTCCCTCTAATATCCGAATTAACCTTGCCTCTCCCCCCCCCCCCACCCCTCAGCCTAACCCAATGGCTCTTGTAATTTTTGTATCCAACCTAGGAAAAAGCTGACCATTGTTCTCTCTATCCATACCCTTCATAATCTTATGCTCCTTTATTAGATCTCCTCTCATTCTCCATTTTCTAAGGAGAATAGCTCCAAATTGCCCAATCTCTTCCCATTGTTTAGTCCTTCCAAACAAGGCAGCATCCTAGTAAACCTTCTCTGCACTCTGCCTAGGGTTTCCATGTACTTCCGGTAGTATAGCAACCAGAACTGATGTAGTACTCCAAATGCCGTCTAACCAATGTTATTTAAAACTGCAACATTAGGCATCAGCTTTTATACTCTATACCCTTTCCAATAAAGGCAAGCATACCATAAGTACTGCCACCTTTAAGGAGTTGTGTACCTGCACACCTAGGTCCTTCTGGGTTTCTAAACTCTTAATTGGCCTAACACCCCCCTACATTATTTCTTCCAAAATGCATCACCTCGCATTTATCTGAATTAAATTCCATCTGCCATTTCTATGCCCAATTTATCAGCCTATCTATATCCTGCTGTATCGCTTGACACTGCTACTCACTATCAACAAGTCCAGCCATCTTCGCGTCATCTGCAAACTTGCTGATCACACCAGTTACTCCCTCTTCTGAGTCATTTATATATATTACAAATATACATATATGACATTGAGAAAACTTTGGAGACAATTGTGCATTTACTCAAAATACTTAACTCACTGGGATGAGCACTCTCTGCAATGTCAGCTTTTTTGTGGGCAGTGTTATTTTCTTTCAGCAGAACTTCGGAATTCAATGTGGACTTCCTTCAAATGCTTACCTAAACTCAGTACACACATGATCTTAATATCACCTTTGCTGGGGAAAAAATCTCAATGGCATGGAGAGAAATCTTCCAAACAATTGTAGAAAATGTTTAACAATTAAGATGAGGACTTCGCCACAATATCAATAACTTGGCAGAAAACTCGAATACGTTGTGAGAATCATTGGAAACGGATTTTTACAAATTGCTGAACTGACTGAGATAAGCACTTTACTGGCATATCAGATCAGTGGCCTCAAATGTTCAATGACAGAGAAACATTGGATCTAATGTGGATGCAGTCAAGATGCTTAACTCAATGGGATAGGCACTTTGCCGCAATATCACCTTGATTGGCAAAAAGTATCTTGAACGGCAAAAGTATCATTGGAAGCAGATGTGGAATTTCTCAATCTGCATATGTGAACGGCATGGGCACATAACAGCCACTGTCACCATGGAGCAAAAGCTTCCAGAATGGCAGGAGTCAGACATTGAAAGGGATTGTGGATGCAGGTTACAACATCCAAGTGAGATCTTATCCAATAACTTGGCAGCAAGCTCCGGGAAACTTTGAGACAATGAGTGCAAACTAATAGAGATATGCGCAATTGCTCAGGTGACGAGATAAGCACTTTTCCGCCATATGTGTTCAGAGGAGAAAAATGTTCAATACTACGAGAGAAACATTTTGGACCTAATCTGTATTTTTCACAATACATAACTGAAAGGGATGGGCACATGAAACCACTATCAACTTGTATCGCAAATAACATGTTGAATGGCATGGAGTGAGACTTTGAAAGTATTCTGGATCAGCAAAGATATTTCACATATTCAGATGAGGACTTTAGCAATAAATTGGTTATTGAGGACTTTAGCAATAACTTGGTTAATAACTGGCAGCAAGCTATCGAAAGCCATGAAACAATGAATGAAAACTAATCGACAAGTAAGCAAATTGTTCAGGTCGTCGAGATGAGCACTATGTCACCGTGATAAATGTTCATTTATCGTGACTGAATGTTTCGAAACACATTTGGGTTTACTCCAAATACTGAACTCAACGGCATCGGTACTTGGCGTCAAAATCATCTTGGTTAGCATGAGTCAGACTTTGGAAACGATTGTGGGTTGAGTATGAAAACTGCCAGACTTCGAATCTCGCAGTAACTTGGCAGCAATATCCTATCTCGATTCCTTTGAGACAAGCATTGAAAAGTAACGGAGATTCACACAGATTGCTCAGCTCTTCGAAATCAGCACTTTGCCGCCATATCAATTTCGTTGTGGCAAATGTTCATTTCCTTACATTGGAAAGGTAATGTGCCTTTACTCAACGCGACGGACACGGCGATAATATCGCTTTGAATAGAAACAGAATGTTGAATGGCATGGAGTGATTCTTTGGAGACCATTGTGGATTTCGTAAAGAAGCTTAAAACATCCAGATGAGAACTTTCCCAATAAGATGAAAGAAAACACTCCGTCATTTCGTGAGTCATTAGAAACTGATGGAGATTTAAACAACGTGCTCACCTCGTCGAGCTAAGCTGTTTACCGCCATTTCACTGAATTGAAACAGATTCAATGACCATGAGAGAAACATTTGAATCTAATGTGGATTTTAGAAGGCTCTGTGGTGCTCCAGAGTTTAGTACACCACTAGTGACCGACCTCCAGCTAGAAAAACACCCTTCCACTATTACCCTCTGTCTCTTATTCCTAAGCCAGTCACTTATCCATCTAGCTACCCGTCCTTGTATCCCATTTGCCTTGACCTTCTTGACTAACCTCCCATAAGGGACTTTGTCATACGCCTTACTAAAATCCATATAGACGACATCAACGGCTCGCCCTTCGTCCACTGTTTTTGTCACCTCAAAAATTTCTACCAGATTCGTAAAGCACAACCTCCCCTTAACAAAGCCATGCTGCGTATCCCTAATCAGATTGCAACGCTCTAAGTGCCATACATCCGATCTGTAAGAATGCCCTCCAACAGCTGCCCTACCACTGATGTCACACTCACCAGCCTATAATTTCCAGGGTTATCCCTACTACCTTTTTAAAACAACGTTACAACATTATCTACTCTGCAGTCCTCTGGGACCTCATCTGTGTCCAAAGAAGAGACAAAGATTTGCGTCAGAGGCCCAGCAATTTCACCTCGCACCTACCTAAGCAGCCTGGGATAAATGCCATCAGGCCCCAGAGATGTATCAGTTTTAATGCTACCTAGAAGCTCTAACATTTCTTCCCTCGGTATGGATATTTCCCTCAACTGGTCCACAGCTCCCTCAGAGACAGTAGCTGTCAACAAGCTCCTCTCCTTCGTGAATACTGATGCAAAGTATTCATTCAGGGTCTCCGCCATTCCCTCGGCCTCCAAGCAGAGCTCCCCTCCTCAAAGGTCCGATTTTTCCTCTATCCACCCTTTTATTCCAAACATAAGAGTTAAAAAGCCTTTGTATTTTCCTTAATACTATCCACCAAAATCATTTCATGCCCCTTTTTGCCCTTCTAACTCCCTGTTTGAGCTCTCTATATTCCTCCAAAGCTGTCTCCATTCCCAGCTGCTTTGACCTATCGTACGCCTCATTTTCTTCCTAACCAAGTACTCAATATCCCTAGTAATCCACGGCTCTCTAATCCTACCTTTCCCATCTTCTCTCTTAGCCGGCACATATCTTTCTTGCAATATTTTCAGTATTCCCTTGAAAGAGTCCCACATGCCTAGCGTGGACTTACCCTCGAACAACCATTCCCAATCAGTTTCCATAAGTTCCTGCCTAATCCGGCATTCCCCCAATTCAGCACCATCCCCCTAGAGCATCAAGCATCCTTTTCCATCTGTATCCTAAAGTAGACAGAATTGTGGTCACTGTTAGCCACTTGTTCCCCTACTACAACATCAACCACCTGCCCTGGCTCATTACTCAGAACTAAATCCAATAATAGCCCCTTCTCTTGTCGGGCTAGTCACATACTGCTCCAACGTTCTTTCCAGTACACATTTTACAAATTCCTGCCCATCCAAGCCTCTAGGTACCTTCCAATCCACCTCAGGGAGATTAAAATCTTCCACTGTAACAATTCTGTTCTTTCTACACCTATCCATAATATCTTTACATATGCCTTCTTCAACTACCCGCGGGCTGTTGGGTGGCCTACAATGCACCCCTAGCATAGTAATCGCCCCCTTTCTATTCCTCAACTCCACCCACAGTGACTCCACTCCTCTGTATTGTCCTCTCTCTGCACCGCCGTGATGCTCTCCCTAACTAACAACTGTCACGTCTGAAACATTTGTACCAAGGAATATCAATTTGGAGGGAGTTCATATTTCAACAGGCCAACATCAAATACCTGATTAAAGTCATTCCAAAAACTTTCAACTGAAATTCCAGTCTTAACTGAACATTAGCTCTTGAACTGAAAGCAGTCCAGAGAGAAGTGATGACCTCATGGTATTAGCACTAGAATGTTAATCCAAAAACTTTCCTATCTCACCACGGATTGAGACTTGTCATCCCAGTATTTGAAGTCAGAGTCAGGTGGATTGAGTGGACAAGACCAATGGAAGGTCCAATGGTCAAGAAGGCACTCCCTGCAAGCATTGTGGAATGTGAAGAGCAGGACAAGACACTGAAGACGTCCTTGTCATCCACTGCACCTCGTCCCATTTCCATCCATTTTGACTCTTATCTTGCTACTGGATCTAGATGGGAATTGGGAAGGGAGATGCTTCTCAATTCTCCCTCACTTTAATCCAAATCAAGCACTAGCCTCGACATCATCAGCATCATTATCCTGTTCAATCCTTGAAACCCTGTATTGATGGGCAACCGATGAAGCAGCAGGTGTGGATACATTGGGAGCTGTATTCATGGACCTGCACACGGGCAGCTCAGTTCTAATGGTCATTGTCCGCTGACCGAAGCAGCAATGAATCTTGGCATCTACCTGGGTGACTCAGCAGTCCTCTTCAGAAATGCACTGCTCACCTTTGTACAATGAGGAAGGGGCTAGAAAAGCTGCCCTAAACATTGCCTGTTTCATTACATCCTGCCCAGTTTACCGTGGCTGATGGGAATCCCATCTTGTGGTTTAGTAAACAAAATAAAACGCAAAGTGACACTGCTCACCATTGGCACATAGAATATATGCATGCTTTGGACAACCCTACAGCAGACAGACCACAGAAAAGAACAGCCTTAGTTGCCATAGAGCTTGCAAGTTACAATATTGCAGCGTTGAGTCAAACTCATCTTTCCAACCGAAGTCAGTTGAATGAAAGAGGAGGTGGATACATTTCATTCTGGAATAGTTTTGGAAGCAATGAGTGTCATGATGCTGGAGTTGGATTCACCATCAGGAGTCACGTTGTTTGGAAACTTAATAGCCTACCTAAGGGTATGAATGACTGGCTTATGACATTAAGCTTGCAACATAAGAACATAACAACATAAGAAATAGGAGCAGGAGTAGGCCATCCAGCCCCTTGAGCCTGTTCCGCGCCATTCAATAAGATCATGGCTGATCTGTAGTTGGTCAGTACCACTTTCCCGCTTTCTCCCCATAACCCTTAATTCCCTTGTTAATCAAAAACCTACCCAATCAATTGTCAATCAAAAACCTATCAATTAAAAACCGCTACAGAACAGATGTCAAGCCACCCTAATCAGCGCCTGTGCTCACACAGTGATCAATCCAGACAAGATAAAAGACGATTTCTGTGAAGAACTAGACACCCTACTGTCAGGAGTGAGCAGTACCAACAAGCTGATCTTGCTTGGTGATTTCAAAGCAAGGGTAGGATGTGACTCTCCAACCTGGCAGGGAGTCATTGGGAGACATGGAGTGGGCAAGTGTAACAGTATCGGCCTACTCTTAATGAAGACCTGCGCAGCACATGGCCTCCTCATCATCAACACAATGTTCCGTCTGCCTATCCATAACATGATCTCTTGGATGTACTGCGCTTTGAGTATTTGCTCCTTATCGACTATGTCGTTGTCAAGAAGGAAAGGGAAGGATAGATTTCCTGTTTGCCGAGGACTGTGCCCTGTATGCTGGGTCAGAGCCAGAAATGCAAGTCAGTATGGACAGATTTTACATGGCTTATGACAACTTTGGACTCACCATCAACATTAAAAAGACCGAAGTCATGTACCAGCCTACTCCTCATGCACCGTACACAAAACCCATAGTCACAATCAAAGGATAGAAACTACAGGCAGTGGATCAGTTCACTTATCTTGGCAGCAGTTCTCCCAAGCTGACTATTGATGCAGAATAGCAAAGGAAAGTTCTGTTTTCGGTAGACTGCACTTCACTTTATGGGAACATGAAGGAATCAGCCCAGCAACAAAACTGAAGGTCTACAGCACCTTGATACTCACTACCCTCCTGTATGCCTGTAAAACATGGACTGTGTATCGAAGGCATGTAAGACAGCTCAATCATTTCCACATGACTTTTCACAGAATATTATGCATCAGATGTCAAGACAAAGTACCTGACACTGAGGTTCTCGCTACAGCAAGATTACTATCAGTCCACACACTGCTGATGAGAGCGCAGACCCGATGGGCAGATAATGTCATCTGTCTGTCAGATAAGCACATAGGTAAGCAGCTCCTTTTTGGGGAACTCTCTGCTGGAAGACACTCACATGAACATAGAACAATACAGCACAGAACAGGCCCTTCGGCCTTCGATGTTGTGCCGACCAAAATAAAAAGCAATGCCCCTCCAAACTAAACCATTCCCTTCTCTTCCATATACTTATCAATTAACCTCTTAAACGCCACAAAACTTGGCGCATCTACAACAGCTGCAGGCAGGGCATTCCACTCCCTAATCACTCTTTGAGTAAAGAACCTACCTCTGATATCCGTCCTATAACTCATACCCCTTAATTTAAAGCTGTGTCCCCTCGTGCTAGCTTTCTCCATCCTAGGAAAAAGGCTATCACTGTCCACCCTATCCAAATGGGCAGAAGAAATGTTTCAAAGGCACAATCAACACCTCCCTGAAGTCACTGGACATTGACACGACTATCTGGGAAACGCTGGCACAAAACGGCCCGAGCTAGTACTGCCACAAGGCTGTCAAGTTTAAGAAGCAAGGTACATTGCTGAAGCACAACTTAAGCTCGAGCTGCGCACGTCCAGAGCCACCAGCAGAACAAATACAATGCCTGCACAAGTCTGTCCAATATGTGCCAGAACATTCTGTCCTGAATTGGCCTGATCTTTGGACACACGGCAACCAGCCTCAAAATGACTAATGGTGTTAAGGCCCTCATCAATGACGATGGATGAAGAACAATCCAGAATCTCAGCTAGTGATCTGTGAGCCCGGGTTCGAATCCCACCCCGGCAGGTGGCAGAATGTAAAATCAGCAAAAAAAGAAGTCTGGAATTAATGGTCTCTTGGCCACCATGAAACTCATTGTTGAACCCATCTGGTTCACTAATGCTCTTTAGAGAAGGAAATCCGCTGTCCTTACACTGGTGTGGCCTATATGTGACTCCAGAACCACAGCAACACTCTCAGCTATGATCAGGCAATGAGGGATGGGCAATAAATGCTGGCCAACCAGCTGTGTTCATGTTTGGATTGGCTAAGCAAGTGATTTGGATACGCTGAGTGCATGGGCGAGGATTTGGCAGATGGAGCATAACTTTGGCAAATATGAGGTTATCCACTTTGGACGAAATAATAGTAAAATGGAATATTATTTAAATGGGAAAAATTACAACATGCTACTGCGTAGAAGGACCTGGGGGCCCTTGTGCATGAATCTTAAAAACTCAGTCTGCAGTGCAGCAGGTGATCAAGAAAGGCAAACGGAATGCTTGCCTTTATCATGACGGGGATAGAATATAGAAGCAGGGAGGTGTTGCTGCACTGGTGAGGCTGCAACTGGAGTACTGTGTGCAGTTTTGGTCCCCTTATTTGAGAAAGGATATATCGGCCTTGAATGGAGTACCAAGAAGGTTCGGCAGGTTAGAACGTAGAACATAGAACATTACAGCACAGAACAGGCCCTTCGGCCTTCGATGTTGTGCCAACCAATATAAAAAGCAATGCCCCTCCAAACTAAACCATTCCCTTCTCTTCCATATACTTATCAACTAACCTCTTAAACGCCACCAAACTTGGCGCATCTACAACTGCTGCAGGCAGGGCATTCCACTCCCGAACAACCCTTTGGGTAAAGAACCTACCTCTGATATCCATCCTATAACTATCACCTCTTAATTTAAAGCTGTGTCCCCTCGTGCTAGCTTTCTCCATCCTAGGAAAAAGGCTATCACTGTCCACCCTATCTAAACCTCTAATCATCTTATATGTTTCGATTAGGATACCGGAGATGAGGGGGTTAGCTTATGAGAAGAGATTTAGTAGATTGGTCCTGTACTCATTGGAGTTTAGAAGGCTCAGGGGAGATTTTATAGAGACAGAAAAGATAATGAAGGGTCTACATCGGGCAGAGGTAGTGAGATTCTTTCTACTTAGAAAGAAAACCAGAACTAGAGGGCACAGCCTCAAAATAAGGAGGGGGGGGGGGTCAGTTTAAAACAGAGTTGAGGAGGAACTTCTTCTCAGAGGGTAGTGAATCTCTGGAATTCTCTGCCCATTGATGTGGTGGAGGCTACTTCGAATATGTTTAAGTCACGGCTAGATAGATTTCTGATCGATAAGGGAATTAAGGGTTATGGGTAACAGGCAGGTAAGTGGATCTAATCCACTTCAGATCAGCCATGATCTTATTGAATGGCGAAACAGGCTCGAAGGACTAGGTGGCCGACTCCTGCTCCTGATCTTATGATATGTTCCATGATTGGAAAACAGAAGGAATGCCCATGATTCCATTCAGTGTCTGTTAAACTGCGTGGAAGGTGGCTTAAATAGTTCTAAATGGGAAAATAGTATGTGTGGGTGTTCAAAGAATTTTACAGTTTTTATAGTTTTTTCCTCTCTGAATGAGAGAACTTTTGTTATCCGCATTAGAGCAAAGAACAGTACAGCACAGGAATAGGCCCTTCAGCCCATTATGTTGTGCTGAACATAACACCAAATTAAACTAATCCCTTCTGCCTGCCATGGGTCCATGTCCCTTTGTTCGTTGCATATTCATGTGCTTATCTAAAAGCCCCTTAAATGTCCCTATCGCATCCACCTGACAGCATGTTCCAGACACCAACCATTCATTTCCTTTGAACTTTTCTGCTTTCACCTTAAGTCCATGTCCGCTAGTGTTAAACATTTCAAATCTGGGAAAAAGATTGTAAGTGTCAACACTCTCTATGCCTCTCATCATTTTTTAGATTTCCATCAGCCTCCACCACTCCAGAGAAAATAACCCTAGTTTGTGCAATCTCTCATAATACATTATTGAAGTAATTGAGTGTCCCGGTGATAATTTTATTCAGAAAATGCGTCTGTGGAAATTCTTCTTAGGATTATAGGAATAAAGAATATTTATGAAGTGTTCCCTGCCATTATCTCACTGGGAGATGTGCCGGGGGGTGAAAGATGTTGACGTTAGCTGTTTGTTCAGTGACTATGAATAAATGAAGCCACCATGGAATTTTCTGACCCAGTGGATTCGTTTTCCTATAAATAAGGAGGAACGTATCCAGGGTGTGAGCCAGGGAATCACTCCCAGCAATAACAGCATCAGATCATTAATCCTTACCTACAGGGTGAAAATGTCACTCACTTTCCTGGCCATGCTCAGGATTCTGTGGGCGCTCGAAGATGCACAAAAAGTTTACTATCCCGTGTTGGCAGCAGTCAGTGTTCCTGGTAGGTTACTGCAGGGGTCAGCGTTTAGCACAGCGTGGAATCTTAATCCGTACCTTCCGCTGTTCCATTTTTCATGTGGTCAACTTAACAACAGCAAAAATAATTGAAAATAAGGTCATTTTGTGTAACGTGATATTGTCAGGGCAGCACAAGTGGCACAGTGGTTTGCGTTGCTATTCAATTCCCAGTTTGGGTCATTTTCTCTGCGGATATTCTCCCTGTGTCTGCTTAGGTTTCCTCCGGATGCTACAGTTTCCTTCTGCAGCTCGAAAGACGTGCTGGTTAGGATGCATTGGCCATGCTGAATTCTCCCTCAGTGTCTCCAAACAGGTGCGAGGATATAACCACTAAGGGATTTTCACAGTAACTTAACTGCAGCGTTAATTAAGCCTACATGTGATACGAAAGAATAAATATTAAACTTTATATAATTCTGTCAAATAATGTCCATGTGTTTTGAAAATGCTGAAGATCTTTTTTTAAGTATATTAATTTTGGCAGAATAGAGTGAAATTACTTCGCTGTCCAAGTCTTAGCTAGCAGCTAAGTAGTATAGGTAACAATGAGTCAGATTGATTAGGCTGTAAATATTTCTTGCAGATGCAGTCTCTAATTGCTGTGACCATTTCCGATTTTAGTGATTTTATGTTTTATAAATTTGTTTATTAGTGTTTCATTATTGTAACAAGCTGGCTAATATTAACACTGCAATGAAGTTACTATCACAACACTCTGGTGCCTCTTGGGTATACCGTGGGAAAATTTAGCACTGCCAATGCATCCTAACCAGCACATCTTTAGGACTGTGGGAGGAAACTGGAGCATCTGGAGGAAACTCACACAGATGTGACATAGTACAGGAATGAGATAGAGGATCCAATGAACTAATGCAGCAACAATAATGTCTTCTGCAATGTCAACAAAAGATTGTCATCAATTTCAGGAAGCGCAAAGGAGAATATGCTCCTACCTACATCAACAGGGTTGAAGTAGAAAAAGTCAAGAGCTTCAAGTTTTCAGATGTCCAGATCACCAACAACTTGTCCCGGCTCCCTCCACCCCCTCCATTCTGACACTAGTTAAGAAAGCCCACCAGTGCCGCTACTTTCTTAGAAGACTAAGGAAGTTTGGCATGTCAGCCAGGACTCTCACCAATCTTTTACAGATGCCCCATAGAAAGCGTTATTTTTGTTTGTATTAGAGCTTGACGTGGCTCCTGCTCTGCCCAAAACTGCAGGGAACTACGAAAGATTGTGGCCCAATCCATCATGCAAACTAGCCTCCCATCCATCGACCCTGTCTCCACTTGCCGCTGTCTCAGCAAAGCAGCCAGCATAATTAAGGACCCCACACATACAGGACATTCTCTCTTCCATCGTCTTCCTTCAGAAAAAAGACACAAAAATCTGAGATCACATACCAACCCGACTCAAAAACGGCTCCTTCCTGCTGCTATCAAACTTTTGAATAGACTTCCCTTGCATTTAGTTAATCATTCTCTACACTCTTGCTATGACTACATTCTGCACTCTCTTGTTTCCTTCTCCATGAAAATTATCTTTTACATGCGTAGCTTGCAAGAAACAATACTTTTCACTGTATGCTACTACATGTGACAATGATAAATCAAATCAGACAAGGGGGAGAATGTGCAATCTCTGCCAGACAGTGACCCAAGCTGGGAATTGAATCCAGGTCTCTGGCACTGTGAGACAGCAGTGCTAACCACTGTGCCACTGCTCAGTTTATGTTACTCTGTGTCTGCATTGAAAGATTTAATTTTTGTTCATTCATGAATTTTCAGGTGAATAGCAATTTCTCCACCATGGAATTTTGGGAACGTTGTTACACTGCTTAGCTCTGTAATTGTCCAGTGGGCAGTCTAGGGCAGTGGATCATATTGAAGTGAAATTATGAGCACGTGAAAAATAGCTATTGTTAGTTCACCATTGGATTTAGAGAATCTCCTCGATTAGAACTATAGAATCCTTACAGTGCAGAAAGAGGCCATTTGACCTATTGAGTCTGGACAGAGCCTCCAAAAGAGCACCTCACTCAGACTCCCTCCACCCCACCTTCCTTTTTGGAGAGGCCAGAGCTACAGAACTGTGTGCAAGTCTGATCACCACATTGTAGGAAGAATGTGATTGCAGAGGAGATTTACCAGGATGATTTGAGTTCATTTATTATGTCACATGTATTAGTCTACAATGAAAAATCTTGTTTCTTGCACACTAAGCAAAGCATAATGTTCATAGAGAAGGAGAAGATGCAGAATGTCATGTTACAGTCATAGCAAGAGTGAAGAGAAAGATGAACTTTGTGCAAGGGAGATCCATTCAAAATGTCTGATGGCAGCAGAGAAGATGTTATTCTTGAGTCAGTTGGTACATGACTTCAAACTTCTGTATCTTTTTCCCGAAGGAAGAAGTTGGAAGAAAGGTTGCTGGGATGCATGGAGTCTATGATTAGACTGGCTGCTTTCCTGAGGCAGTGGGAAGTGTAGACAGAATCAATGGATGGGAGGCTTGTTTGTGAGACAAACAGGGTTGACGATCCTTTGTAGTTTCCTGCGGTCTTGGTCAGAGTAAGGAACAGATTAGATGCTTGAGGCATATAAAAATGCATGAAGCTACTTAAGAGGAAAACAGGAGGGCTAAAAGAAAGCACGAGGTTGCTTTGGCAGACAGAGCGTAAGAAAATCCGAAGAGCTTCTATAGGAATATTAGGAGAAAAAGGATAGTGAGGGATAAAATTGGTTCTTTTGAAAACCAGAGTGGTAGACTGTGTATGGAAGCAAAAGAGAAAACCAAATGGGTTTTTTGCATCCGTGTTTAGTGAGGAAATGGGCAAGCAGTGCCCTACCTGAGCCTTCATTTCTCATCATTATATAAGTCTCCTTCTTCCTCCACCAGAGATTCAACTTCCCTAGTACACCATGGTTCCCTCACTCAACCACTTCCTCCCTGCCTGGCAGGTACATATTTATTACGGACATGCAGAAGCTGTTCCTTAAATATGCTCCACATTTCAGATGTCCCCAGCCCCTGCAATATCCTGCTCCACCTTATGCATCTAAATAGTTCCTAATAGCCTCATAATTACCTTTCCCCCAGCTGTAATTACTGTTATTCGGTATGTGCCCATCCCTTTCCATCACTAAGGTAAACGTAACCGAATTGTGGTCACTATCACCAAAGTGCTCCAAGTCTAACACTTGGTCTGGTTCATTACCCAGTACCAAATTCAATATAGCCTCACCTGTTGTTGGCCTATCTGCATAATGAGTCATGAAACCTTCCTGCACACATTAAACAAAAACTGACCCCTCTAACGTACTTGAACTATAGCTTTTCCAATCGATATTAGAAAAGTTAAAGTCCCCCATTACAACTACCCTGTTATTTTCACACCTATCCAGGAACAACTCCCTTCCTCTACTTCTCTGGAACTTTTTGGAGGCCTATAAAAAACTCCCAACAGTGTGACCTCTCCTTTCTTGTTTGTAATCTCAGCCCACACTACCTCAGCAGACAAGTCCACATCAAACGTCTTTTCTGCACCGTAATGCTGTCCTTAACTAACAATGCCACTCCTCCCTCTCTTCTACCACCACCTCTGCTCTGACTGAAACATCTGAACCCCGGAACCTGCAACAACCATTCTTGCCCCTGCTCTATCCACGTCTCTGAAATGGCCACAACATCGAAGTCCCAAGCACCAATCCAGACTGCAAGTTCATCCACCTTATTGCGTACGCTCCTCACATTAAAGTATACACACCTCAAACCACCCTCCCGTTTGCCACTATACTGCTGCGACCTAGAAGCCTTATCCGTGACCTCCCTATTCACATCCTCCTGTATACTGGCACAACAATTCAGGTTCCCATCCCCCCCGAATCAGTTTAAACCCCCCCGAATAGCACTGGCAAATTTACCCCCCAAGATATTGGTACCTCTCCGGTTCAGGTGCAGACCTCTTGTAGAGGTCCCACCTTCCCCAGAATGAGCCCCAATTGTCCAAATACCTGAACACGTCCCTCCTGCTCCATCCCTTTAGCCACAAGTTCAAATGTTCTCTCTCCCTATTCTTTTCTATGCTATCCCGTGGCACAGGTAACAAACCAGAGATAACCACTCCGTTTGTTTTAGCCCTAAGTTTCCACCCTAACTCTCTGAATTTCTGCTTTATATCCCCATCCCTTTTCCTACCTACTTCATGGGTACCTACATGCACCACAACCTGGGCAGGTTCCCCTCCCCCTTAAGGATCCCGAACACTCGGTCAGAGATATCACTGACCCCAGCGCCCATGAGGCAACATACCAACCACGAGTCCCGCTCCTTCCCACAGACTCTCCTATCTATCTCCTTAACTAGGGAGTCCCCAATCACTAATCCAGATCTTTTCTCCCCTCTTCCCACCTGAGCATCAAGGACAGGCTCAACTCCCGAGACCTGTACTCCATGACAGCTGACAGCTGCAAGAAACACAAAGTTGTGATAGTAGGGGATTTTAATTTTCCACATATAGATTGGGACTCGCATACTTTTAAAGGTTTAGACGGGGTAGAGTTTGTAAAATGTGTTCAGGAGAATTTTCTACATTAGTATATAGAGGTGCCAACTAGAGAGGATGTGCTATTGGATCTCTTATTGGGAAATGAGTTAGGGCAGGTGATGGATGTGAGTGTGAGGGAACACTTTGGATCCAGTGATCATAATGCCATTAGTTTCAACCTGATCTTGGATAAGGATAGATCTGGTCCTCGGGTTGAAGTTCTGAACTGGAAAAAGGCCAAATTTGATGAGATGAGAAGGGATCTGGGAAGTGTGGATTGGCACAGATAAGGATGTAAATGGAAAGTGGGAGGCCTTCAAAGGAGACATTTTGAGAGTATAGAGTTTGTATGTTACTGTCAGGGTTAATGGCAAAGTAAATAGGAATAACGAACTTTGGTTCTCAAGGGAGATTTTAACACTGATTAAGAGGAAGAGAGAGTTGTATGAAAAGTACAGGCAGCAAGAAACAGGTCAGGTGTTCGAGAAATATAAAAAGTAGAAGAGGGAAATCAGGAGGGCTAAAAGAAAGCATGAGGTTGCTTTGGCAGACAGAGCGAAGGAAAATTCAAAGATCCTCTATAGGTATGTTAGGAGCAAAAGGATAGTCAGGGATAAAATTGGTCCTCTTGAAGACAGAGTGGTAGACTGTGTATGGAATTAAAAGAGATTGGGGAGGTACTTGCATCCCCAAGTCCATTGCAGAAAACTCCTGAATCCATGTAGATGGCAATCACCTGTCCAGTATAGCACATTCTGAAATCACTCATTCCCTTGTATCAGACCACAGCTTTCCATTCCATGTATAAGAACAAAGAACAAAACAGTACGGGAAACAGGCCCTTCGGCCCAACGAGCCCGCGCCGTCACCCGAATGTTTCCATCTCTACCCGTGATCCCTGTCTATGTTTATAGATCTATGGATTAAAAACATCTACAATTCAAGTTTCTAGGTGTCCAGATCACCAACAACTTTCCTGTCCCCCCATGCCACCATGATAGTTAAGAAAGCCCACCAATGCCTTTACTTTCTTGGGAGGCTAAGGAAATTTGACTATGACTCTCACCAACTTTCACAGATGTATCATGGAAAGCGTTCTTTCTGGTTGTATTACAGTTTGGTTTGAACATGGAACATAGAGCACTACAACACAAACAGGACTTTCAGCCCACAAGTTGCACAAATCATACCCCTACTTACCAGGCCTAAGTATGACCCTCAATCCCATTAAATCCCACATAGTGATCCAGAAGCCTTTTAAAAGACCCCGAGTTCACCTCTACCACCTCCGACGGCAGCTGATTCCACTCACTAACCACCCTCTGAGTGAAAAACTTACCCCTGACATCTCTTCTGTACCTACTTCCCAGCACGTTAAACCTGTGTCCTCTCATAGTGACCATTTCAGCCCATGGAAATAGCCTCCGAAAATCCACCCCAACTTTTTGACTGTTAGTTCTGGGTCTGCACTCATTAAAGTTTTGGAGGATGACAGGGGATCTTATTGAAACTTACAGGATACTGTGAGGTTTGGATTGAGTGGATTGGATTGGTGGAGAGGATATTTCCACTAGAAGGAAAAGCTAGAAGCAGAGGGTACAACCTCAGGTGAAAGGGATGACCCTTTAAAACAGATGAGGAGGGATTTCTTCAGCCAAAGAGAGATGAATCTGTGAAACTCTTTGCTGCAGAAGGCTCTGGAAGCCAGGTCACTGTGTGTCTTTAAGACAGAGATAGATAGGTTCTTGATTAATAAGGGGATCAGGGATTATGAAGAAAAATTGAGACAATTTAGGGAGGATTTGTTTTGCCAATTAGCCTAAGAGCACATCTTTGGGATGTGGGAGGAAACAGGAGCACCCAGAGAAAACCCACTCAAGCACATGGAGAATGCGCAAACTCCCACAGACACAAGTCCAAATCCATGTATCTGCACAGCACAGCGATAGTCACTGAGCTGTCATGTTGCCAATCAAATGGTCCAGGTCAAGCGTACACTAACGACGTGAAGCATAAGGATACTCTCGAAAAAAATCCAAGAGCAACCCTCTCACGACCCATCGCATGTATGCCCCTCGTTAGACAACAAGGTGGACCAAAGCACCTGTAGGATAGGTGGTGAAGCAGACTCAATGGGCCGAGTGGCCTAATTCTGCTCCTATGTCTTATGGTTTTATGGTTTTATGGTTCTATGGTCTTATGAACATATTCTGATGTTTAGATCATATGCTGGGATGAATCACACTCGGAAAGTATAACAAATGTACACTGTAAACAATTGTGTCTGGAACCAGCAACTAAAATGCTTGTTTCCAGATGGCAACTTGATCTTATTGAACTTGGAGCCAGGCTAAAGGATCTGTCTCCTTTTGTAACTGATATATCAGTAGAATTGTGAAACTTGTACGAGTGCATAAATATATGGAATTAGTCTGTCCCTGGGGCTTTCTCAGAACTGTAATTAAACTGTAAGGAAAATCTTTAGGTGAAATCAGTGACTTCATCTATTTGTTCAGTGGCTGTAAGTAAACACAGTCAACACGGGAGCTGATTTTCTGATCTGCTGAATTTTCTGTCTTATAAATAATGGGAAAGTTCTCAATGTGTCAATGGGAAAATTCCTTTCAGTGTCAGGAGCAGCATCTATTTTTTCAGAAAGGGAGAAATGGCTCTCAGTTTTCTGATCAAGCTGAAGATTTTGTGGGCACTATACGATATCCAGACAATATACTTCCCCATTCTGGCTGCATTCGGTGTGCCAGGTAAGTAACGAGCTGCAGCAAATAGGTCAGTAACCGTAGGTTGCATCTTAACTGCATGTCCCGTTCTTTCTTTTAGTGTTTTCTGTAAATTGCACGATGGAAATTGGAAGCTGCTTTTTGTAGAAGATGCTGGGAGAGAATAATACCTCATTGGCTGCATAGCATTTTGAGAATAACTGAACTTATTAAAGAGTTTGCTTTCTTTTCTTCTTTCTCTTTCTCTTTCTTTTTTTGCCTCTTTCTTTCCTTCTGTTTATCTTCGTTGTTTCCATTTTTCTTTCTTTCAAAAGAAATACTTTCTTAACCCTTAAAGGGATTGATAGGTAAAGGGTCCTGGGTGTACAGGTACACAGGTTACTGAAAGCGTCAATGCAGCTGGAGAAGGTAGTTAAGGCAGCATACAGCATGCTTGCCTCATCAGCCAGGGCATTGAGTTTAAAAATTGACAAGTCATGTTGCAGATTTCTCGAACCTTAGTGAGCCGCACTTGGAATATAATGTTCAATTCTGGTCTCCAAATTACCAGAAGGATGTGAAGGCTTTGAAGAAAGTACAGAAAAGACTTACCAGGATATTGCCTGGTATGAAGGACTATGAGGAGAGGTTGGAGAAATTTGGTTTGTCCTGACTGGAATGATGGAGGATGAGGAGGTGACCTGATAGAAGTCTACAAGATTATGAGGGGAGTGGACAGAGTGGATAGTCAGAAACTTTTTCCTAGGGTGAAAGAGTCAATTACTAGAGTGGGTTAGGGTTAGGGTTAGGGGGGATAGGTTTAAATGCAAGGTCAAGGTTGAAGGGAGATCTATGAGGTAATTTTTTTTACACAAAAGGTGGAACTCACTGAAGTTCTACCTTCTGTGTAAAACACAGAAAATTAAACTCACTGCTGAGGGAGGTAGTGGAATCAGAAACAATAGTGACTTTTCAAAGGCATCTGGACAAATACATGAATAGAAAGAGAACAGAGGGTTATGGTCCCTGAAAGGGTAGGGGGTTTTAGTTCGGATGGGAAGCGTGGTCACTGCAGGCTGGGACGGATGTCCCTTTTACTGTGCTATCATTTTCTTTGTTCCTTTCTTCTCTCTTTCTCTCTCCCTCTCTTTCTTTCTATTGTCAATGGCTATAATATTCCACCATGCTCTGATGTTCTGCTCCATGATAAGATTATACTTCCTGAATCGATAAATTAGATTGCAATTTGACATGCACTTATTAATTTCGATTAGTTAATTACAAAAAAATAACAAAGAACAAAACAGCATGGGAAACATGCCCTTCGGCCCAATGAGCCCACGCCACCACCCCAATGTTCCCACCTCTACCTGCGATCCCTGTCCATGTTTATAGATCTATGGATTAAAAAGCAAATTTGAGACAATTTAGGGAGGATTTGTTTTGCCAATTAGCCTAAGAGCACATCTTTGGGTTGTGGGAGGAAACCGGAGCACCCAGAGAAAACCCACGCAAGCACGGGGAGAATGCGCAAACTCCCACAGACACAGGCCCAAATCCATGTATCTGCACAGCACAGCGATATCACTGAGCTGTCGTGTTGCCCATCAAATGGTCCAGGTCAAGCGTACACTAACGACGTGAAGCACTAGGATACTCTCAAAAAAAATCCAAGAGCAGCCCTCTCACGACCCATCACGTGTATGCCCCTCGTTAGACAACAAGGTGGATCAAAGCACCTGTAGGATAAAAACAAGTACATCAATATCATCATCTATTTACACACTTCCCAGGGACTCCCAAGGCTCATGATCCCTATTTTAAATCAGTTTTCTATACCTCTCCATTCCTATTCTGTTCATGTGCCCATCTAAGTATTTCTTAAATAACTCCAGAGTACCTGCCTCCACCACTTTACTTGGCAGCGCATTCCATACCCCCACCACCCTCTGTGTGAAAAAACTCCCTCACGCATCCAAATTATATCTTACCCCCCTCACCCTAAGCCCGTGACCTCTCGTGCTATTTGAGTCCATCTTAGGAAAAAGCTTAACCCTGTTTACTCTATCCATACCCCTCATAATCTTGTACACCTCTATTAGATCTCCTCTAAGTTTACATCTTTCTAAGGAAAACAGTCCCAATTTGCCTAACCTCTCCTCGTAACTCAGACCTTCCATACCAGGTAGCATCCTGGTAAAGCTCCTCTGCCCTCTCTCCAGAGTCTCCACGTCCTTCCAGTAATAAGGCGACCAGAACTGGACGCAGTATTCCAAATGAGGTCTAACCAACGTTTTATACAGCTGCAACATTAAAGGCCAGCTCTTGTACTCTATACCCCTTCCTATAAAGGCTAGCATACCATATGCTTTCTTCACAACCTTCTCCACCTGCTCTGCCACCTACAAAGACTTGTGCACCTGCACAAGTGATTTGTTCCTTTGGAGCAGCACGGAGAGGCAGCGATTTGGGAAAGCGTGAAGTTCGTGTGTTAAGTAGTTTTTTAACTTTTCTCTTTGTTTAAAATAGCGAGCGGGGGTAGTTTTTGCCGTTTTTATTTAAACTAACTAGAAACCGGAAGTCGTCATTAGGAGGCTGCCGGTAGTTGTAGTTTTCTCTGACTCTATAAATTGGTCCAGAGAGGAAACCCGATACTCTACAAAGGTAGAGTATCCCACCCTCCCCCCTCCTCTAACCTAATAATAAAAGTGTGTGGGAAGTTTTTTTTTCTCTCTCTCCTTAAAGTAATTTAAAGTATCAGGGATGGCAGTGCAGGCAGTCCGTTGCAACTCCTGTAGTATGTATGAGGTGAGGGACACCAGTAGTGTTCATGCTGATTATACCTGCAGGAAGTGTGCCCATTTGCAGCTCCTTGAGGATCGTGTTAAGGAGCTGGAGCTGGAAGTAGAGGAACTCAGGATAATCCGAGAGGTTGAGGAGGATATTGGCAGGAGTGACAAAGAGATAGTCACTCCTAAAAGTGATTCGTGGGTAACTATTAGGAGGAGGGGTAAGAAGCAATCAGGTAGACAATCCCCTGGGGCTGTTCCCCTCCGAAACAAATTTTCTGTCTTGGAGGCTACAGTTGAGGAAGAATCAACTGGAGATGACCAAAGGGAGCAGGTCTCTGGGGGGGAGCCTGCTGAGAATGCTCAGGTGGGTAGGGAGAATAAGAGATTGGGCCTAGTAATTGGAGACTCCATAGTTAGAGGGACAGATAGGAGAGTAAATAGTAATAAAAGTGACTCAGGACTGGTGTGTTGCCTCCCAGGGGCTGGAGTCCAGGATGTCACAGATCGGGTTTTTAAGATTCTTAAGGGAGAGGGGAGTCAACCCCAAGTCATAGTTCATGTAGGGACACATGATATAGGAAAGACGAGGAAAGGGGATATTAAACAGAAATTTATGGAGTTGGGGTGGAAGCTTAGGGCCAAAACTGGCAGAGTGGTTATCTCTGGACTCTTGCCTGTGCCAAGGGATAGTTTGGAGAAGAATAGAGAGAGGGAATGTTTGAACTCGTGGCTGCGGGGATGGTGCAGGAGGGAGGGGTTCAGGTTCCTGAACAATTGGGACTCATTCTGGGATGGGTGGGACCTCTACAAGAGAGATGGTCTACACCTGAACCAGAGGGGAACTAATATCTTGGGGGGAAAATTTGCTAAGGCTATGCAGGGGGCTTTAAACTGATTCGGGGGGGGGGTGGGATCCTAAATAGTTGGGGTGCTAAGAGGGATGAGAGTAAGGGGGTCATAGAGGAAAGCCGTAAAACACAGCAGCATACGGGTGGGGTAGGGCATGGTTTGAAATGCGTATACTTTAATGCAAGGAGTATTCGCAATAAAGGGGAGGAACTTGCAGCTTGGACCAGTACCTGGAACTTCAATGTTGTGGCCATTTCAGAGACTTGGGTAGAGCAGGGACAAGAATGGATGTTGCAGGTTCCGGGGTTCAAATGCTTTAGTCGGAGTAGAGAAGGAGGTAGAAGTGGGGGAGGAGTGGCATTATTAGGCAAAGACTGTATCACAGTGACAGAAAAGAAGTTTGATGAGGACTTGTCTGTTGAGGTAGTATGGGCTGAGATTAGAAACAGGAGAGGAGAGGTCACCCTGGTGGGAGTCTTTTATACACCTCCTAAAAGTTCTAGAGAGGTAGAGGAAAGGATTGCAAAGTCGATCCTGGACAGGAGTGAAAGTAATAGGGTAATTGTTATGGGGACTTTAACTTTACTAATATTGATTGGAATAGCTATAGCTCTAGCTCGTTAGAGGGGTCAGTTTGCGTACAGAGTGTGCAGGAAGGTTTTTTGACTCAGTATGTAGATAGGCCAACTAGAGGTGAGGCTACATTGGATTTGGTGCTGGGCAATGAGCCAGACCAGGTGTTAGGCTTGGAAGTTAGTGAACATTTTGGTGATAGTGACCACAATTCGGTTACATTCACCTTAGTGATGGATAGGGATAGGCATGAAGCTGGGGGCCGTAGTTATAGCTGGGGGAAGGGTAATTATGAGGCCATCAGGAGAGAATTAGGGTGCATAGATTGGACTAGGAAACTACAGGGACTGGGAACATCTGGAATGTGGAGCTTATTCAGGGAGCAGCTGCTGCGAGTCCTTGATACGTATGTCCCTGTCAGGCAAGGAGGAAATGGTCGAGTAAGAGAACCTTGGTGTACGAAAAAGTTGATTTGCTGGTTAAAAGGAAAAAGGAGGCTTATGTCAGGATGAGGCTTGAAGGCTCGGTTAGTGCAATGGATAGCTATAGATTAGCCAGGAGGGAGCTAAAGGGGGAATTGAGGAGAGCAAAGAGAGGACACGAGAAGATTTTGGCTGATAGGATTAGGGAGAATCCTAAAGCTTTCTTTAGATATGTTAAGAATAGAAGATTGGTTAGGACAAGATTAGGGCCCGTCATAGACAGCAGTGGGAAGTTGTGCGTGGAGCCTGAAGAGATTGGAGAGGCACTGAATAAATATTTCTCTTTGGTATTCACGCAGAGTGATGTAAATGTAGTTATGGAGAACACTGAGGTACAGGGTAGCAAACTGGAAGGTATCGAAGTAGATAGGGAGGATGTGCTAGATATTCTCGAGGGTTGGAAGTTGGATAAGTCCCCTGGGCCGGACGGGATTTACCCTAGGATTCTCTGGGAGGCAAGAGAGGAGATTGCAGAGCCTCTGGCTCTGATCTTCAGGTCGTCGTTGGTTACGGGTGTGGTTCCGGAGGACTGTAGGATAGCGAATGTGGTCCCATTGTTCAAGAAGGGGAAGAGAGACCTTCCAGGGAATTATAGGCCAGTGAGTCTTACTTCTGTTGTGGTCAAAGTATTGGAGAGAATTATTAGGGATAGGATTTATAGTTATTTAGAGAGAAATGAATTGATTGGGGATAGTCAGCATGGTTTTGTGAAGGGTAGGTCGTGCCTTACTAACCTTATTGAGTTTTTTGAAAAAGTGACCAAAGAGTTGGATGGGGGTAAGGCGGTTGATGTGGTATATATGGACTTTAGTAAGGCGTTTGATAAGGTGGCCCATGGAAGACTTCTGCAGAAAATGCAGATTTATGGGATAGAGGGTGATTTAGCTAATTGGGTTAGGAATTGGCTAGCAGGTAGAAGGCAGAGGGTGGTGGTTGATGGGAGATATTCTCTTGGAGTTCGGTGACAAGTGGTGTACCTCAGGGGTCTGTTTTGGGGCCCCTGCTGTTTGTAATTTTTATAAATGATCTGGATGAGGGTATTGAATGATGGATTAGTAAATTTGCAGATGACACTAAAGTCGGTGGAGTGGTAGATAGTGAAGAGGGGTGTTATAGTTTGCAGAGGGACTTGGACAAGTTGCAGAGCTGGGCCGAGAGTGGCAAATGGAGTTTAATGTGGAAAAGTGTGAGGTAATGCACTATGGCAGAAATAATAAATGTGTAGAGTATAGGGCAAGTGGTAGGATTCTTAGCAGTCTAGATGAACAGAGGGATCTTGGTGTGTATGTGCATAGATCCCTGAAAGTAGGCAGTCAGGTCGAGAAGGTTGTTAGGAAGGCATCTGGAGTCTTGGCTTTTATTGGTAGAGGGATTGAATTTCGGAGCCGCAACGTCATGTTGCAACTGTACAAGACTCTAGTGCGGCCGCACTTGGAGTATTGTGTGCAGTTCTGGTCCCCACATTATAAGAAAGATGTGGAGTCATTGGAGAGGGTACAGAGGAGGTTTACCAGGATGTTGCCTGGTATGGAGGGCAGGTCTTATGACGAGAGGCTGAGGGATTTGAGGTTGTTTTCGTTAGAAAGGAGGCGGCTAAGAGGTGACCTAATCGAAACATATAAGATGATTAGAGGTTTAGATAGGGTGGACAGTGATAGCCTTTTCCCTAGGATGGAAAAAGCTAGCAAGAGGGGACACGGCTTTAAATTAAGGGGTGATAGTTATAGGACGGATATCAGAGGTAAGTTCTTTACCCAAAGGGTGGTTAGGGAGTGGAATGCCCTGCCTGCAGCAGTTGTAGATGCGCCAAGTTTGGTGGCGTTTAAGAGGTTAGTTGATAAGTATATGGAAGAGAAGGGAATGGTTTTGTTTGGAGGGGCATTGCTTTTTATATTGGTCGGCGCAACATCGAAGGCCGAAGGGCCTGTTCTGTGCTGTAATGTTCTATGTTCTATGTTCTATGTTCTATCTCCACTTGCTCTGCCACCTTCAGAGACTTGTTCACCTGCACCCCCAGGTCCCTCTGCGTTTCTATACACTTAATAAGTCTACCCTTTATCATATACCTCCTCTCCTACATTCTTTCTCTCAAAATGCATCACCTCACATTTATCAGGATTGAATTCCATCTGCCATCTGTCTGCCCAAGCTACCAGCCTATCTATGTCCTACTGCAGCGCCTGAGAATGCTCCTCACTATCTGCAAGTCTAGCCATCTTTGTATCGTCTGCAAACTTGCTGATCACTCCACCTACTCCCGCTTCCAAGTGATTTATATATATTACAAATAGAAGAGATCCCAGTACCGAGCCCTGCGGTACACCACTACTGACCGACCTCCAGCTAGAAAAACGCCCTTCCACTATTACTCTCTGTCTCCTATTACCCAAGCCAGTTACTTATCCATCTAGCTATCTGTCTTTGTATCCCATTAGCCTTGACCTTCTCAACTAACCTGCCATGAGGGACTTTGTCAAACGCCTTACTAAAATCCATATAGACGACATCAACGGCTCGCCTTCGTCCACCATTTTCGTCACTTCCTCAAAATATTCTACCAGATTTGTAAGGCACGGCCTCCCCTTAACAAAATCATGCTGCGTATCCCTAATCATATCGCAATGCTCTAAGTGCCGATACATCCTATCCGTAAGGATCCCCTCCAACAGCTTCCCCACCTCTGACGTCAAACTCACCGGCCTATAATTTCTAGGGTTATTCCTACTACCCTTTTTAAACAATGGTACAACATTAGCTATTCTCCAGTCCTCTGGTACCTCACCTGTGTCCAAAGAAGAGACAAAGATTTGCGTCAGAGGCCATTAATGTATTGACAATGTGAAGGTTTGCCACAGGTTCACTGCCAAGATTGACTGGCCATCTGTCCCCGCCTCCAGGGTTATGTCTAATCTGTGTCTGAGCTACGAACCAACTATTCATAAAATTGTGTTCCCTTACAATCATCTCCCAGTTTACTTACTAAGGTTCCCAGGACAATGGGTCTTAAACTATTCAAATTTCCCATTATTCTTTCTGGTACCTTGCATTGACTGAAAATGGTCAATGACATCAAAATATTGAAGTGCATTTAAAATATCAATTTATATGTCTTAAAATCTGAGTTACCGTCTTTAAATCCCTTATTGTATAAGTTTGTGATAAGTCATCATTCCCTCCCTACTGTTAGCTTTGTCAGTGTCTATATTCTGTCCATGAATTTCAAAAGAAATTTGAAATAATCACTTTTACCCTGCCACTCAGGAGCTATTTAGTTTGACCAATCAACATAACCCACACATCTCGGGGCTTTGGACAAGCTATACTGGTTTGGATTTTATTAGTGCAGACTCAATGGCCGAATGGCTTCTTTCTGCACTGTAGGGATTCTATGATTCTACTCTATGAATGTTAACCTTCGAGTTAGGAATACATCCCCATATTACACTACAATCAGAAAAACGGACAGGCCAGAATTTTACCGCACTATCCACTGTGGGAATCAGAGGGGGCAAGGGATTGTGAATGAGAAAGTCCTCAAGCAAGATTTTCTAGTTTTGGATAGACCTAGGCTGTAAAACCCCGCCCATGCTGTTTCCCGTGGGAAATGAACCTTTTCCCCATCTTCTGTTTTCTCACAGTTAACGTGGTGACGATTGCCATTCTGTCTCGGGGAAAGTGTGGCCTCTCCAGATGTGTAACTCGCTACCTGATAAGCATGGCACTTGCAGACCTCATGGTCGTTATAATCGATCTTATACTGAGGCAGATTCCTATTGTTTACCGGGAACAGTTTATTTTCTTCAGGAATGTTTTTCTGTGTAACATCCATGCTGTCTTTCTTTATGCTGTCACAGACTGTTCCGTGTGGTTCACGGTGACTTTCACCTTTGACCGATTTGTGGCCATTTGTTGCCAGAATCTGAAATCAAAATATTGCACAACAAAAACAGCAGACATTATTCTGGGAATTGTGACAATTCTGAGCCTTTTGAAGAACATTTTCTGGTATTTTTTATATACCACTGAATATTATCTTTCAAACAGTTCCTGGTTTTGTCGTGTTGATTTCCGTGTAACCCGCTCGATGGCCTGGGCCGTTGTTGAATTAATGCATTATATTATAACACCATTTTTTCCATTTGTTTTGATTCTACTGTTCAATGTGTTAACAGTCAGATACATTTTAATGGCCAGCAGAGCCCGCAGCAGACTCCGAAGTCGTAGGTCTGGTGATACTGCCAGTGACCAAGAAATAGA
The DNA here is from genome assembly GCA_024679065.1 of Sphyrna mokarran. Lineage (NCBI taxonomy): Eukaryota > Metazoa > Chordata > Chondrichthyes > Carcharhiniformes > Carcharhinidae > Sphyrna > Sphyrna mokarran. The sequence continues at coordinate 40,480,266 of JAGIQG010000028.1, read as the reverse complement.
GAACCGAAGGAAATCCATAATGTTGCTGTTTATCATATCGGGGAATTTCATCTTCTTATGGGTGGTGTTTATGGTTTGCTCAATATTAAGACGATTGGATTATTTGGGGTATTCTGTTCCCCTGCCCACGTTTGTCCGGGAAATTGGCTTCATGCTGCAGCTCCTGAGCTGCTGCACCAACACCTTTGTTTATGCGGTGACTCAAAGAAAATTTAGAGAGGAATTCTGGAATGGAATGAAACAACCCTTCAAATGGATGGCCAAATTACATCACTGAGAAGACATCACAATTCAGAATATTATTGCTGCCATGTTCTGTGCATTTTACTGTTTAGCTACATTCTTTTTTTAATTATCTGAAGCAAGTCTCAAACATAGTGCAAAGTTAATTATAATTGTTGTCACTTGTAAGTGTTTTGTACCCTCTCACCTGCAAGGAAGGGGCCCAAATGCAAGTTATTTACAGATTGGTTTTAAACAATGAATTGTCAAGAGGATTAGCAGCCCCAGATTCAGCCCCTCTGGCTCAAGAAATGCTTATGAAATGACTCTTACCGTGGTTATTTCCTAGAAATTGATTAATCCTGAGGAAAGCCTAGTCAAGTGTTCAGTGTAAGTTAATGGGGCTTCAGGACCAGCATATTCCTGTAAGGATGAAGGATAAGTATGGTAAGTTTTGGGAACCCTGGATAACAAGAGATATTGTGAGCCTAGTCAAAGAGAAAAAGGAACAATTTCTCAAAGCTAGGAGGGTGGGAACACACAAAACAGGCATGGAATACAAGGAAAGTAGAAAGAAACTTAAACAAGGAATAAGAAGGTTTAAAATGGGTCATGATAAAGCAGGGACCAGCAGGATTAAGGAGAATTCAAGGATTTTTATGCATATATAAAGAGCAAGAGGGTAGTGAGGGAAAGGGTTAGCCCACTCAAGGACAAGGGAGGGAATCTATGCGTGGAGACACAGAAAACAGGCAAGGTATTAAATGAATACTTTGTGTAAGTATTCACTAAAGAGAAGGACTTGGTGGATGATGATTCTGGGAAAGGATGTGTAGATCGTTTGAGTCACGTTGAGATCAAAGAGAAGGAAGTATTGGGGTTCTTGAGAAATATTAAGGTAGACAAGTCCCCAGGGCCTGATGGGATATATCTCAGAATTCCGAGAGAGGCCTTGAGAGAAATCTTTGTATCCTCACTGGCTAGAGGGGAAGTACAGAAAGAAGTCTGACAACATCAGTTTTAAATCCAATCGATTTATTTGATAATAAACTCGTAAGCTTTCGGCTCTATGGCCTTTGTCAGGCGAATGAGGTGTTCTGGTATCCAATAGAACATAGAACATAGAACATTACAGCACAGAACAGACCCTTTGGCCTTCGATGTTGCGCTGACCAATATAAAAAGCAATGACCCTCCAAACTACATCATTCCCTTCTCTTCCATATACTTATCAACTAACCTCTTAAACGCGACCAAACTTGGCGCATCTACAACTGCTGCAGGCAGGGCATTCCACTCCCGAACCACCCTTTGGGTAAAGAACCTGCCTCTGATATCCGTCCTCTAACTATCACCCCTTAATTTAAAGCTGTGTCCCCTCGTGCTAGCTTTCTCCATCCTAGGAAAAGGCTATCACTGTCCACCCTATCTAAACCTCTAATCATCTTATATGCTTCAATAAGATCCCCTCTTAGCCGCCTCCTTTCTAACGAAAACAACCTCAATCCTTCAACCTCTCTTCATAGGACCTGCCCTCCATACCAGGCAACATCCTGGTAAACCTCCTCTGTACCCTCTCCAATGCATCCACATCTTTCTTATAATGTGGGGACCAGAACTGCACACAATACTCCAAGTGCGGCCGCACTAGAGTTTTGTACAGTTGCAACATGACGTTGCAGCTCCGAAATTCATTCCCCCTACCAATAAAAGCTAAGACTCCACATGCCTTCTTAACAACCTTATCGACTTGACTGCAAGTCAACTTGATTTGATAGCACACATATCAGCACAGACAGTTGACAGGTTACTTATTAGAATGCAAATCTTTACACCTAACCTGCTATTCAAGTCTTAAAGTGGCTAACAATGTGGGTGGAAGGAACACTGAGCACAGGTTAGAGAGATGTTTATTGTCTCCAGACAGCACAATAAGTGAGGTTTTTTGCTAACCCAGGCAGGTCATGGGGGTTACAGATAGTGTGACATGAAGCCAAGATTCTTGTTAAGACCGTCCTCATGTGTGCAGAATTTGACTATCAGTCTCTGGGGAAGTCCCAGAGGATTAGAAAATAGTCAATGTTGTTCCTTTGTTTAAGAATGATAGCAAGAATAATCCCAATAATTACAGGCCGGTGAATTTACATCAGTGGTAGAGAAATTATTAGAGAGGATTCTGCGAGACAGAATTTATTCCCACTTTGAAAATAAGTGGACATATTGGTGAGAGGCAACATTGTGTTGCGAAGGAAGGTCTCACAAAATTGATTTGAGTTTTTCGAGAAAGTGATGATTGAAGAGAGTAGGGAATTGGATGTTGTCTCCATGGACTTCAGTAAGGCCTTTGACAAGGTCCTCATGGCAGATTGGTATAGAGATGAAGTCACATGAGATCAAAGGTGAGCTTGGCAAGATGGATATAAAACTGGATATAAAACTCGATCAAAGAAGACAGAGGATAGCAGTGGAAGAGTGTGTTCTGAATGAAGAGCTGTGATAGGTGGCGTTCTTTAGAGAGCAGTGCTGGAACCTTTGCTGTCTGTAAGATATATAAATGATTTGGAGGAAATTGTAACTAGATTGATTAGTAAGTTTGTAGATGATACAACGGTTGGTGGATTTGCGGATATTAGATATTAGAGGATACGGCAGGATATAGACCAGTTGGAGACTTGGGCAAAGAGATGGCAGATGGAGTTTAACCCATACAAATATAAGGTAATGCATTTTGGAAGGTCTAATACAGATAAGAAATATACAGTAATGACAGACTCCTTAAGAGTTTTGAAGGGATCTGGGTGTACAGGTACACAAGTCATTGAAAGTGGCAATGCTGGTGGAGAAGGTAGTCAAGAAGGCATATGGCATGCTTGCCTTCATCGGCCAGGATATTGAGTTTAAAAATTGGCAAGTTATGTTGCAGCTTTATAGAATCTTACTTAGGCCACACTTCAAATATAGTATTCAATTTTGGCTGCCATGCTATCAGAAGGATGTGGAGGTTTTGGAGAGGATACAAGAAAGATTTACCAGGATGTTGCCCTGGTGTGGAGAACATTAACTATGAGGAAATGTTGGAGAAACTTGGTTCAGTCTCACTGGAGCAAAGGAAATTGCGGAGCAACCTGACAGAAGTCTACAAGATTATGAGAGGCACAGATAGAGTGGATAGTCAGAAACTTTTTTCCAGAGTGGAAGAGTCAATTACTAGGGGGCACAGGTTTAAAGTGCAAGGGGCAAGGTTTAAAGGAGATATATGGGGCAGAGTTTTTACACAGAGTGTAGTGGGTGCCTGGAATTTGTTGTCGGGGGGAGGTAATAGATGAGGATATGATAGTGATTTTTAAAGGATGTCTTGACAAATACATGGATAGGATGAGAATGGAAGGATGTGGTTCCCAGGAGGGTAGGGGTTTTAGTTCAGTCAGGCAGCATGGTCGATACAGCTTGGAGGGCCAAAGGGCCTGTTCCTGTACTGTAATTTACATCTGTATTCACTGAGAAAGACACTGTAGCTGGAGATTTTAGCTGGGACGGTGAAGTTCTAGAGCATGCTAAGATTACTTTTGACCTTTGACAAGGTACTGCATGGTAGGCTGTTGCATAAGATTAAATCTCACACGATCCAGGGTTAGGTAGCTAAATGGATACAAATTTGCCTTGATCACAGAAGCCAGAGGGTGGTTGTAGAGGGAAAGGTTCAGATACTTGGACAATTGGGGCTCATTCTGGGGTAGGTGGGACCTCTATAAGAGAGATGATCTGCACCTGAACCAGAAGGGAACTAATACCTTGGGGGGAAAATTTGCCAGTGCTATTCAGTAGGGGGGGGGGTTTAAACTGACTCAGAGGGGGGATTGAGCCCTGAGTGGCTCAAATGTAGAGGAGAATGGAAATATCGAGGTCATGAATAAGGTTTCTGGGTTTCAGCAGGGTACTGGTAGGTGGGAGGATGGTTTGAAGTGTGTATACTTCAATGCAAGGAGCGTATGCAATAAAGTGGACGAACTTGCAGCCTGGATAGGTACCTGGGACTTCGATGTTGTGGCCATTTCAGAGACATGGATGGTGCAGGTTCCGGGGTTCAGATGTTTCAGTCGAAGCAGAGTAGGTGGTAGAAGAAGGGGAGGTGTGGCATTGTTAGCCAAAGACTGTAGTATGGTGGCAGAAAGGACATTTGATGTGGACCTGTCTATTGAGGTAGTTTGGGCTGAGATTAGAAACAGGAGAGGAGACTTCACCCTGTAGGGAGGTTTTTATAGGCCTCCAATAAGTTCCAGAGATGTGGAGGAAAAGATTGTAAAGATGATTCTGGACAGAAGTGAAAGTAACAGGGTAGTTGTTATGGGGGATTTTAACTTTGCAAATATTGATTGGAAAAGTTACAGCTCAAGCACATTAGAGGGGTTAGTTTTTGTACAATGTGTGCAGGAGGGTTTTATGAATCAGTATGTAGATAGGCCAACAAGAGATGAGGTTACATTGGATTTGGTTCTGGGCAATGAACCAGACCATGTATTAGACTTGGAGGTAGGTGAGCACCTTGGTGATAGTGACCACAATTTGATTATGTTTACCTTAGTGATGGAAAGGGATAGACATATACCAAAGGGAAGAAGTTACAGCTCAGGGAAAGGTAATTATGAGGCTATTAGGTGAGAGTTAGGATACATAGGGTGGAGTAGGAAACTGCAGGGGCTGCAAACATCTGAAATGTGGAACTTATTCAAGGAACAGCTACTGCGAGTCCTTGATAAATATGTACCTGTCAGGCAGGAAGGAACTGGTAGAGCGAGGGAACCGTGGTGTACTAAGGAAGTTAGTTCACTAGTGAAGAGGGAAAAGGAGGCTTATATAAAGATGAGACGTGAAGGCTTGGTTAGGGCAATGGACAGTTATGAATTAGCCGGGAGGGAGCTAAAGAGGAAGATAAGAAGAGCTAGAAGAGGACATGAGAAGACTTTGGTAGATAGGATAAAGGCGAACCCTAAAGCTTTTTATAGATATGTTAAGAATAAAAGATTGGTTAGGGCGAGACTAGGGCCAGTCAAAGACAGTAGTGGGAAGTTGTGCGTGGAGCCTGTAGAGATTGGAGAGGCACTGAATGAATATTTTTCGTCAGTCTTCACACAGGAAAATGTCTACGGAGTTGGGGAGAATACTGGGATACAGGGTTGTAGACTAGATGGCATAGAGGTACATAAGGAGGAGGTGTTAGCTATTCTTGAGAGTATGAACATAGATAAATCCCCTAGGCCGGATGGGATTTATCCCAGGTTACTCTGGGAGGCTAGAGAGCAGATTGCAGAGCCTTTGGCTTTGATCTTCATGTCGTCGTTGACTACAGGTGTAGTTCCGGAAGACTGGAGGATGGCAAATGTTGTCCCCTTGTTTAAGAAGGGGAGCAGAGACCATCCTGGGAATGAAAGACAAATGAGCCTTACATCTGTAGTGGAGAAAGTTTCAGAAAGAATTATAAGGGATAGGATTTATAGTCATTTAGAAAGAAATGAATTGATTAGGGATAGTCAACATGGATTTATGAAGGGAAGCTTGTGCGTCACAAACCTTATTGAGTTTTTTGAAAAGGTGACTAAAGAGGTGGATAAGGGTAAGGCAGTTGATGTGTGGTGTATATGGATTTTAACAAAGCGTTTGATAAGGTTCCCCATGGAAGACTACTGCAGAAAATGTAGATGCATGGAATTGAGGGAGATTTAGCAATTTGGATTAGGAATTGGCTAGCTAATACAAGACAGAGGGTCATGATTGATGGGATATATTCAATCTGGAGTTTAGTTACTAGTGGTGTACCTCAGGGATCTGTTTTGGAGCTATTGCTGTTTGTCATTTTTATAAATGACCTGGATGAGGGTGTAGAGGGATGGGTTAGTAAATTTGCTGACGACACCAAAGTCAGAGGAGTTGTAGACAGTGAGGATGGATGTTACAGTTTGCAGAGGGACATAGATAAGTTGCAGAGCTGGGCCGAGAAGTGGCAAATGGAGTTTAATGTGGAAAAGTGTGAGGTGATTCACTTTGGTAAGAGTAATATGTGTGCAGAATGTAGGGCTAATGGTAGGACTCTTAGTAGTGTAGATGAGCAGAGAGATCTCGGTGTACAGGTGCATAGATCTCTGAAAGTTGGTACTCAAGTTGATAAGGTTGTTAAGAAGGCATATAGTGTGTTAGCATTTATTGGTAGAGGGATTGAATTTCAGAGCCGAGACGTCATGTTGCAACTGTACAAAATTCTGGTGTGGCCGCACTTGGAGTATTGTGTACAGTTCTGGTCGCCACATTATAAGAAAGATGTGGAGACATTGGAAAGGGTGCAGAGGAGGTTTACCAGGATGTTGCCTGGTATGATGGGTAGGTCTTATGAGGAAAGACTAAGAGACTTGAGGTTATTTTCATGAGAGAGAAGAAGGCTAAGAGGTGACTTAATTGAGACATAAGATGGTCAGAGGGTTAGATAGGGTGCATATTGAGAGCCTTCTTCCTTGGATGGAGATGGATAACATGAGGGGGCATAGCTTTAAATTAAGGGGTGATAGTTATAGGACAGATGTCAGAGGTGGGTTCTTTACTCAGAGGGTAGTAAGGGCATTCTAGCCCTGCCTGCAGCAGTTGTGGACTCGTTAAGTTTAAGGTTGTTCAAATGGTCAGTGGATAGGCATATGGATAATATTGGAATAATTTAGGTTAGAGGGTTATAAAATTGGTTCCATTGGTCGGCACAACGAGGTCCGAAAGGCCTGTACTGCGCTGTAATGTTCTATGTTCTATGTTTTTCAAACTGGAGTTCTGTGACCAACGGTGTGCCTCAGGGATTGGTGCTGGGTCCACATTTTTTTGTCATTTATATGAATGATTTGGGTAAGAATAAAGGAGTCATGTTAGTAAGTTTGCAGATGATACCAAGATTGGTGGCATAGTGGACGGTGAAGGAGGTTATCTTGGATTGCAATGGGATCTTGATCAATTGGGCAGGTGGGCTGATGAATGGCAGATGGAGTTTAATTTAAATAAATGTGAGATGATGCATTTTGGTAGATTGAACCAGGAGTTATAAGGAGGGGTTAGATGGTCTGGGACTTTTTTCTCTGGAGTGTAGGAGGCTGAGGGGTGATCTTATAGAGATCTATAAAATAATGAGGGGCATAGACAAGGTAGATAGTCAATATCTTTTCCCAAAGGTAGGGGAGTCTAAAACTAGAGAGCATCGGTTTAAGGTAAGAGGGAAGAGATACAAAAGGGTTCAGAGGGCATTTTTTTTCATGCAGAGAGTGTTGAGTGTCTGGAGCAAGCTGCCAGAGGTAGTAGTAGAGGCGAGTACAATTTTGTCTTGTAAAAGGCTGTTACATAGCTAAGATGGTATAGAGGAAAATAGGCCAAATGTAGGCAATTGAGACTAGTTTAGGAATTTAAACAAAAGGGTGGCATAGACAAGTTGGACAGAGGGGCCTGTTCCATGCTGTAAACCTCTATGACTCTAATAAGTAAGATGTATTAGATATTTTAGCAAGCATAAAGGCATTAATCCAGAGGGTTAGATGAGATGCTTCCCAGGCTGCTATGGGAGGCAAGGGAAGAGATTGCAGGGGCCCTGGATGAGATATTTAAATCTTCGCTGGAGATGACTGGAGGATAGCTAATGAGCTACTATTATTTAAGAAAGACAGCAGGGAGAAGCCAGTTAATTACAGGGTCAGTTAATATTGTGATAGGAGAATAATTGGAAAAAATTCTGAGGGACAGGATTAATCAACACTTGGAAGGCAGGGGTTGATCAGGGATTAGTTGGTGGGAGATCCTGTCTAATAAATTTAATTGAGCTTTTTGAAAATATTGATGAGGGTAGTGGAGCTGATGTAATTTACATGGACATTAGCAAGGCCTTTAACAAGCTCCCTCATTGATGGCTGATCCAAAAGGCTAAAGCCCGTAGGACCCAAGACAAGTTAGAAAATTGGATGCAAAATTGTCTTGTTAATCGGAGGCAAAAGTTGCTTTTGTGATTGGAAGCTTGTGACCAGCGGTGTACTGCAGGAATGGATTCTGGGACACTAGCTATTTGTTATATACATCACCGACTTGGATGTGGATCTGGATGCAGAATATATAATTAGTAAGTCTACAGTTGACACAAAAATCAGTGTTTTCAAATCACTGATTTCAAAAATCAGTTGATAGTGAGGAAGATAGTCTGAGACTACAGACTGTTATTGATCCTCCCACACCCCAAAAACGTGCTTTTAGGCTGATTGGTATCAATAAATTGTCCCTAAATTGGATCTCCCTTAATCCGGTGCACATACAATTCCCTAAATTTGCAACCCTTTATTGTGGAGTCCATGAGATGTAGACAAAAGTCATAGGTAGAAGGATTGGAATGAGGCACTCACAGTGTTAAAACGGGCGGCGTGGGCTTGTAGGTCTGAAGGGCCTGTTTCTTTGCTGTGTTGTTCTTTGTTCTTTGCTCTTTGATCAGCTGGTAAATTGGGCAGGAGGATTATGCTGCAATAAGGTCAGAGATGAATGGATGAATGTGTACTTCAATTAATTCTTCCTCAGACAGACTTCTCTGTCTCAAAGATAAACACCCCAGCCTATCTAATCTTGAAGCTTTGCAGAGTTAAAAAAATCACAAGTGAAAGAGAAGTAATAATATATTGCTAATGGTTCAGTGAGGAGCTCTGCAAGCATGCAAAAAAAGCCAATGGGGAAAAAGAAAATTGTGTTAGAAATATCTGCTTTCTGGAAGGCTCAGAGACTTGAAAAAGGGGATGAAAGTGGGCCCAGACAGAACAACTGTGGTGAAAAGAGGAAGCGCTTCAGGCTTAATGGGGCATGTACTGATTCTATCAATGATGAACTGTTTAATCTACTCTGGAGCTGTCAATCAAAAAGCTTTTAGTAGCTAATGGACCATCAGTTCCTTGAGTACACAAACATAGCCAATCCCCTCTTTGATCTGCTCTGGACCTGTCAATCAAAGTAATTTTAAAGGTTTCAGAGTAGCTGCAGCTTGAGAGAAAGCAAGGCAATTTCCTTGGTGAATCTCATAGCTCCTGAAGCTCAAAGCACTTCAATGAGGTCTGGTAACATCTTAGGCTTCTGAAATCAGCCAAGAGCAATCCTTATTGTAGAATGGAATGCTGCTGGTGATTCTGAAAGCCTCCGAGTGTGCAGGGGGCATGATTCTTACTGAGACCATATGGTTTTATATATAACACAGATAATAGTTAAGATTTTTATCAGAAAGAACCATTCTATGAGTGATTTGCCATTTTCCAGAGGAACAGGAAGTCCAGCCATTTGTGAGGGAGAGCCCTGAGATCATCCACTTCTCTCAAACTCAAGCCCCCTCAATCCCCAAATCTTTCAAGAGTTCCTCCTTTTTTGCAGCCTGGCAGTGAATGAGGATGTACAGATGCCAGCGTTGGATTGGGGTGGTAAGAACTCAGTAAGAATTTAGCAACACCAATTTATAATCGAACCGATTTATTTGATAGTAAAAAAGCGAGCTTTCGACTCCTGTGTCTTCTTCAGGCAACTGCATTTCCAGAACACTGCATTTGCCTGAAGAAGACACAGGAGTCGAAAGCTCGCTTTTTTACTATCAAATAAATCGGTTGGATTATAAATTGGTGTTGCTAAATTCTTACTGAGTGAATGAGGAGCCATGATGTGGAGATGCCTGCATTGGACTGGAGTAAACATAGAAAGAAGGACTTTAACCTGGTGTTGTGAGACTTTTTACAGTGAATGAGGAGCCCCTAGATAGAGTGGGAGGCAGTACTTGTCCCCTTGCCCCTCTTTTGGAGTCCACGCTATCAAGTCCCCAATTGTCAGGATGAAGACTAATTGATGTCTGCATGATTTCTGCTCGGTTGTGGGAGCATCCCAGGAGGTAATGAATCATTCCTCCAATAATTTATTTAAAGCAGTTGCGATCAGTTTTGTATCGTCCCTTGACAAGAACCTGATCTTTCCAGCCTGTCCAGTAAATGTCAATGTCATGCTGGCAATGGCAATTTAAAAACATTGTACAGTGAATGTGAGGCTATATTTTGAAACTATGAGATGCATCTGGATGACACAGTGGTCAGCACAGCTGCCTCTCAGTTCCAGGAACACAGGGTGCCACAGTGGCACAGCGGTCAGCACTGAGCCACGGACCTGGGTTCAATTCCAGGCTTGGGTGACTGTCTGGGTGGAGTCTGCATGTTCTCCCCATGTCTGCATGGCTTCCTCTGAGTATTCTGGTTTCCTCCCACAGTCCAAAGAGGTGCAGGTTAACTGCATTGGTCATGCTAAATTGACCCTTAGTGTCCCAGGATATGTAAGTCAGAGAGGTTAACAGAGTAAATTGAAGGACTGGGGCCTGGATGGGATCATTGTCTATGCAAACTCAATGGGCCAAATGGCCTCTTTCTGCTCTGAAGGGATTCTAAACTGGAGTTTCTGCTGTTCTTACAGTTTTTCCAGGAACACAGAGTCTTTTATGAAGCTTTGATGGATCAGTTGCAGAACCCCCTCTGACATTCAAATCCCTTCGCCCCAGTAATTATAAAACTGATTTTGTAAAAAGATACTTATCAATGAATGAAGTGTTTTCTTCCAATGATTTTTTTATTCAGCCCTGATTCCATTTTTGTCTCTCTTCCCTGCTACTTTCGTGTAGCATAATTAGAAATAATTTAGTCAGTTTTAGCATTGATTCAAGTGGATCTAATTCAACTTCAACTTGTTCATACAACTTAAATAAAAGGCAGCACGATGGCACAGTAGTTAGCACAGTGCCTGGGACCCAGGCTTTAATTCTGGCTTTGGGTCACTGTCTGTGCAGAGTCTGCACATTCTCCCCATGTCTGTGTGGGTTTCCTCTGGGTGCTCTGGTTTCCCGCTACAGTCCAAAGATGTGTGGATTAAGTTGAAAGGCCATGATAAATTGTCTCTAATTGTCAAGGGTAACAGCAGGATAAATATATGGAGTCACTGGATGGGATTGTTGTCAGTGCAGGCTCGATGGGCCGAATGGCCTCCTTCTGCTCTGTAGGAATTCAAAATAGAAAAGAAAATATAGAACTCTGTCACAAACCTTCTTGGTCTGTGCATACCTCAATACTATAAACAGAAGATTTTTTGCATTACTTTTTTCGAAAATCAGAACTTTTGATTAGTCCTTCCTTTTTAATTAATCACTCAGTAACTTTCTTTTCAAATTTAATATTGCTTTAAGCAGGCCAATCTCCTTACTCTTTCTCTGCTGTATCCTCGTCACTTCCATCTGGAAAAGTGTTGTTTGGAGGGTGCTTTTTATTCATTCTTCTGGCCAGGTAATTGTAAAACCCAATGGTTTGATCGCGATGATCCATCTGGGAATGGGGATTATGAAAATCTGGTGAATCTTTGGAGAGAATATCCAGATCAGATCTGCAGCAACCCGACTGCCTATAAGGTGGAAACAACATCCGGAATTGCTGCTTCAGACATTAGAGAGAATGTTGCCCTGTAAAAAACACGCAATTGCTACCATTTGCTGCTCACAAAGTTATTCCACGCAAAGTGAATGGTTTTATATTTTCACCCTCTCCCATTTTCTATGTGAAACAGATGCACAATTTCCACTGGGTTTGCCTGTATGAATGCGGATCAAGATGACGTGAGCTGCAAAGACTACAAAATCCACTTTACCTGCCCCCACTTTTGGAGCCAGGGACAACTGCGTTTCATTTGGAGACAGAGGGAGTGATTTTATCAGAACAATTCTGAGTGCTTAGCTAGCATGGAAAAGAGAGAGTTTCAGTTCCGTTTTTTGGGAGAGTCTGAATTGCATATCTCTTGCACTCGAAGTAGGAAGAAATGGACCAGACTGTTTCTAGCTGTGAGAGGAAGTGGGCAGATTTTAAGTCCTAGGACAGCTGCTATAGCAGCACAGAGGGTCACCGTACATATACAAAACTAGGTGCTGCACAATGACAACCAGCAGAAAGCTGACAGGTCTTAAAGAGATCTGTCAACTGCCTGCTGTAGCAGCCACCTTCATTAAAGCACCCCACACACCCAAATATCTCGGGGGCCAATGACTGATTGGAGTGCTCCACGCTCAGAAATACTGACCCCACCTCCACACCCCCAGACTGATCCCTCCTCCTGATCAATCATCTGCTGAATGGAGCTGGCTCCCGCCACTCTATCTCTAGCTGCTCTAACAAACTCCCACCCATTCAGCACCTGCCCTGACCTGCTCACACCCCTTTGGAACCATCTGGCTCTGCCCCTGCCTGTCACCACCTCTTCGCACTGTCCAGTGGGTAGTCCTTGGTCTCACAGGGCTCCTAAATGGCCTTTGGTCCCTTCGGCAAGGTTGTCTTGACTGGTTTCCCCCGTTCTTGGAATCTTACTTGGCAAGGCCACAAAGCCTCAGTGTATGCTAAGCTTGCTAATTTCATTTAAATTAGCTGCTCCATATATTTAAATAATTTATTCAGCCTCTCACCAGAAATGGGCGGGAGGCTGAACGCGCTGGACATCCAGTGCTGGTGGATCATAAGAGGCGAGAAATTAGGCATAATCCTGAGTTGATGAATCTCTCACAATGTTACGGTTCAGCCCTGCTAATGATGGAAATGGGAAAATCAGTGAGTGAATCTCGAGCAGATTCTCAATGTCCGATTCCCCAATGGGGCATTTCCACAAAATGATGGCAGTGTCATGAGAGCATTTTTAGACTGTGGGAGTGAGACCGCCATCCTCCCCACCTCACCCCCCCTCAGCGTCTGATCACACTTCTCATTAATGAGCAATGGGAGTTGAAATCACCTACTGTATTTACCCTATTGCTACTTTTACACACCTGGGCGAATTATGCACATTTGTGGATGGAATGTTGTCACAGGGCCCTGCGTTCAATTCCAGCCTTGGGTGTCTCTGTGGAGTTTGCACATTCTTCTTGAGTCTGCATGGGTTTCCTCCGGGTGCTCCAGTTTCCATACACACTCCACATATCTAAATTTAAATCCTCAGGTGATTTGGTCTGCCTTATTGTCCAACAAGGAACATACATGTAGTGGGTCATGCGAGAGCTCCTTTTGAATTAGTTGTCTAATAGAAAGCAGAGAGTAGGTATTAATGGGTGCAATTCTGATTGGCAGCTGGTGACTAGTGGAATGCCCCAGGGATCAGTGCTGGGGCCTCAACTATTTACCATTTACATAGATGATCTGAAGGAAGGGGCTGAATGCAGGATGATGAAATTTGCTGATGACACGAAGATGAGTGGAAAAGCAAATTGCATGGAAGGTGTGGAAAGCCTGCAGAGGGATCTGGATAGGTTGAGTGAGTGGGCAAGAACCTGGCCAATGTTGTATAATATTAGCAAGTGTGAGGTTATCTACTTTGGTAGGAATAATGGTAAAAAGGATTACTATTTAAATGGTGAAAAGCTGCAGCGTGCGACGGTGCAGAGGGACCTGGGGGTCCTTATGCACGAATCGCAAAAACATAGTATGCAGGCGCAGCAGGTGATTAAGAAGGCGAGTGCAATGTTGGCCTTTATAGCGAGGGGGATAGAATATAAAAGTAGGGAGGTTCTGTTGCAGCTGTATAGGGTACTGGTGAGGCCGCAGCTGGAGTACTGTGTGCAGTTTTGGTCGCCGCATTCGAGGAAGGATATATTGGCCTTGGAGGGGGTGCAGAGAAGATTTACTAGGCTGATACTGAAGGTGAGGGCATTGGATTATGAGGAGAGACTGAATAGGCTAGGTTTGTACTCTTTGGAGTTTAGAAGGCTGAGAGAGGATCTTATAGAGACGTATAAGATAATGAAGGGGATGGATAGGGTAGAGGTTGAGAGGCTCTTCCCGCTTAGCAAAGATAGCAGGACTAGAGGCCACAGCCTCAAGATTAGGGGGGGCCTGGTTCCGATCGGAGTTGCGGAGGCGTTTCTTCACGCAAAGGTTGGTGAATCTTTGGAATTCTCTGCCTGATGAGGTGGTGGAGGCTTCCTCGCTGAATATGTTCAAGTCAAGAGTGGACAGGTTTTTGATTGACAAGGGAATTAAGGGTTATGGGGAGAAAGTGGGAAAGTGGTACTGAACCACTACAGATCAGCCATGATCTTATTGAATGGCGAGGCAGGCTCGAGGGACTGGATGGCCTACTCCTGCTCCTATTTCTTATGTTCTTATGGATGTTGCTTCGAGAGCTGCCAAGTGCTTCACAGCATTTGTGTACACTTAAACTGGACCATCTGATGGGCAACATGACAGCTCACTATATCTATGTGCTGTGCAGATACACGGATTTGGGCCAGTGTGTGTGGGGGTTTGCACATTCTTTCCGTGATTGCATGGGTTTTCTCTGGATGCTCCAGTTTCCTCCCAGACCCCAAAAACATGCTCTTAGGCTGATTGGTATTAACAAATTGTCCCTGAATTAGGCAGCCCTCAATCTGGTTATAATTCCTTTATTGTGGACTCCAATAGGCGTAGACAAAGGTCACAGGTAGAAGAGAGCACACAGTGTTAAAATGGCAGTGCAGGCTCATTGGGCCGAAGGGCCTGTTTCCTGTGCTGTGTTATTCTTTGTTCTATGTAAAAGTGCAGGTTAGTTTGATTGGCCAGGCTAAATTGACCCTTTAATTCAGGGGGACTGGCAGGGTAAATATGTGGGTTTACAGGGGTAGGTGCTTGGGTGGAATTGCTGTCAGTGCAGGTTCGATGAACAGAATGGCCTTCTTCTGCACTGTAACGATTCTTTGATTCTATATTCGCTGCTTAATTTCTCGCTGACAACTTGGGGGCCCATAAAACTATTGCATTTTCCAAAAACAATTTGAATTTATATAGTGCTTTCAAAGAAGAAGATTCTCTTTCCTGCAGAGAAAATTAAGGGAGATCATAAAGAATCTTTTTCCATTGATAATTAGACTTTGTTTTAAGGTAAACAGCAGCCGGACCAGAGGGGAAAACGAGGAGATTTTCTTTACACAAAACAAGATAAAGATCAGAAATGACTTGCCGTGAAGGATGCTGAGAAGAGATTTAATAGTAACCTTTCAAAGCGAATTTGAGATATAATTGAAATGGAAAATTGTATTGGGCTGTAGGGTCACAGCAAGGGACAAATTAAAAAGCCTTTTCAAATAGTTGGCATGCATGTGATGGAACTGAAGAGCTTCTACACTTAACGACTGAATAATTAATCTTTCAGCAATCACACAGTAAACCGTACCATTATTCTGCATCAACTCAGCCATGATATACCTTTTCAAATTTAGAAATGTTTTTCACAGTGTGAAATTGCATTTTAGAAAGAAGTTTGTTTCTTTTAATCAGGCCGTTGCTTAACCCAGTGGTTTGGCCATGATGACCCATCAGGAACAGGGGGTTTTGAAGTTCCCCTAAATCTCTGAAAAGACTATACTGATCTGATCTGCAGTGATCCAACTGGCTGTGAAGTGGACACAATATTAGGAATTCCAGTCCCAAGTTCGGGAGACAATATTCAACAGAAGTCATTTCTGTTAATTTAACTAAAGCAACAACATAGAGAACATAGAACATAGAACACTACAGCACAAACAGGCCCTTCGGCCCACAAGTTGTGCCGAACACATCAAAACCTACCCAGCCATAGACCTATCTATAACCCCCAATCCCATTGGATCCCATATACTCATCCAGAAGTCTTTTAAAAGACCCCAGCGAGTTTGCCTCGACCACCACCGACTGCAGCCGATTCCATTCACTCACCACCCTCTGAGTGAAAAACTTTCCCCTAGCATCCCCTCTGTACTTGCTTCCCTGCACCTTAAATCTGTGCCCTCTCATTGCGACCATTTCAGCCCTGGGAAATAGTCTCTGAGAATCCACCCTATCTATTCCTCTCAACATCTTGTAAACCTCTATCAGGTCGTCTCTCAACCTTCGTCTCTCCAGGGAGAACAGTCCCAGCTCCCTCAACCTGTCTTCATAAGGCATGCCTCCCAATCCAGGTAACATCCTTGTAAATCTCCTGTGCACCCTTTCAATAGCTTCCACGTCCTTCCCATAGTGAGGCGACCAGAACTGCGCACAGTACTCCAAGTGTGGTCTGACAAGGGTCCTATAAAGCTGCAGCATTACCTCCTGACTCCTGAACTCAATCCCTCGATGAATGAAGGCCAGTACACCGTAAGCTTTCTTAACCACATCCTCCACCTGGGAGGCCGATTTGAGAGTCTTATGGACCCGGACCCCAAGATCCCTCTGCTCTTCCACACAGCTAAGACTCCTACCCTTGATAGTGTACTCATTCATCCCGTTGGATCTGCCAAAATGGACCACAACACATTTATCCGCGTTGAAGTCCATCTGCCACTTCTCCGCCCAGTCTTGCATCCTGTCGATGTCATGCTGCAACTTTTGACATCCCTCCCGACCATCCACAACACCACCGACCTTCGTGTCATCGGCGAACTTACTCACCCATCCCTCCACTTCCTCATCCAGGTCATTTATGAAAATGACAAACAGCAAGGGTCCTAGAACAGATCCCTGGGGCACTCCACTGGTGACCGACCTCCATGCAGAAAAAGAGCCATCCACAACCACCCTCTGCCTTCTGCAGGCAAGCCGGTTCTGGATCCACAAGGCCAAAGCCCCTTGGATCCCATGGCCTCTCACCTTCTTGCATGTAGTACCTTGTCAAATGCCTTGCTGAAGTCCATGTACACCTCGTCCACTACTCTTCCTTCGTCAATGTGTTCAGTCACATTTTCGAAGAACTCAATTAAGCTCGTAAGGCACGACCTGCCTTTTACAAAACCACGTTGACTATTTCTAATCAACCTAAACTTCTCCAAATGCTCGTAAATCTTGTCCCTCAGAAGCCTCTCCATCAGCTTACCAACCACTGAGGTCAGACTCACCGGTTGGTAATTTCCAGGACTATCCCTATTCCCTTTCTTGAAAATAGGGACCACATCCGCAATCCTCCAGAACCTCTCCCGTCTCCATCGACGACGCAAAGATCATCGCCAGGGGCTCTGCAATGACATCCCTCACCTCCCACAATAACGTGGGGTACATCCCATCTGGTCCCGGAGACTTGTCTATCTTGATAGCATTTAAAAGCTCTAACACATCCGCTTCCTTAATATCTACATACTCAATCTTTTCAGTCTGCCGCAAACTTGTAGTGCATCCTCCCAGATCACTTTCCACTGTGAATACTGAGGCAAAGTACTCATTAAGCACCTCTGCCATTTCTTCCGGTTCCATACAGACTTTTCCCCTTCACCTTTTATAGGTCCTATCCCTTCTCTTCTCATCCTTTTACTTTTCACATATTTGTAGAAGGCCTTGGGATTCTCCTTAATCCTAGCAGCCAAGGCCTTCTCATGACCCCTTCTGGCTCTCCTAATTTCCTTTTTAAGCTCTCTTCTATAAGCCTTATACTTCTCTAGATCCCCAAAATCTCCTAGCTCTTTGAACCTTTTATACACCTTTCTTTTCTTCCTGACTATGTTCACCACAGCCTTCGTGCACCACGGTTCCCGCGTCCTACCAAAACCTCCTTGTCTCACCGGAACGTTGTTGTGCAAAGCTCCAGACAAGCATTCCTTGAATATCTGCCACCTTCCTTCTGTGCTTTTCCCCAAGAACACCTCCTTCCAGTTTATTCACCCCAACATCTGCCTGATGTCGTCATATTTCCCCTTATTCCAGACAAACACCTTCCTAGCCTGCCTGATCCTATCCTTTTCCAATGCAAGGGTGAAGGAGATAGTATTATGATCTCCATCCCCAAGATGCTCTCCTACCGAGAGATCCATCACCTGTCCTGGTTCATTAGCTAGTACCAGGTCCAGTACAGCATCTCCTCTCGTAGGCTTGTCCACGTGCTGTGTCAGGAAACCCTCCTGAACACACCTAACAAACTCCTCCCCATCCAAACCCCTTACCCTTGGGATATTCCAGTCAATGTTTGGGAAATTGAAGTCTCCCATCACAACAACTCTGTTATTTCTACATCTCTCCAGTATCTGTTTTCCTATCTGCACCTCAACTTCCCTGTCACTATTGGGCGGCCTATAGAATACACCCAGCAACGTCACCGACACTTTGCTATTCCTAACTTCCACCCACAGAGACTCCGTAGACATTCCCTCCTCGGTATCCACCTTCTCTGCAGCCATGACACTGTCCCTGATCAACAGTGCCACTCCACAACCTCTTTTGCCTCCCTCCCTGTCCTTCCTGAAGGATCTGAATCCCGGGACCTGTAGTACCCAGTCCTGTCCCTGAGACATCCAAGTCGCTGTAATGGCCACCACATCACAATCCCAAGCAGCAATCCACGCCCTAAGTTCATCCACCTTATTTACTACACTCCTGGCATTAAAATAGACACAGCTCAGTCCCTCAGACTGGGCATTTCCCTTCTCCCCCACTCGTCTAACCTGCCTCTCATCCTGCCTAGAGTCCTTCCCTACCTGGGAGCTAACTTCCTTGCTCCCAGTTTCCACATCACTATTCCCTCCTCCTAACCTTTCTAGTTTAAAGTCCTCCCAGTAGCTCTAGCCAGTCTTCTCGCCAAGATATTAGTCCCCCTGGGATTCAGGTGCCACCCGTCTTTGCTGTACAGGTCACACCTGCCCCTAAAGAGGTCCCAATGATCCAGGAACCGGAATCCCTGCCCCCTGCTCCAGTCCCTCAGCCACGTATTCAACCTCCACCTCATACTATTCCTGCTCTCACTCTCCCGAGGTGCAGGCAGTAATCCTGAGATTATTACCTTCGCTTTCCTCTCTCTCAGCTGCCTACCCAGTTCCCTATAATCCCTTTTCATGTCCACTTCCCTCTTCCTGCCTATGTCAGTAGTACCTATATGTACTACAACTTCCAGTTCCTCACCCTCCCCTTTCAGGATGTCCGGGACACGTCCAGAGACATCCCGAATCCCAGCTCCAGGGAGACATACCACCATCCGTGACTCCCATCTGTGTCCACAAAAATGCCTGTCCGCCCCCCTCACTGGGGAGTCCCCTATAAGCACTGCCTTTTTGCTCTGTTTTTTAGGTTTTTGTTTTTGTTCAGCTCCAGGGAGCTGGCCACTGCTGCCTCCCTTGGATGGGCTGTCCCCCACAGTAGTACTCAGGCAAGAGTACTTATTTTGAAGGGGGACATCCACCGGTGTACTTTCCATCACCTGAGGTTTCCCCTTCCTAATAGTTACCCATGTGCTTTCTCCCCTTTGCCCTGGTCTGTAGCTCCTATTAATAATTTCCTCATTCTCCCTAATGAGTCGAAGGTCCTCAAGCTGCATTTTCAGTTCTTTTACCTGGTCCCGTAGGGATTGCAGCTCCACACAGCGATCACAGGTATGGACATCGGGGAGACCAGGAGCCTCCAAGACCTCCCACATGTTACACTGGCAACAACATGCTGGCCTCACACCCATGCTTGCCCCTTTTTAGTAACCCAGAGAAAAAAAAAAGTAAGAAAGATTTAAAAAAAACTTACCTTGCCTCCCCTTTTTGCTTAGGCCCTGTGAGCCAAGGACCTTACAGCTCACACAAAAACAAACTTACCTGCTCCTTCTCAGAGCTCTCCTCTCTCTCTTTTTTAGGTTAGAGGAGGAGGGGGGGTTGGGATACTCTACTTGTGTAGAGTTTCGGGATTCCACACCACTCCAATTTATAGTGAGGTTGAAAAAAAAACTACACTACCCAAGGTGCTTTGCAACACCTTCCGGGTTTACAAGTTTAAAAAGTTTAAAAAAACTAGTAAAATTTAGACTTAAAAATCACTCTACTCACTCACAAGCTCTCCACTCGCAAATCGCTGCCTCTCCACAGTGCTCCCAAGGAACAATTCAGTCAGGTATTAGGCCCTATGGTCAGATTTTCTGGAGCTAGGGAGATCAAAAGCCCCTGGATTATTCCATGCAACACCATTAGAAGGAACATGGGAACGATATATGTGTAGTTTAAGTCATGTTTGCAGAAGGGAGGGTTTCAGATTCCCGAGACATTGGGAGTTCTAGGGCAGGACAAGATGTAATTGTTGAGAAGGGAAAGGGTTGCATGGGATTGGGATCCTCAAAGGGAGGTTATTGGGCAGGTTTAACCTTAATTGACAGGGGATTTGACACAAGCACTAAGAAGTCAAAAAAGAAATAAATTAGGAAAGGAGGTTTGGATAATACCAGGGAATGAAGTCGTCCTGTATGAAACAGGACCAGACCAAAAAATACTACAAGGAACACAAAGTTAAAATTTGTGAACACAGGAAGTGTGGTGAATATGATTGGTTATCTACAAACAGCCAGATAGAGTATAAAGTTGTGACAATAATTGAAAAATGGCTTATAAATAGCAAGGACTGACTGCTTAATGTAGAGCTGAAAAAATGGACACTAAGTTATTGTAGTGTTGAAAGAGGAGCAGATAAGGGCAGAATCCACAGGAATAAGCAATTCAACCTCTTGATCCAGCTCCTCCATTCAATAGGATCATGGCTGATCTTGTCTGGCAACACCAATTTTAAATCCAACCGATTTATTTGATAACTTGCTAGCTTTTGGCTTTATGGCCTTCGTCAGGCGAATGAGGTGTTCTGGTCTGCAATAGCACACATATCAGCACAGACAGTTTACAGATTACTGAGTAGAATACAAATCTTTACAACTAACCTGCCATTCAAGTCTTCAAGTGGCTAACAGCAGAGGTTAGAGAGATGTGTATTGTCTCCAGACAGCACAGTAAGTGAGGTTTTTTTGCTAACCCAGGCAAGTCATGGGGGTTACAGATAGTGTGACATGAAGCCAAGATCCCTGTTAAGACCGTCCTCATGTGTGCGGAACTTGGCTATTAGTCTCTGCTCAGCGACTCTGCACTGTCGTGTGTCATGAAGGCCTCCTTGAAGAACATTTACCCGAAGGTTGGAGGCCGAATGCCCGTGACTGCTGAAGTGTTCGCCCACAGGAAGGGAACTGTTTTGCCTGGTGATTGTTGAGCGATGTTCATTCATCCGCTGTTGTAGTGTCTGCATGGTCCCCCTAATGTACCATGCTTCGGGACATCCTTTCTTGCAACGTATTAGGTAGACAACGTTGGCCGAGTTGCAAGAGTATGTACCATGTACCTGGTGAATGGTATTCTCACGTTTGACAATGTCGTCCATGTCAATGATCTGGCATGTCTTGCAGAGGTTGCTGTGGCAGGGTTGTGTGGTATTGTGGTCCCTGTTCTCCTGAAGGTTGGGTAGTTTGCTGCGAACAATGATCTGTTTGAGGTTGTGCAGTTGTCTGAAAGCAAGTGGGGGGGTGGGGATGGCCCTAGCAAGATGTTCATTGTCACCAATGATATGTTGAAGACTCCGGAGAAGATGTCGTAGTTCTGTCACGTAGTGTGCCACAGGGCTCGGTACTAGGACCTCTTCTATTTGTGGTGTATATAAATGACGTGGAAGAGGGGGTAGGTGGTGTGATCAGCAAATTTGCTGATGACACTAAGATGCTTGGATTGGCGGGTACTGAGGAGCAGTGCCAGGCAATACAACAGGACATAGATAGGTTGGTAGATTGGGCAGATAGATTGCAAATGGAATTTAATCCGGATAAATGCGAGGTGATGCATTTTGGCCGGAATAATGTAGAGGGGAGTTATAGGATAAAAGGTAAACCTATCCGGAGTATAGAGACGCAGAGAGACCTGGGGGTGCAGGTTCACAAGTCTCTGAAGGTGTCAGTACAGGTGGAGAATGTGATAAAGAAAACGTATGGTATGTTAGCCTTCATAGGAAGGGGTATAGAATATAAGAGTAGGAGTCTGATGTTGCAGGTGTATAGAACTTTGGTTAGGCCTCACTTGGAGTACTGCGTCCAGTTCTGGTCGCCGTACTACTGGAAGGATGTAGAGGCCCTGGAGAGAGTGCAGGGGAGATTTACCAGGATGCTGCCTGGTATGGAAGGGCTGTCTTACGAGGAAAGATTGAACACACTGGGGTTGTTTTCCCTTGAAAGATGTCGTCTGAGAGGAGGTCTATTAGAGGTATATAAGATTAAGAGGGGTATAGATAGAGTAAATGGTGGTAAGCTTTTTCCACCATTAGAAATGGATAGAACGAGGGGTCACAGGCTTAGGGTGAGGGGGGCTATGTGTAAGACGAATATTAGAGGGCAGTTTTTCACACAAAGGATAGTGGGGGTGTGGAATGGACTGCCGAGTAAGGTGGTGGGAGCAGGCACGCTAGGGTTGTTTAAGGGTCTCTTGGACAGCCACATGAGCAGTCTGCAGATAGAGGGATACAGTAGGACTGTCTAAATATCGGGAGCTTTGGGACGACCAAATAGTATTAAAATATCTTTTAGTTTGTCTCAGGGATATCTATCCCTGAGTTTTTCGCATGTTTAATACTGTTTTATTTGTTATCCACAGGCAATTCGGTCCACCTTGACCAACAAGGTGCATGCACTCGGCAGGTCGTGTGGGGGCTGCTCTTGGATGTTGCTTCAGGAGTTGCCTAGTGCTTCACGTCGTTAGTGTATGTTTAAACTGGACCATCTGATGGGCAAGATGACAGCTCAGAGACTATCGCTGGTGCTGTGCAGACACATGGATTTGGGCCTGTGTCTGTGGGAGTTTGCGCGTTCTCCCCGTGGTTGCGTGGGTTTTCTCCGGGTGCTCCGGTTTCCTCCCACATCCCAAAAATGTGCTCTTAGGCTGATTGGGTAATAAATTGTCCCTATATTGGTCCCTATATGGGAATCTTCCACAATAGGCATAGCCTAAGGTCATGGTTATGTCATTAAGACATTAGGACGGCGGCGCGGGCTCGTTGGGCCGAAGGGCCTGTTTCCTGTGCTGTGTTGCTCTTTGTTGTAGTTCTTTGTTGTTGTTCTCCGCTCCGGGGAAAGTACTGGACAACAAAGGGTTGTCCACTATGTCCCGTGTTTGTCTTCTGAGGAGGTCAGTGTGGTTTATCGCTGTGGCATGTCGGAACTGTGGATCGATCAGTCGAGCGCCATATTTTGTTGTCACGAGGGCATCCTTCAGCGTCTGGAGGTGTCTGTCAGATCCTTCTCATCCGAGCAAATTCTGTGTATACGGAGGGCTTGTCCATAAGGAATGGCTTCTTTAACGTGTCTAGGATGGAAGCTGGAGAAGTGGAGCATTGTGAGATTGTCTGTCGGTTTGCGGTACAGTGAGGTGCTGAGATGACCATCCTTGATGGAGATGCGTGTGTCCCAGAATACAACTGATTCTGGAGAATAGTTCATGGTGAGTCTGATGGTGGGATGGAACTTGTTGATATCATCATACAGTTGTTTCAATGATTGTTCACCATGAGTCCAAAGGAAAACAATGTCATCAATGTATCTCATATATAGCTATCCTGTGTGGTGAAGAAGTCTTGTTCGAACCTGTGCATGAAAATGTTGGCATATTGAGGTGTGAATTTGGTTCCCATGGCCGTTCCGTGTGCCTGGATGAAAAACTGATTGTTGAAGGTGAAGACATTGTGGTCCAAGATGAAGCGGATGAGTTGTAAAATTGCATCCGGAAACTGGCAGTTGTTGGCATTGAGTACTGAGGCAGTTGCAGCAATACCATCGTCGTGAGGGATGTTGGTGTAGAGCGTCGAGACATCCATTGTGACAAGGAGTGTCCCTGGTTCAACTCCATGTGTGCTGAGTTTCTGTAGGAAGTCCGTAGTGTCAAGACAAAAGCTGGGGGTTCTTTGTACAATGGGTTTCAGGATGCCCTCGATTTAGCCGGAGAGGTTCTCACACAGGGTCCCATTGCCCGATACAATGGGACGGCCGGGTGTGTTTGCCTTGTGTATCCTTGGGATACATAAGTAGAAAACAACACTACCACAGAGAGGTCCATTGTCAACTTGTCGGACTACACACTTCAATCAGAGGAAATCGAAGTTCTCAGCCGAGGGCTCAATTTCTGTCCCACCACCAAAATGGACCCCATCAGTCTCGCAGCGGACCCAGAGGAATTCGTCAGGCGAATGAGGTTGCGTGAGTTCTTCTACAAACCCCAAGAGGCCAATAGCGAACTCAATGAGACAGCTAATGAAGCAGAACAGCCAACGGAGGGATCCGCAGTGCAGCAACCGAAGAGGAAGGAATCCAATTAGACTCCTCTGGAAGGCCACTGCCCCCGACTGGACATGTATGCCCAAGCCATCAGGAGGTGTGTGAACGCCAGATTCATCAACCACACTTACAAGACAGTTCCGAACATCACCCAAGCACAACGCAAGGCCATCTGTGCTCTCAAAACCAACCACAACATTGTCATTAAACCAGCAGACAAAGGAGGCACCACTGAACCGTCATACTGAACGGAACGGACTACTGTGAAGAAGTGTACCGACAACTAAACAATGTGAAACACTACAGACAATTACCAGCAGATCCGACCAAAGAACACACTTGTCAACTCAACACTCTGATCAAAACATTTGATCTGGACCTTAAGAACAGGATATGGCGCTCGACTGATCGATTGACAGTTCCGACATGCCACAACGATAAACCGCACTGACCTCCTCAGAAGACAAACATGGGACACGGTGGACAGAGTACCCTTTGTTGTCCACTACTTCCCCAGAGCGGAGAACTACGACATCTTCTATGGAGTCTTCAACATATCATCGGTGACAATGAACATCTCGCTAGGGCCATCCCCACCCCGCCACTTCTTGCTTTCAGACAATCGCACAACCTCAAACAGATCATTGTTTGCAGCAAACTACCCAACTTTCAGGAGAACAGGGACCACAATACCACACAACCCTGCCACAGCAACCTCTGCAAGACGTGCCGGATCATTGACATGGACGACATTGTCAAACGTGAGAATACCATTCACCAGGTACACGGTACATACTCTTGCAACTCGGCCAACGTTGTCTACCTAATACGTTGCAAGAAAGGATGTCACGAAGCATGGTACATTGGGGAGACCATGCAGACACTACGACAGTGGATGAATGAACATCGCTCAACAATCACCAGGCAAAACAGTTCCCTTCCTGTGGGCGAACCCTTCAGCAGTCACGGGCATTCGGCCTCCGATCTTCGGGTAAATGTTCTTCAAGGGGGCCTTAGTGACGACAGTGCAGAGCCGCTGAGCAGAGACTCATAGCCAAGTTCCGCACACATGAACATAGAACGTTACAGCACAGAACAGGCCCTTCGGCCTTCGATGTTGTGCCGACCAAAAAAAAAAAGCAATGCCCCTCCAAACTAAACCATTCCCTTCTCTTCCATATACTTATCAACTAACCTCTTAAACGCCACCAAACTTGGCGCATCTACAACAGCTGCAGGCAGGGCATTCCACTCCCTAATCACTCTTTGAGTAAAGAACCTACCTCTGATATCCGTCCTATAACTCATACCCCTTAATTTAAAGCTGTGTCCCCTCGTGCTAGCTTTCTCCATCCTAGGAAAAAGGCTATCACTGTCCACCCTATCTAAATCTCTAATCATCTTATATGCTTCAATAAGATCCCCTTTAGCCGCCTCCTTTCTAACGAAAACAACCTCAAATCCTTCAACCTCTCTTCATAGGACCTGCCCTCCATACCAGGCAACATCCTGGTAAACCTCCTCTGTACCCTCTCCAATGCCTCCACATCTTTCTTATAATGTGGGGACCAGAACTGCACACAATACTCCAAGTGCGGCCGCACTAGAGTTTTGTACAGTTGCAACATGATGCTGCGGCTCCTAAATTCAATCCCCCTGCCAATAAAAGCTAAGACTCCATATGCCTTCTTAACAACTTTATCCACTTGACTGCCTACTTTCAGGGATCTATTGACACATACACCAAGATCCTTCTGTTCCTCAACACTATTAAGAGCCCTACCATTAGCCCTATACTCTACACATTTATTGTTCCTGCCAAAGTGCATTACCTCACACTTTTCCACATTAAACTCCATTTGCCACCTCTCGGCCCAGCTCTGCAACTTGTCCAAGTCACTCTGTAAACTATAACACCCCTCTTCACTATCTACCACTCCACCAACTTTAGTGTCATCTGCAAATTTACTGATCCATCCCTCAATACCCTCATCCAGATCATTTATAAAAATTACAAACAGCAGGGGCCCCAAAACAGACCCCTGAGGCACACCACTCGTCACCGAACTCCACGATGAATATCTCCCATCAACCACCACCCTCTGTCTTCTATCTGCCAGCTAATTCCTAATCCAATTAGCTAAATCACCCTCTATTCCACACATCTGCATTTTCTATAGAAGTCTTCCATGGGCCACCTTATCAAACGCCTTACTAAAGTCCATATATACTACATCAACCGCCTTACCCCCATCCACCTCTCTGGTCACTTTCTCAAAAAACTCAAAGAGGTTAGTAAGGCATGACCTACCCTTCACGAAACCATGCTGACTATCCCCAATCAATTCATGAGGACGGTCTTAACAGGGATCTTGGCTTCATGTCACACTATCTGTAACCCCCATGACTTGCATGGGTTAGCAAAAAAACCTCACTTACTGTGCTGTCTGGAGACAATACACATCTCTCTAACTTCTGCTGTTAGCCACTTTAAGACTTGAATGGCAGGTTAGGTAAGGATTCACATTCTAATCAGCAATTGTAAACTGTCTGTGCTGATATGTGTGCTTTTGGAGACCAGAACATCTCATTCGCCTGACGAAGGCCACAAAGGCCAAAAGCTCGCAGATTTACTATCAAATAAATCAGTTGGATTTAAAATTGGTGTTGCCAGACTTTACTGAGTTTACCCCAGTCCAACGCCAGCATCTCTACATCATGATCTTGTCTTGCCATCAAGTCTACTTTCTGCCCATTCTCCATAACCTCCACAATTCTCCATATAGAGACAGAATTAGACCATTCGACCTATCTAGTCTGCTCCACCATTTAATCATGGCTGATAAGGTTCTCAGTGATATTTTCCCGCTTTGATTCCTTTACCAATCAAGAGCCTATCATTCTCTGTCTTAAATACACTCAATCACCTGCCTCCACAGCCTTCTGTGACAATGAATTCCACAGATTAATCATCCACTGGCTGAAGGAATTCCTCCTCACCTCAATTCTAAAGGGTCACCCCTTTATCTGAGACTGTGCCATCAGATCCTAGTGTCTTCTACTAATGGAAACATCTTCTCCACGTCCATTCTATCCAAGCCTTTCAGTATTCTGTAACTTTCAATGCGAGCCCCCTCATCTTTCTAAATTCCATCGAGTACAGACCCAGAATCATAGAACATAGAATATAGAACATAGAACACTACAGCACAAACAGGCCCTTCGGCCCACAAGGTGTGCCGAACACATCAAAACCTACCCAGCCATAGACCTATCTATAACCCCCAATCCCATTGGATCCCATATACTCATCCAGAAGTCTTTTAAAAGACCCCAGCGAGTTCGCCTCGACCACCACCAACGGCAGCCGATTCCATTCACTCACCACCCTCTGAGTGAAAAACTTTCCCCTAGCATCCCCTCTGTACTTGCTTCCCTGCACCTTAAATCCTCTGACGCTCCTCATACAGAAAGCTTTTCATTCACGGAATCATTCCCATGCATCTGTTCTGGATCTCTCCAAGGCCAGCACACTCTTCCTTAGATATGGGACCCAAAATTTCTCACAATACTTCAAATGCACTCTGACCAGAGCTTTATGCAGCCTCAACAGTACATCCCTGGTCTTATATTCTAGCCCTCTCAAAATGTTTTGATTTGATTTATTGTTGTCACCTGTATTAGTATACAGTGAAAAGTATTGTTTCTTGCGCACTATACAGAAAAGCATACCATTCATAGAGAAGGAAACAAGAGAGTCCAGAATGTATTGTTATAATCATAGCTAAGGTGAAGCGAAAGATCAACTTAATGCAAGTTGATCTGATGGCGGCAGGGAAGAAGCTATTCTTGAGTTGGTTGGTACATGACCTCAGACTTTTGTATCTTTTTCCGACAGAAGAAAGTGGAAGAGAGAATGTTCAGGGTGTGTGGGTTCTTTAATTATGCCGGCTGCTTTGCCGAGGCAGCGGGAGGTCTAGACAGAGTCAATGGATGGGAGGCTGGTTTGTGTGATGGATTGGGCTACATTCATGACCTTTTGTAGTTCCTTGCAATCTTGGACCCCATACCAAGCTGTGGTACAACCAGAAAGAATGCTTTCTATGGTGCATCTGTAAAAGTTGATGAGAATGAAATGAATGTTAACATTACATTTGCTGTCCAAGTCAACCTGCAAGTTAACCTTAAGAGAATCCTGAACTAGTCCTTTGCGCTTCTGCTTCTTTCCCCATTTAGAATATAGTCTATGCCTATTCTTCCAACCAAAATGCATAACCTCAAATTTTCCCATGTTGTATTCCATCTGCCACTTCTTTGCCCATTCTCCTAATCTGTCAATCTACATTGAAAAATCCAAGAGCAGCCCTCTCATGACCCATCGCATGTATGCCCCTTGTTAGACAACAAGGCAAACCGAAGGATGAAAGAGAAATACATCAATAACATGCACAACTTACGCAATTCCCAGAAACGTCCCAAGGCTCATGATCCCTATTTTAAATCAGTCTTCTATATCCCTCCATCCCTATTTTGCTCATGTGCCCATCTAAGTATCTCTTAAATAACTCCAGAGTACCTGCCTCCACCATCTTGTCTGGCAGTGCGTTCCATACCCCCACCATCCTCTGTGTGAAAAAACTCCCTCTGGCAACCAAAAACTCAGAATATAATGTCTAATGTTAGATGTGATTATGTGACTGCACAGCACTTTCTAAATAATCCAGAGTATGCTAATTATTATATGAACAACAAATTTATTATAGTTGAGTTCACAATGTGGCATATTTATATGCAAGGGTCTGTTCTCTGCAGGCAAAAGTAAATGTCCATGCATTGTGCCCATTTTGAATGAAACAAAATCATAAAGGGACAAGCCTCAACCAGAGCTGACTTGCCAACAAATCATCACCATTTTCTCATACAGTATAAATTGTTATTCCCTTTGAAATTTGTCACCCTTACATCTGTCCCAATGAGTGTTATGCAAAAGGCCTCTACAGCATATCTGTTCTGTACTACCAAGTGAATATCTTTCATCACCATATAAACAGTAAAACAATAGACAAAGGGAGAACAGGGTAGATTTTGGACCAAAAAAGAAGAGAGATGTGGAGATAGAACATATGGCTTAGATATAAAATTGATGTTTTGTATTTTTCTTTACAAAAAAAAAGAATGCTGCCAGTGTAACAGCAATAGAGGAGGCAGCAGCAACATTAGGTAAGACAAAAATAAATAAAAGGGGGGTGTATTTAAAAGCTTGGTAATCCTTCAGTAGTGATCACTTCCTCCACTAAATGCTCAAATTGTGGTTGAGAGCTTCAAGTTTTTAGGTGTCCAGGTCACCAACAATCTGGTCTCCCTATGCCAACACTATAGTTAAGAAAGCCCACCAATGTCTCTAATTTCTCAGAAGACTAGGGAAATTTGGAATATCAGCTACGACTCTCAGCAACTTTTACAAATGCACCACAGAAAGCATTCTTTCTGGTTGTGTCAGTTTAGTTTAGTTCCTGCTCTGCCCAAAACTGCAAGGAACTTCAAAAAGTCACGAATGTAGCCCAATCCATTGTATGAACTAACTTTCCATCCATTGACTCTGTTTACACTTCCCACTGTCTCAGCAAAACAGCTTGCATAATTAAGGACACTCTGGACATTCTCTCTTCTACCTCCTTCTTTCAAGAAAAAGATACAAAAGTCTGAGGTCACCAAGCAACTCAAGAACATCTTCTTCCCTACTGCTGTCATACTTTTGAATGGACTTGCATTGCATTAAGTTGATCTTTCTCTACACCCTAGCTATGACTGTAATGCTACATTCTGCACTCTCTTGTTTCCTTCTCTATGAACAGTATGCTTTATCTGCAAAGCAGTCACGAAACAATACTTTTCACTATATGCTAATGCATGACAATAATAAATTAAACAAAAAAAACTCTGTAATGAAGGTCAAACTCAACCTTTTGATTCAGAGGCAAATCAGTGAGCCATGACTGTTGCAGTAAAATAATAACATATTTCAAAATTATTCATTTAAGCTAAGAAAAGAACCAAGAGAAGGTTTTCAAGGAGTCTGGAAAACATGCAAAGAGAGACAGAAGAGTTGCATGTAATTTTGCAGGTTTACCTACACATTGTCAGATGCAACTTACCCATTTCACACATTTTCTAGATAAATGAAAAAAGGTTCAAACCCTTTCCTACAGAGACAGCGCTTGGTGTGAGTAAATTGCTCAAAGTACATTCAGATTGAGTGACTTTGTGGAATACCTCCATTGTGTCCTTGAACTATCTATTGTTCGCTATTTTAATTGTCTAGCTTGCTCTCACACTGATAATTCTGCCCTCAGTCAACTTGCAGCTCTTGTGAAACTCAAAACAAATCTGAAGAATGGTGCTGTCCCTTTTGATTCGGCACTTTGCAATCTTCCCCACTTACTAAGTTTGTGATGTTGCTGTACCTTTAAGAAATTTTGTTTTAAATCACATTTTCTACAGTTGTAAGCAGGCCTTTTGGTTTCATTGTTGCCAGGCTGTCTCCTCCAAGTCCTTTGATTGATGCTTCAATGGTTTAAATGGGGTTTTGTTAATTTTACTCTGGCATTCAGATACTTTCTGGGATTTGTTTGATGACCCTGCATTGTTAGGTGGAAGATTGTTGGCAGGTGGTGCATTTTGGACAGTTTGTTTTTCTTCATAGTGAATTCAAGGGTTCACTTTCAATTTGGCTGCTGGCTGCAGTTTTAGTTTAGGATGGGATGGACATTAGACTGAAAAGCAGTGTTTCCCTCTCTCTCTCTGATATAAGAAACTTTGCTGGTTAGCTGGGAGAAGGTCTCCTGGCCTTCTTGGAGTAGAAAGTCTGCTGTTGGTGGTTGGCTTGCTGAGAGTCTCTCTCTCTCTCTCTCCCCCTCACCCCCCCAACTGATGTTTTGGGAAGATGTCCTGACTCCAAGCTTGTCTGTGTGTGGCATCAAGAGAATTGCAGCATCCAGCCAAAGGACCAGGTTTCACCATAGAACATAGAACATTACAGCGCAGAACAGGCCCTTCGGCCTTTGATGTTGCGCTGACCAATTATGAAAAAAGCAATGATCCTCCAAACTAAACCATTCCCTTCTCTTCTATAAACTTATCAACTACCCTCTTAAACGCCACCAAACTTGGCGCATCTACAACTGCCGCAGGCAGGGCATTCCACTCCCTAACAACCCTCTGGGTAAAGAACCTACCTCTGATATCCATCCTATAACTATCACCCCTTAATTTAAAGCTGTGTCCCCTCGTGCTAGCTTTCTCCATCCTAGGAAAAAGGCTATCACTGACAACCCTATCGAAACCTCTAATCATCTTACATGTTTCAATAAGGTCTCCTCTTAGCCACCTCCTTTCTAACAAAAACAACTTCAAATCCCTCAGCCTCTCCTCATAAAGACCTGCCCTCCATACCAGGCAACATCCTGGTAAACCTCCTCTGTACCCTCTCCAATGCCTCCACATCTTTCTTATAATGTGGAGACCAGAACTGCACACAATACTCCAAGTGCGGCCGCACTAGAGTTTTGTACAGTTGCAACATGACGTTGCGGCTCCGAAATTCAATCCCCCTACAATAAAAGCTAAGACTCCATATGCCTTCTTAACAACCTTCTCGACTTGACTGCCTACTTTCAGGGATCTATGCACATACATACCAAGATCCCTCTGTTCATCAAGACTATTAAGAATCCTACCATTAGCCCTATACTCTACACATTTATTATTCCTGCCATAGTGCATTACCTCACACTTTTCCACATTAAAATCCATTTGCCACCTCTCGGCCCAGCTCTGCAACTTGTCCAAGTCTCTCTGCAAACTATAACACCCCTCTTCACTATCTACACTCCACCGACTTTAGTGTCATCTGCAAATTTACTAATCCATCCTTCAATACCCTCATCCAGATCATTTATAAAAATTACAAACAGCAGGGGCCCCAAAACAGCCCCCTGAGGTACACCACTTGTCACCGAACTCCACGATGAATATCTCCCATCAACCACCACACTCTGTCTTCTATCTGCTAGCCAATTCCTAATCCAATTAGCTAAATCACCCTCTATCCCATACATCTGCATTTTCTGCAGAAGCCTTCCATGGGATACCTTATCGAACGCCTTACTAAAGTCCATATATACCACATCAACCGCCTTACCCCCATCCACCTCTTTGGTCACTTTTTCAAAAAACTCAATAAGGTTAGTAAGGCACGACCTACCCTTCACAAAAACATGCTGACTATCCCCAATCAATTCATTTCTCTCTAAATAACTATAAATCCTATCCCTAATAATTCTCTCCAATACTTTGCCCACAACAGAAGTAAGAATCACTGGCCTATAATTCCCTGGAAAGTCTCTCTTCCCCTTCTTGAACAATGGGACCACATTCGCTATCCTCCAGTCTTCCGGCACTATACCTGTAACCAACGACGATCTGAAGATCAGAGCCAGAGGCTCTGCAATCGCCTCTCTCACCTCCCAGAGAATCCTAGGGTAAATCCCGTCCGGCCCAGGGGACTTATCTAACTTCAAACCTTCAAGAATATCTAGCACATCCTCCCTATCTACTTCAATACTTTCCAGTTTGCAACCCTGTACCTCAGTGTTCTCCACAACTACATTTACATCTCCCTGCGTGAATACCGAAGAGAAATATTTGTTCAGTGCCTCTCCAATCTCCTCAGGCTCCACGCACAACTTCCCACTGCTGTCCATGACTGGCCCACATGGCCCATCATGTGAACATTTGTATTGTCTCTGCTGAGCCTGTGGCAAGGATTTTGTTCAGGGAATTTTGTTTGATTGGAACATTTTATATATATTCATTAAGGGTTAGACAATATCATGGTTTTTTTTTGTTTGTAATGAGTAAAGGTTATTGCTAATCTTCTTTCTATAATGTTAACTGTATTCTTAAATGAACCTTGTTAATAAAAGCTCCTTGGTGGGCCAGTTAGATCATACCTGAATTGAAACATCAGGTTTCTAGCCACATTCAAATTGTAGCACTTACGATCCATGCAGTTTCATAAAATACTTTGGAGTTTTTGATCTGAATTATAACAAATTCAACAATTTCTGATCATAATAACCTCTGCTAGCCATCCCTCCCTGCCCCCTTCCCGTCCTTCCTCCCCTATTCTGCCTCATTTCCTTTCCAGATTTTGTGTGATTTTTCTGGCTTTTGTTGTCCGATATCAGCTGCTCATTATTAACACCTCCTCTGGCCAGGGCCTTTGTTTTTTAAGTTTCTTTGGGGCTTTTCCTCCCTATTTCCACTCTTACCAACTATTTATTTACCAACTCTTTCATCATTTAATTTATCCCTTCTCCTATTCAATGATCACGCATGTAGTTTTTCATACCATCTCCATTTTTAGTTTCTTCAAGCCCAAATCTGTTGAAAAGTTATAACCTGAAAACGTAACTCTGTTTCTGTCTCCACAAGTATAGGCTGACAAACTTCATATTGTCATGCGAGCACTTTCTGTTTTTATATTAACTATTTCTATTTGGGTCATTTTACACTTTACACTTTGATTTAAAAATTTTGCTTTGTAATAAAACTACACAAGGTATAATTTTGTCTGCATTCATTTCCTGATCGAAAGTTGGTGAAAATGTTTTCCATAATGACTCCAACTTGTTCAATATAGACAGAAATGTAAGACCAGTGAGTTCAAGGAACTATATCTAAGATAATTCAGAACTGGTTAAGGAAGAAGAGATATGCTTTCAGCAAACCCAAAAGGAGTAGTCAGCTGCAGTGTGAGAGGAATATAGGAATTTAAGGAAGCAATTAGAAGAGCAAAAGGGGGAGGGCGCTGTGGGAGGTGGTTGAGGGGGTATGCAAATGGGCTTGCAAACAAAATTAAGGATAAGCCTATATTTAAGGATTAAGGATAAACCTAATTTATCAGATAAACTGATAAATCTCCGGGGCCTGATGGCATTTATCCCAGGCTGCTTAGGGAGGTGCGAGGTGAAATTCCTGGGCTTCTGACACAAATCTTTGTCTCTTCTTTGGACACAGGTGAGGTCCCAGAGGATTGAAGAATAGCTAATGTTGTACCA
Source organism: Sphyrna mokarran (assembly GCA_024679065.1). Classification (NCBI taxonomy): domain Eukaryota; kingdom Metazoa; phylum Chordata; class Chondrichthyes; order Carcharhiniformes; family Carcharhinidae; genus Sphyrna; species Sphyrna mokarran. Next base: position 40,445,815 of record JAGIQG010000028.1, on the reverse strand, counting down.
TTGTTTAAAAAGGATAGTAGGGATAACCCTGGAAATTATAGGCCGGTGAGTTTGACGTCAGTGGTAGGGAAGCTGTTGGAGGGAATTCTTAGAGATAGGATGTGTACGCACTTAGAGCGTTGTGATCTGATTAGGGATATGCAGCATGGATTTGTTAAGGGGAGGTCCTGCCTTACAAATCTGGTAGAATTTTTTGAGGAGATGACGAAAACAGTCGACGAAGGGCGAGCCATTGATTTCTGTATGGATTTTAGTAAGGCGTTTCACAAAGTCCTCATGGGAGGTTAGTTGAAAAGGTCAAGGCTAATGGGATACAAGGACAGGTAGCTAGATTTATAAGTAACTGGCTTGGTAATAGGAGACAGAGAGTAATAGTGGAAGAGTGTTTTTCTGGCTGGAGGTTGGTCACTAGTGGTGTGCTGCAGGGCTCGGTACTGGGACCTCTTCTATTTGTAATATATATAAAAGACTTGGAAGAGGGAGTAAGTAGAGTGATCAGCAGGCTTGCAGATGATACAAAGATGGCTGGACTTGCGGATAGTGAGGAGCATTGTCGAGCGCTGCAGCAGGACATAGGCTGGTAGCTTGGGCAGACAGATGGCAGATGGAATTCAATCCTGATAAATGTGAAGTGATGCATTTCGGGAGAAAGAATATAGAGGGGAGGTATATGATAAAGGGTAGACCTATTAAGAGTATAGAAACGCAGAGGAACTGGGGGTGCAGGTGCACAAGTCTCTGAAGGTGGCAGAGCAGGTGGAAAAGGTTGTGTAGAAAGTATATGGTACGATAGCCTTTATAGGAAGGAATATAGAGTACGAGAGCTGGCCTTTAATGTTGCAGTTGTATAAAATGTTGGTTAGATCTCATTTGGAATACTGTGTCCAGCTCTGGTCGCCTTACTACCGGAAGGACGTGGAGACTCTGGAGAGAGTGCAGAGGAGGTTTACCAGGATGCTGCTTGGTATGGAATGTCTGAGTTACGAGGAGAGGTTAGGCAAATTGGGACTGTTTTCCATAGAAAGATATAGACTTAGAAGAGATCTAATAGAGGTGTACAAGGTTATGAGGAATATAGATAGAATAAACAGGGTTAAGCTTTTTCCTAGGATGGACTCGAATAGCATGAGGGGTCATGGGCTTAGTGTGAAGGGATAAGGTATAATTTGGATGCTAGAGGGAGTTTTTTCACACAGAGGGTGGTGGGGGTATGGAATGCGCTGCCAAGTAAAGTGGTGGAGGCAGGTACTCTGGAGTTATTTAAGAAATACTTAGATGGGCACATGAACAGAATGGGAATGGAGGGGTATAGAAAACTGATTTAAAATAGGGATCATGAGCCTTGGGAGTCCCTGGGAAGTGTGTAAATAGATGATGATATTGATGTACTTGTTTTTATCCTACAGATGCTTTGGTCCACCTTGTTGTCTAACGAGGGGCATACACGCGATGGGTTGTGAGAGGGCTGCTCTTGGATTTTTTTCGAGAGTATCCTAGTGCTTCACGTCGTTAGTGTACGCTTGACCTGGACCATTTGATGGGCAACACGACAGCTCAGTGACTATCGCTGTGCTGTGCAGATACATGGATTTGGGCCTGTGTCTGTGGGAGTTTGCGCATTCTCCCCGCGCTTGCGTGGGTTTTCTCTGGGTGCTCCGGTTTCCTCCCACATCCCAAAGATGTGCTCTTAGGCTAATTGGCAAAACAAATTCTGCCTAAATTGTCTCAAATTTGGTTTTTAATCCATAGATCTATAAACATTGACAGGGATCGCGGGTAGAGGTGGGAACTTCGGGGTGGCAGTGCGGGCTCGTTGGGCCGAAGGGTCTGTTTCCCGTGCTGTTTTGTTCTTTGTTCTTTGTTCTATAAGGAGAGATTAGATAGGCTTGGATTGTTTTCTTTGGAGCAGAGAAGGCTGAGGGGGGACATAATTGAGGTGAGTAAGATGATGAGGGACATGGACAGAGTGATTGGGAAGCAGCTGTTCCCCTTGATTGAGGGGTCAATTATGAGGAAGCAGAGCTTTGGGAAAAGAGGCAGAAGACTCAGAGGAGATTTGAGAGAACATTTTTTCACTCGGGATGGAGGGAACCTGGAACGTGCTGCCTGGGAAGATAGTGGAGACTGGAAAACTTACAACCTTTAAAAGGTATTTGATGAGCAGTTAAAACTTCATTAAATTCAGGAATGTGGGACAAGTGCTGGAAACTGGGATTTGAGCTTCATTAGTGGTAGTTATTGTTGATGCAGACTCGATGGGCTGAAGGGTCTTTTCTGTGTTGTACAATTCTATAACCATGTCAACATAGAACATAGCACAAACAGGCCCTTCGGCCCACGAGTTGCGCCGATCACATCTATACCTACCAAGCCATAGACCTATCTATAACCCCCATCCCATTAGTTCCCATATACTCATCCAGAAGTCTTTTAAAAGACCCCAGCGAGTTCACCTCTACTACCTCCGACAGCAGCCGATTCCATTCACTCACCACCCTCTAAGTGAAAAACTTACCCCTAACATCTCCTCTGTATTTGCTTCCCTGAACCTTAAATCTGTGTCCTCTCGTAGCGACCATTTCAGCCTGGGGAAATATCCTCTGAGCATCCATCCTATCTATTCCTCTCAACATTTTATAAACCTCTATCAGGTCATCTCTGAACTTCGTCTCTCCAGTGAGAAGAGTCTGAGCTCCCTCAACCTATCTTCGTAAGGCCTGCCTCCCAATCCAGGCAACATCCTTGTAAACCTCCTCTGCACTCTTTCAATAGCTTCCACATCCTTCCTATGGTGAGGTGACCAGAACTGCGTACAGTGGGGTCTGGCAAGGGTCTTATAGAGCTGCATCATTACCTCCCGACTCCCAGATTCAATCCCTCAATTAATGAAGGCCAGTACACCATACGCCTTCTTGACCACATCCTCCACCTGCGAGGCCAATTTAAGAGTCCTATGGACCCGGACCCCAAGATTCTTCTGCTCTTCAACACAGCTAAGACTCCTACCCTTGATATTGTACTCCTTCATCCCATTATTCCTGCCAAAATGGACCACTACACATTTATCCGCATTGAAGTCCATCTGCCACTTCTCCACCCAGTCTTGCATCCTGTCTATGTCCCGCTGCAACTTTTGGCATCCCTCCAGACCATCCACAACACCACCGACCTTTGTATCGTTGGCAAACTTACTAACCCATCCCTCCACTTCCTCATCCAGGTCATTTATGAAAATGACAAACAGCAGGGGTCCCAGAACAGATCCCTGGGGCACTCCACTGGTTACCGACCTCCATGCAGAACAAGACCCATCCACAACCACTCTCTGCCTTCTGCCGGCAAACCAGTTCTGGATCCACAAAGCCAAAGCCCCTTGGATCCCATGCCCTCTCACCTTCTCCAGAAGCCTTGCATGTGGGACCTTATCAAACGCCTTGCTAAAGCCCATGTACACTACGTCCACTGCTCTTCCTTCGTCAATGTGTTCAGTCACATTTTTGGAGAACTCAACTAGGCTCGTAAGGCATGACCTGCCCTTGACGAAACCATGCTGACTATTTCTAATCAGTCCAAACGTTTCCAAATGTTCATAAATCTTGTCCCTCAGAATCCTCTCCATCAGCTTACCAACCACTGAGGTCAGACTCACCGGTCGGTAATTTCCCGGACTATCCTTGTTCCCTTTCTTAAAAATAAGAACCACATCTGCAATCCTCCAATCCTCCGGAACCTCTCCCGTTTCCATGGACGACGCAAATATCATCGCCAGGGGCTCACTTCCCACAATAACCTGGGGTACATCCCATCCGGTCCCAGCGACTTGTCTATCTTGTTAGAATTTAAAAGTTCTAACACATCCTCTTTCCTAACATCCACATACTCAATCTTTTCTGTCTGCCGCAAACCTGTAGTACAACCTCCCAGATCACTTTCCACCGTGAATACCAAGGCAAAGTACTCGTTAAGCACCTCTGCCATTTCTTCTTGATTCACACAGACTTTTCCCCCTTCACCTTTTATAGGTCAATGCTACAGAAATTTTCCTTTGTTGGAAAATTATTATAAAAATGAGAATGAGATCCACTGTCAATCAGCCATCCTAAAACCTTCTACAATCTATCTGACTCTTCATTCAATATTGCTTAAAAGATTCCAGGAAACTCACTTCCAATACTCATCAGCATTGAATTGAGATAGTGATCTAGTGGTAATATCACTGGACTCTGAATTCAGAGGCCCAAGTTAATGCTCTGGAGATAGGAGTTCATACTAGTTTAAACCCACTTGAGTGACCATGTCAAATCTACCTGCCAAGATATTGGTACCCCTCCTGTTAGGTGTAGCCCGTCCTTCTTGTACACACCCCATTTTCCTGGAAGAGATCCCAATGATCAAGATTACTGAACCCCCTCTGTCTTATCCAAGCCCTTTAGCCATGTGTTTAGTTGCACTATCTTCCTACTCCTCACCTCATTGGCACATGGCACAGGAAATAATCCTGTGATTACAACCCTCGAGGTCCTCTTTTTTAAATTATTACCTAACTCCCTGAACTCCCTTTGTCATTCTTCCTGTCTATGTCGTTAGTACCAATGTATACCACAACCTCTGGATATTCGCCTCTCTCTTTTAAAATGTGCCATACCTGTTCAGCGACATCCTTGGCTCTTGTTCCAGGGAATCAAAATACCATCTTTTCCCCAACCACAGAAAAACCTGCCTTGCGCCCTAAAGAGTGACCTGATTGAGGTGTACAAGATTATGAGGGGCTTGGACAGACTGGATAAGGAGCAGCTGTTCCCCTTAGTTGAAAGGTCAACCATGAGGGGCATAGGTTCAAGGTGAAATGCAGGAGGTTTGGGGGAGATTTGAGGAAAAATGTTTTTTACGCAGAGGGTGGTGACGGCCTGGAACGCGCTGCCTGGGAGGGTGGTCGAGGCGAGTTCCCTTACATCCTTTAAAAAGGACCCGGATGAGCATTTGGTACATCATAACTTGGCTATGGACCAAGTGCTGGCAAATGGGATGAGGAAGGTCAGATATTTCACAAGCGTCAGTGCAGAGTCAATGGGTCAAAAGCCCTCCTCTGTATTGTATGATTCTATGGTTCTAGGAAGCAGAGATTATGGATAAATGAGCCTTTTGCAGGTTAGCAATCTGTAAGTAGTGCAGTGCTACAGGATTCAGTCCTGGCTCCTTGTGTCTCCTCAGCTTTTTACAATTTTTTTGATGGAGGGACTGATCGCTCAATGCCAGCAGGAGGCATAAATCCAACCATTGACAAATCAGAAGCTGTGGATTACCTTCAGTTTGCGTTCAGGGCCTCTCAGCTCCTGACTTTGGTTCCAAATGGATAAAAGAGCCGAATGCCAGAGGTGAGCAGAGACTGATTGCCCTTGAAATCAAGGGCAGCATTTAACCGAGTATGATATCAAGGATCCATAGTAAAACCGGAGTCAATGAGAATTGGGGAAAGCTCTTGGCTGGTTGGAGTTATCCCTGGCACAAAGGAAAATGGTTGTAGTGGTTGGAGGTCAATCATCTCAGGTCAAGGACATCACTGCAAGTGTTCTTTGGGGTAGTGTCCTTAGCCCAACTATCTTCAGTTGCTTCATCAACGACCTTCCCACCATCACATGGTCTGAAGTAACAAAATTTGCACAATGCTGACTCCTCAGGCACTGAAGCAGTTCATGTCCAAATGCAGCAAAACCTGGACAACATCAGGTTTCAGCAGACCAGTGGCAAGTAACATTCACACTATACAAATGCCAGGCAATGACATCACGCTTTAATGTTTAAGGGTTGAATCCCCACTGTCATCATCCTGGGGATTACCATTGATCAGAAACAGAATTGGGCTAGTTATATAAGTACTCTGGTTAGCAGAGCAGTCATGATGTGGAGATGCCAACTTTGGACTGGGATAAACACATTAAGAAGTCTCACAACACCAGGTTAAAGTCCAACCAATTTATTTGATAGTAAACCCACAAGCTTTCAGGGTTTGCTACTTCATCAAGTGAACGGAGAGAACTCTCCATTCAAATTTGCTCTATCAAATAAATTGGTTGGATTTTAACTTGGTGTTGTGAGACTTCTTACTGTGGTGACCAGAGCAGATCAGAGATAGGGAATTCTACAAAGTGTAACTCACCTGCTGACTCCCCAAAACTTGTCCACCATTGACAAGGTACATGTCAGGAATGTAATGCTATACTCCCCACTTGTCTAGATTGGAGCAGCTCCAACAACACTCAAGAAACTCAACACCATCCAAGACAAAGCATTTGATTGCTATCCCTTCCACAAACATCCACTCCCTCCACCACCAACATTCAGTAGCATCAGTGCGTACTATCTACAAGATGCACTGCAGAAACTCACCAAGGTTCCTTTGACAGCACCTTCCAAACTCACAACCAATTCCATCTGGAAAGACTAGGACAGCAGATACATGGCAACGCCACTGCATGGAAGTTCCCCTCAAGCCACTCACCATCCTGACTTTATTTAAATGTTTATTTAGTGTCATAAGGAGGTTTACATTAATACTGTAGTGAAATTACTGTGGAAATATATCGCTGCTCTTTCTCTGTCGCTAGGTCAAAATCCTAGAACTCCTTCCCTAAAAGCACTGTGGATATACCTACACCACATGGATTGTAGCGGTTCAATCACCACCTTCTTAAGGGCAACTAAGAATGGGTAATAAATGCTGGCTTTGCCAGTGAGGCCCACAGCTCATGAAAGTATAAAAAAATTGCTCAATTCTAACTGTCCTGAGCATGCATTTCATAATACGATCTGTGAATTAAACAGATTATGCTGGTGTTTTTGGAAATACTGTCACTGAAATCTGCTACAAACACACAATATGGAAAGAATAACCGAAGAAATAAAAGGCATTTCCTTACTCTACATCAACAAACCTCAAGAGGGCAGAATAAGATAAGGTAAAAGATTCTCCAACTCAAAAATATCACAGCAAACTTTTGTTGAGGCACTCTGGGAAAATCTCCTGTTAATTTCATTGTGACATTGCCACTTTCAGCCTGAGTAGGATTTCGAAATGATCTTTAGAAGAGCAGCCATCACAGTTCATTCAGTACCAAAGTGGTGCCAAAAATTGTGACAAATCTTTACTGCGTGCCTCAAAGAACACACAGCCTCAATCTGTAGTGGCTGATATGTTGGCACAGTGGTTAGCACTGCTGTCTCACAGCACCAGGGACCTGGGTTCAATTCCGGCTTCAGGTGTGGATTTTGCATGTTCTCCCCTTGTTTCCATGGGTTTCCTTTGAGTTCTCTGGTTTCCTCCTGGATTCCAAAGATGTGCAGGTTAGGGTTGATTGGCCATGATAAATTGCCCCTTCGTGTCAGAGGGATTAGCAGGTAATTGCATAGGGCCAGGGTGGGACTGTTGTCAGTGCAAACTCAATGGACCGAATGGCCTCCTTCTGCACTATAGGGATTTGATAGTTCTTTGATTTTGATTTGATTTATTATTGTCACATGCATTAACATACAGTGAAAAGTATTGCTTCTTGTGCGCTATACAGACAAAACATACCATTCATAGACAAGGAAACAAGAGAGTGCAGAATGCTTTGTAACAATCATAGCTAGTGCGTAGGGAAAGATCAACTTAATGCAAGGTTCAAAAGTCTGACAGCAGCAGGGAAGAAGCTGTTCTTGAGTCAGTTGGTACATGGCCTCAGACTTTCGTATCTTTTTCCTGATGGAAGAAGGTCGAACAGAGACTGCCTGGGGAGAGTGGGTCCTTAATTATGCTGGCTGCTTTGCTGAGGCAGTGGGAAGTATAGACAGAGTCAATGGATGCACGATAGATTTGGCTATATTCACGACCTTTTGTCGTTCCTTGTGGTCTTGGAGCAGGAGCCACACTGATCTGTGATAAAACTAGAAAGAATGCCTTCCATGATGTATCTGTAAAAGTTGGTGAGAGTTGTAGCAGACACACCAAACTTCCTCAGTCTTCTGTGAAAGTAGAAGCATTGGTGGGTTTTTTTAACTACAGTTTTGGCATGGAGGGATGAGGACAAGTTGTTGGTGATCTGGACAGCTAAGTATTTGAAGCTCTCAACTTTTTCTGCTTCGTCCCCATTGATGTTGACAGGGGCATGCTCTCCTTTTCACTTCCTGAAGTCAATGACAATCTCCTTTATTTTGTTGACATTGAAGGAGAGAGAGATTATTGTCATCACTCCATTTCACCAGATTCTCTATCTCATTCCTGTACTGACGCGAAGGGGCAATTTATCATGGCCATCATTGTTTGAAATCTGACCCACTACTATGGTGTCAGCAGCAAATTTGAAAATCGAATTGGAGAGGAATTTGGCCACAAGGTCAGAGGTGTATAAGGAGCATAGTAGGGCACTGAGAACACAGCCTTGTGGGGCACAGGTTTTGAGGGTGTGGTGGAGGAGGTGTTGTGCCCTTTCCTTACTGATTGTGGTATGTGAGTTATTAAGTTCAGGATTCAGTTGCAGAGGGAGGTACTGAGCCCCACGCCACGGAGTTTGGAGATGAGTTTTATGAGAATAATGATGTTAAAGGCTGAGCTGTAGTCAATAAATAGAAGTCTGACATAGGTATCCTTGTTACCTAGGTGTTTCGAGGTTCGATGATATTGTGATGCTGCTACAAAATTACTCCAGTGAGTGTGTTAAATAAAGTGTAGATTCATTTGCACTGGGATTCTGGCAAGTTCATGAAATGAAAGTCAGCGCTGCCCCTTTTTTGAGAGACAGAGAGAGTTGATTGATGGTAACTCAACCTGAGTGTCACTACACCTTCAGTGAAGGCCAAGATTAAGAAGTAAGTGCCTTCATCAATAACCTCAGCCAGTACAGGAATTGAACTCACACTGTTGACATTTCTCTGCATCACGAACTAGCTGTCCAGCTAACTGCTCTAACTGTGATGCAGTTATAGTGAAATATCACTGGCCTCAGAGTCCCCAGCCTGCAGAGAATAAACTCATTTCTTATTAGAACAAAGAACAACACAGCACAGGAAATAGGCCCTTTGGCCCAATGAGCCCGCACTGCCATTTTAACACTGTGAGTGCCCTTTTCTACCTGTGACCTTTTCTACCTGTGACCATTGGACTCCACAATAAAGGGATTATAACCAGATTGAGGGACGCCTAATTTAGGGACAATTTGTTAATCAGCTTAAGAGCACGTTTTTGGGTAAAGGCTTATTCTGGAAGAAGGATGAGTTTATAAATTTCACGGGCAACACAGTAGCACAATAGTTAGCACTGCTACTTCATAGCTCCAGGGACCTGGGTTCGATTCCCTACTTGGGTCACTGTCTGTGTGAAGTTTGCACATTCCGCTCATTAATGCATGGGTTTCCTTTGGGTGCTTCAGTTTCTTCCCACAGTCCAAAGATGTGCAGGTTAGGTTGATTTGGCCATGGTAAAATTGCCCCTTAGTGTACCAGGATATGTAGGTTAGAGGGATTAGTGGGTGAAACATATTTAGTGATATGGCGAAAGGGCCTGGGTAGGTTTGTCGTCGGTACAGATTTAATGAGCCTAATGACCCCTTTCTGTACTGTAAGGTTTCTATGATTTCTTTCTATGATAAATTACACACAAAGAAAGAATTCCCTCAGAGTTCTGCAATTACTTAGCCTATCTGCCTATCAGTATTTATCCAACTCCCTCCATCCATTGCACCTTTCAGGTAATTTATCCCAGGTCATAACAACTTAAAGCAGAAAATAATTCTTTCACTTCTTCTTTTACTAGTAAATATTAAATTTGTCTCCCTGGTTACCTGTCAGTGGTAAACCTCTCCTCTTTATTTACTCCAAGACTTTAAACATCTCTACCAAATCTTCTCTTCCTTAAAGAGAACTACAGCATCTATCATCTCATAGAATCATAGAATCTCTGCAGTACAGGTGGAGCCCATCGAAACTGATTTCCTTCCCCATGCTGACACTGAAGTTAAGAAAGCTCACCAACGCCTCTACTTTCTCAGGCTAAGGAAATTTGGCATGTCGACTACCACCCTCACCGACTTCTACAGATGCAGTAAAGAAAGCATTCTTTCTGATTGTAGCGCAACTTGGTTTGGCTTCTGCTCTGTCTAAGACTGCAAGAAATTACAAAGAGTCATGCATGTAGCCCAGTCCATCATTCAAACCAGCTTTCCATGCACTGACATTGCCTACATTTCCTGCTGCCTCAGAAAAGCAGCCAGCATAATCAAAGACCCCCACACATCTCAGACCTTCACTCTTCCACCTTCTTCCATCAGGGAAAAAGAAATAAAAGTCTGAGATCACTTACCAATCAACTCAAGAACAGTTTCTTCCATGCTGCCATTAGGCCTTTGAATGGACCACCCTCACATTGAACAAAGAACAAAGAAAATTACAGCACAGGAACAGATCCTTCAACCCTCCAAGCCTGTACCAATCATGCTGCCGGACTCAACTAAAACCCCCTACCCTTCCAGGGACCATATCCTTGATAAATACATATTCATGTATTTATTAAGACACCCCTTAAAAGTCACTACCGCTTCCACAGCAACAAGTTCCAAGCACCCACTATCCTCTGTCTCATACATCTCCTTTAAACCTTGCCCCTCACACCTTAAACCTGTGCCCCCTAGTAATTGTCTCTTGAACCTTGGGAAAAAATTATTGACTATCCACTCTGTCTGTGCTTCTCATAATCTTATAGACTTCTATCAGGTCATCCCTCAACCTCCGTTGCTCCAGTGGTAACAAACCAGTTTTCTCCAACCTTTCCTCATAGCTAATGTCCTCCATACCAGGGCAACATCCTGGTAAATCTTTTCTGTACCCTCTCCAAAGCCTTCTGGTAGTGTGGCGGCCAGAATTGAACACTATATTCCAAGTGTGGCCCAACGAAGGTCCTACAAAGCTGCAACATGATTTGCCAATTTTTAAACTCAATGCCCAGCTGATGAAGGCAAGCATGCCATATGCCTTCTCTACTTGTATTGCCGTTTTCAGTGACCTGTGTACCTGTACAGCCAGATCCCTCTGCCTATCAATACTCTTAAGGGTTCTGTCATTTACTGTATGTTTCCTATCTGCACTAGACCTTCCAAAATGCATTACCTCACATTTGTCCGCATTAAACTCCATCTACCATCCCACTGCCCAAGTCTCCAACTGATCTATATCCTGCTATATTCTCTGATGGCCTATTCGCAGATTCACCAACCTTTGCGTCGTCTGCAAACTTACTAATCAAACCAATTATATTTTCCACCAAATCATTTATATATATTACAAACAGCAAAGTTCCCAGCACTGATCCCTGAGTAATGCCACTTGTCACAGCCTCCATTCGGAAATGCACCCTCCCACCTCTACCTTTGATCATCTGTGTCCAAATTTTGCATTGAGTTGATCTTTCTCTACGTCCTAGCTATTACTGTAACACTACATTCTGAACCCTCTCCTTTCTTTTCCTCAGAACAGTATGCTTTGTCGGTAAAGCACGCAAGAAGTGATACTTTTCACTAAATACTTATACATGTGTCAACAATAAATCAAATCAAATCAAAGAGTCACACAATGATTACAGCACAGAGGCGACCCGCCAGAATGTCAAGTCTCAGCTGGCTTGCTGCAAGGATACAAATTACAAAGAACAACACAGCGCAGGTAACAGGCCCTTCAGCCCTACAAGCCTGCACTGCCCATTTTAATATTCAATGAGTGCCTCATTCCAGTCCTTCTTCTACCTACAACTTTTGTCTGTGCCTTTTGGACTCCACAATGAAGGGATGCAAATTTAGAGAATTATATGTGCGCCAGATTTGGAGAGGTCTAATTTAGGGACAATTTGTTAACACCAATCAACCTAAAAGCACATTTTTGGTGTGTGGGAGGAAACTCATGCAAGCACAGGAAGAATGTGCAAATTCCTAAAGACACCAACCTAAGGCGAGATCTGACCCGGGTCCCTGTATCTGCACAGCAAACGGTAATAGTCACTGAGCTGTCACGTTGCCTAAGTTAGATTATCCAACTGTCCGCATCTTGTTCCCCATCACTGTGAAAGTGTTCTCCTTCTGGCTTGCTTTTCTGATTTGGAAAGTCACTGATAATATCCTTGTTTCTTATGAATAAAGCCAAAACAACCCATATGCTTTCACAGCTTTCTTGACTTGTCCTACAGATCTGTGCATGTAGACTCCTGTTCCTGCACCACATGTACAATTGTACCAATTAGTTTCTAATGTCACTCTTTATCCTTCAATTAAGTGATCACTTCAATTTGTTAAATGGAACCCGGAAAGTCTCTTTCCTTATCAGCAGTCTAAGACCTTCTGGAATCCAATACTATTCTCTTCAGCGTTCAATATATCTCCAAGTGCTGTGACATTGACAAACTTTGAAATGAGGCCCTGTGTAATATGCTTAATACCAATTCCTGTGGGTCAGAGTCTGTATGCTTCCTATTACTCCAACTGTCTGATTTCTGTCTCTTGGTGAACGTTGAATCCGTTTTGTTCCTGCCCTGTTAATCTACTTGGCTTAAACATTGCTGACAATTTGATTTTGCACTGCTTTATCAGATGCCTTTATCAGTCCCAATGAACAAGATTAAAGGTTGAGAATGGAACAAACTGGATTAGACTGCAGTGAGCGAGCATGCAGTCAGTGGGCTGAATGGTCTCCTTCAGTGCCACATTGGCCCTGTGGCCAGAGTTTTCCAGCACCTGCTGCCACCCTCCCCTCCATCCACCCACCCAGCTGGTTTTCTACCTGTGGTTTATATGGTTTGCCAATCTCATGACCAGCAAACCTGCAGTGGGGGTTGACAGCGACAGGATGGAAGATGGCACAGGTGGGAAGGACCAGAAATCCCATCCATTATAATCGTGTGACAACATGAACTGGGCATTGGTGCCCCAGCAGTTAGTCTCCTGCTGATGCTCAGTCTCTGGGTAACATGTGAAGAATGTGCAATGTGTGGTACCCCAGCTTGTCTCCACACCTGGAATTGGACAGGATAGTGAAATTAATTTGGACAAAGCCCATGGAAGGCTTCTGCAGAAAATGCAGATGTATGGGATTGAGGGTGACTAAGCTAATTGGATTAGGAATTGGCTAGCTGATAGAAGACAGAGGGTGGTGGTTGATGGAAATTATTCATTATGGAGTTTGGTTACAAGTGGTGTACCTCGGGGATCTGTTTTGGGGCCCCTGCTGTTTGTAATTTTTATAAATGATCTGGATGAGGGTATTGAAGGATGGATTAGTAAATTTGCAGATGACACTAAAGTCGGTGGAGTGGTAGATAGTGAAGAGGGGTGTTATAGTTTGCAGAGAGACTTGGACAAGTTGCAGAGCTGGGCCGAGAGGTGGCAAATGGAGTTTAATGTGGAAAAGTGTGAGGTAATTCACTTTGGCAGGAATAACAAATGTGTAGAGTATAGGGCTAATGGTAGGACTCTTAATAGTGTTGATGAACAGAGGGATCTTGGTGTATATGTGCATAGATCCCTGAAAGTTGGCAATCAAGTCGATAAGGTTGTTAAGAAGGCATTCGGAGTCTTAGCTTTTATTGGTAGGGGGATTGAATTTCGGAGCCGCAACATCATGTTGCAACTGTACAAAACTCTGGTGCGACCGTACTTGGAGTATTGTGTACAGATCTGGTCCCTGCATTATAAGAAAGATGTGGAGGCATTGGAGAAGGTACAGAGGAGGTTTACCAGGATGTTGCCTGGTACGGAGGGCAGGTCTTATGAAGAGAGGCTGAGGGATTTAAGGTTGTTTTCGCTGGAAAGAAGGCGACCAAGAGGAGACCTTATTGAAACATATAAGATGATTAGAGGTTTAGATAGGGTGGACAGTGATAGCCTTTTTCCTCAGATGGAGAAAGCTAGCACAATGGGACATAGCTTTAAATTAAGGGGTGGTACTTATAGGACGGATGTCAGAGGTAGGTTCTTTACCCAGAGGGTGGTAATGGTATGGAATGCCCTGCCTGCTGCAGTTGTAGATGTGCCAAGTTTGGTGGCGTTTAAGAGGTTAGTAGATAAGTTTATGGATGAAAAGGGAATGGTTTAGTTTGAAGGGTCATTGCTTTTTCTTAATTGGTCAGCACAACATCGAAGGCCGAAGGGCCTGTTCTGCGCTGTAATGTTCTATGTTCTAAGGCGGACAAGGTGGGATTAGAATTCAGAAATTCTGATGACATTGAGACAAACACCATGGGTCAGTGTGAAAGAACCATTACAGACAGATTTTACTCTGACAACAAGGTCAAGATAAGAAACTTTGAAACATCTTCTTTCTGAAGGCTTGGATTTATTAACCTTATTCTGATTAAGCCTTGTTTATTCCTTAATTCTAAAAGAAATGCTTTGTTCCAACTCTTCATTATTTTCTTGTAGAAAAAGTTATGGATTTTCACTGAGGTCAGAGTGTCAGCCTTGGCAGCCAGAAAACAGCTCGATTCTGGCTCAGCTGTGATTGGTAATTGGGATAAAGTTACACAACTAAAGTATAATTCCCCTCCTCCTCCTTGTGGAGACACTTTCCCAAAGATCAGCAACTTGTTATGAGTATCTGCATATAGACAGTTCCTTCACTGTGAGGACTACTTACTAAAAGGTAAGTTATACTTTCAGTGAACTGTCCATCATTTCAATTTGTTTAGAAAGTTCGGAGCTGTGAGCAGAAATGTTCTTGGTCATGTCTCTCCGGGTTCAGCAGCTTTTGCTGTGTTTTAAATGAGTTCTGTCTGAACCAGGCAATTTCAATGCATTTCACTCCCTTACTCTGCTGCAACTTCTACTGCTTTCTGTTTCTCCCTTACATGCTGAAATTATATTACTTAGAAGCATTGGTAATGAAATGGATTTCATTCAATTTATATTTAAACAGTATGAATGAAGTAACTATTAATAATTTACATTAGGTTAAAGCTCTCTTTTTACTAATGTGCGCCAGAAGCAGCCAGGGTATTAGCCTTGTGTATAATTTAACCCCTTATTTAAACTGTTAGAAATCGGTGTAAAGACAAGAAAAGCAGTCAGAAGGTGATGGTTCAATTCAATAGAAACTTTCCGGATAGAAGTTTGTCATTGCTCAGGGTGGGATGTGTGTGTACATATTACCTGTCCACAGTAATATTGCCCTGAGGGTAGAGGGATTAGCAGGCTGAATAAATGGGGTTACAGGGAGAGGGCCTGGATGGGATTGTGCAGGCTCAATGGGCCAAATGGCCTCCTTCTGCACTGGAGGAATTCTATGATTCTATAATCTTCAGGGGAGATCAATACTGGGTGTGGCATATGACAGACAGTTGCATATTTTCCACAACTACTCCAGTCAAATTAACCCTATAGAATCATAGAATTCCTACAGTGCAAAAAATTCAAAGTACAAAGAACAAAGAATAAAACAGCACGGGAAACAGGCCCTTCAGCCCAATGAGCCCGTGCCGCCACCCCGATGTTCCCACCTCTACCCGCGATCCCTGTCTATGTTTATAGATCTATGGATTAAAAACCAAATTTGAGACAACTTAAGGAGAATTTGTTTTGCCAATTAGCCTAAGAGTACATTATTGGGATGCGGGAGGAAACCGGAGCACACGGAGAAAACCCACGCAAGCACGGGGAGAATGCGCAAACTCCCACAGACACAGGCCCAAATCCATGTATCTGCACAGCACAGCGATAGTCACTGAGCTGTCGTGTTGCCCATCAAATGGTCCAGGTCAAGCGTACACTAACGACGTGAAGCACTAGGATACTCACGAAAAAGATCCAAGAGCAGCCCTCTCATGACCCATCGCGTGTATGCCCCTTGTTAGACAACAAGGCGGACCAAAGCACCTGTAGGATTAAAAACAAGTACATCAATATCATCATCTATTTACACACTTCCCAGGGTCTCCCAAGGCTCACGATCCCTATTTTAAATCAGTTTTCTATACCCCTCCATTCCCATTCTGTTTATGTGCCCATCTAAGTATTTCTTAAATAACTCCAGAGTACCTGCCTCCACCACTTTACTTGGCAGCGCATTCCATACCCCCCCACCCTCTATGTGAAAAAACTCCCTCTAGCATCCAAATTATACCTTACCCCCCCTCACCTAAGCCCATGACCCATTGTGCTATTTGAGTCTATCCTCGGAAAAAGCTTAACCTTGTTTACTCTATCTATACCCCTCATAATCTTGTACACCTCTATTAGGTCTCCTCTAAGTCTACGTCTTTCTAAGGAAAACAGCCTCAATTTGCCTAACCTTTCCTCGTAACTCAGACCTTCCATACCAGGCAGCATCCTGGTAAACCTCCTTTGCACTCTCTCCAGAGTCTCCACCTCCGTCTGGTAGTAAGGCGACCAGAACTGGACGCAGTATTCCAAATGAGGTCTAACTAACATTTTATACAACTGCAACATTAAAGGCCAGCTCTTGTACTCTATACCCATTCCTATAAAGACTAGCATACCATATGCTTTCTTCACAGCCTTCTCCACCTGCTCTGCCACCTTCAGAGACTTGTGCACTGACTCTCTGACATAGTATCTTATCTAGCCCCTGATTTATCCCCATAATTCCACACGTTTAACCCATCAATCCAATGACCCTACATGTTTTGGTGCACTAAAGGGCAATTTATCATGGCCAAGAGAATGTACAACCTCCAAGGCCAGAATTGAACTCAGGTCTCTGGTGCTGTATGGCTTAATGCTAACCATTGTTCCACCACGTAAACCCTCACCATCATCAGGTCAGAACTAGGGATATTTGTTGATGATTGCCCTGTTCAGTTCCATTCACATTTTCTCAGACATTAATGTCCATATGCAGCAAGTCTGGACAATATCTAGACTTAGATTGATAAAAATAACAAGTAACATTCATGCCACACAAGTGCCAGACAATGACCATCTCCAGCAAGAGAAACTAATCATCACTGACAGTAGTTAGCACTGCTGTTTCACAGTGCCAGGGACTGGGCTCAATTCCAGCCTTGGATAACTGACTCCCCGCATCTGAGTGGGTTTCCTCCCACACTCCAAAGATGTGCAAGTTGGGTTGATTGGCCACGGCAAATGTGTGGGGTTGCAGAGATCGGGCAAAGAAGAGGGGAAATCCTGGGTGGGATGTTCTTTTGGAGAGTCACTGCAATTAGATAGTCTGTTTCTGTGCTATAGGCTTTCTATGGTTTTATGGCATTATCATCATTGAATCCCCACCATCAACACCATGGTGGTCACAATTGTCCAGAAACTCAACTGGGCCCAAAACTGGGCATGTAAATTCTATGGCTTCTAAACAATGGAAATTCCATTGTGAGTTGTCTATCTCTTGATCCCCAAAGTCCATCCACCATCTACAAGGCATAAGTTAGGACTGTAATGGATTACTCCTCACTTGCCTGGATGGGGACAGCACCAACCTCAACACCATCTAAGAAAATGCAACAGCTTTGATCAGCATCTCCTCCACCATGTTAAACATTCACTCCCCTGCTTCCAGTGCACAGTGGCAGTAGTGTTTACCAAAGATAAAGTGCATTGTAACAATCACCACAACTCCATCAACAGCAGCTTCCAAGCCTGTGATCTCTGTCACTAAGAAGCACATGATAACACAATGGGAGGCCACCACAGGCAAATCCCTCTTCAAGTCATAAATCATTCAAACTCGAACGTTTTTGCCACTGAATCAAAATCCTGAAACTCCAACTTGACAGATTAACCATATGGACTATAATAGTTCAGGAGGAAAGTTCACACTCACCTTTTCAAGGGCAAGAATGAATGGGCAACAAATGTTTTAGTAATGTTCACATCACATGAACGGAATATTGATAAAAAATCAGGAATCTCCAATTCCACAAGAAATTTAATAAGTATTTTACTTCATTCAAGAAACAGATTTACAGTGTGACTTACATCAAAATGTGAATACATCAATATATTTCTTTGAATTATTTTGATTGTTGTAAATATTCCCTGAGTAGCACACAACCCGTGTGTAAAATATCTCACTGCAAAACTGTGTTGTTCCATTGTAGAAGCAGAAAACTCTGGAAATACTCAATAGGCCTGGCTGTATCTGTGGAGAGAGAAATATTAATGTTTCTAATTGATGATCTACAATCAGAACTGGAAAGTATTAGAGCCACAGAAGCAAGTGCAGAGGCAGAGAAAGAACATAGAACATTGAACACTACAGCACAAACAGGCCCTTCAGCCCACAACTAGTGCCGATCATATCAGTACCTACCAGGCCTATCTACAATTTCAATCCCATTAAATCCCATGTACTCATCCAGAAGTCTCTTAAAAGACCCCAACAGGTTCACCTCTACCACCATTGATGGCACCCGTTTCCGCTCATTCACCACCCTCTGAATGAAAAATTTACCCCTAACATCCCCTCTGCACCTGCTCCCCAGCATCTTAAACCTGTGTCCTCACATAGCAACCATTTCAGCCCTGGGAAATAGCCTCTGAGAATCCATCCTATCTATACCCCTCAACATCTTATAAACCTCTATCAGGTCGCCTCTCAACCTTCATCTCTCCAGGCTCCCTCAACCTATCAGGGGTAAAGAGGGAAAGAGTGAAGAATAGGTCTGTGAGGGGAGAAGGCAGATGATAAGGGACAATGGAACAAGACAAATCCGGGTGATAATGGGTCAAGAAAATAAGGGCAGCATTCTCCAGTCTCCAGACAGAGTGCAAGTGAGGCTGTGAATAGTGCCAGAGAGCAAGGACAGAGGTCAGAGTGCGAATGGAGCTGTGAATAGTGTGAGAGGGCAAGGCAGTGAGGTCAGAGTGCGAATGAGAGTTAAAATTGTAAATGACCAGAAGGCTAAGGAAATGTTGTGCTTGATGGAAAGGTATAATAGGAGGTAGGGGAGAGGGTTTCTTGAGGTGATTGCTGAGTAGATCAGGGTCTTGTGGATGGTATGAGCTCTATAGTCATTCGATACACTGCTTAAAAATTCTGGATGTGTTTTCTTTCCTTTGCATTCAGCCGATTGTTCTTTGTGGTTGTATTGGTTGGTGGTGCTGTGAAGACAGAGAGGAGCGGGTTTTGCTCTTTCTTGTATATGAGGAAATATAGTTCTGCTGAGGTTTATCTTACAGCAACACCCTATAGTACAGACAGTCCTTCACTTCTCCAGTAATTTCAGAAAAATATAATTTTCCTTACAGGACTGAATTACATGTTTGGAAGTGAAATGCTAAAATGAATTGAAATAGCACAGCTATATATCCATTTTTTGATCATTTATTCAGGGATATTTGGAATGTAAGTGCTGAAAGTGACAATTAGGTCATGGATTCTGTTTGGCCATTTCATTGGCTGGGCTGGGGCAAATCCTAAAACTTTAAATACCAGAAAAATCTACAAGACTTATGATTTATGCTTCATATTAAATGATAAAATCATTCATGTCAAAATAATTTCTATAAATATCCTTGTTAGTTGTTTTACAGTAAGTGCCCCTTAGCCATTATTTCTGAGACAAAGTTGAGGAAAACTTGGGCTGTAAGTTCTGCTAACGCACTGTCATACACAACAAAAAACATTAATATTAGTCATAAATATAGTGAAACATCAGGAACATGAAGACAAAACTGTTGAAAGAGAACAATTAGAATGATTCAAATTTTTAATTTTCATAACTGAGGCAAGCTCTCCTCTAGTAACTAAACCCAGTAAGAAGTCTTACAACATTAGGTTAAAGTCCAACAGGTTTATTTGGCAACACAAGCTTTCGGAGTGCTGCTCCTTCAGCAGGTGAGGAAGGAGCAAAGACTCCTTCCTGATGAAGGAGCGAGACTCCAAAAGCTGCCAAATAAACCTGTGAGATTTCTTCCTCTGCCCACCCCAGTCCAATACCAGCATCTCCACATCATAGTAACTAAACTCCCAGATTTAATTTTATGAAGGAGTTGATATTGCATGATCTATAATCCTAGAGGCACAATACATCTTCTTCCAACAAGTAACATTTCTCTAATGAATGAACGAGGCTGTTATCACATTCATTAATAAATGGGCAAAGTATTGAGCTTGAGATGTATTAGAGAGAGAAATCCCCAAAGATTGTTTCTGCATTATCTGCATGAGGTGCAATGCTCCTGTCTTAAATCTCAGCAAACATTGGGATCATTGGAGGTGGGTTCCCACATCTACCCCACTGGCTTCAAACTGCCTCAGAACTGTTCCCTTGTCACTCTGAAGAAAGCTAAGGTGAAACCAAAGATTAACTAGTGGCACAAAACAAGAGAATGTTGGATACACTCAGCAGTTCTGACAGTATCTGTGAGGAGAAATAGAGTTAACATTTTGGATCCAACTGTTGAACACTCCTTTCAAAGGATCAGTTTAATGTTCTCTACAGGTGCTGCTAGACTTGCTGAGTTAATCCAGCATTTTCTATTTTCGTTTCAGATTTTCAGCAGCTGCAATATTTTGCTTTTATGAAATAGTGGCTGAGTTTCTAAACTTTCCCATTGATAAGCTCAGTCCTGTTAGTTAGGATCATCAATTGTTACTCTATTCCACAAACATTGATCAGGAACATATCCAATGTGATTCCCAGAATAACACAGGGCCACCATCTTCATCCAGCCACCCCACAAATTCCTGTTGGGATCATGGGGATAGAAGAAGTGCAACCTCAGATGTAGATTCCCTGTTTAGTTTAGATTGGATAGAAATCTGTTGGATCTAAGAAGTGTACCTAATCCTGAGCTTTGCCCCCATAAACCCACCAGAATTCCATGCAGCTTAAGGATTGGAATTTTCAGTCTCTTGTAAGTTACTGATGTATTTTGGAAAAGACTTTCTTCCACTGAAATATAATACTCAATCCGATGAGCGCAACGTGAGTACATCGATTGTGTATAAAAAATAATGAATTTAACACTAGTGGTGTCACTGTTAGTGCTCCCTTGTTCTGTACAGACACAATGATGCATGTGGGGCTGGTGCTGTTCCTTCTGATAACGCGAGCTGCT
The DNA here is from genome assembly GCA_024679065.1 of Sphyrna mokarran. Lineage (NCBI taxonomy): Eukaryota > Metazoa > Chordata > Chondrichthyes > Carcharhiniformes > Carcharhinidae > Sphyrna > Sphyrna mokarran. Next base: position 40,424,771 of record JAGIQG010000028.1, on the reverse strand, counting down.
GCAGGTACAGGTGAATGTCGAGCACCAGATGGACAGGATGGATTTCCTGGTGAGCCTGGCACACCAGGAAGAAATGGGAGACCTGGAGAAGATGGTGACACGGGTGATCCAGGTAACACATGGCAGTTTTATCACAAACCTCTAAATGCACTGCCCCGATTAATTAATAAAATATTTAACAAATAGAAGTAAACTAGAAAAAAGTTTGAATCCATGTCCATGGACATAAATAAGAACATAAGAAATAGGAGCAGGAGTTGGCCATCTAGCCCTTCGAGCCTGCCCTGCCATTCAATAAGATCATGGCTGATCTGAAGTGGATCACTTACCCACCTGTTCCCCATAACCCTTAATTCCCTTATCGATTAGAAATCTATCCACCCATGATTTAAACGAGGGAGCCTCCACCACTTCAATGGGCAGAGAATTCCAGAGATTTACTACCCTCTGAGAGAAGAAGTTCTTCCTCAACTCTGTACATTAATAATGATGTAACATTGTCTAACTGAGGCAATGTAAATTATTTTGTGATAATGAACTTCCATTTTCTGAGCTAGCATTGCTCCCACACGGGGATAATAAGGAATATGACGAGTGGAATTTTACTGGCATGTCTGCCCAATTTTACTGTATGATCTCCCCCAAGAACAACAGAAAATGCTGAGCCTCCCCCACCCCCAGAATTGAGGTGGGCATGCCAGTAAAATTCCAGCCAACATATTTTTCAACAGGTGTCGTTCCAGGACTAAGAAGTAAGCAGATATAGACCAGTCAACCCCTTCACCTCTCTCTAGCATTCAATAAAATCATGACTGATGTTACAGACAGAATTCTTTGCCCTTTTACTCCCTGTAATCAATATGTTCTCCATTAAAGAGTTATTTTCTTTTCCTTGTATTTCAATTGAATAATTCAGTAGCAAGATTTTGTGAGTTTAAAAATAAAGATGGTTATTTATCCTCAAACAGTCACCTAGCCCATAAAGCAAAGTCACATACTTTGTTTGTTGCACACGTGCATATACTCATGCACACACACGCACATGTATGCACTCATGGATGTAATACATGGCCATCTAGAAGGGCAAAAGCAGCAGGTACTGGGGACATCACCAACTGCAAGTTCCCCTCTGAGTCACCCACCATTCGGCTGTTGAACAATCTCGCTATTCACTCACTGTCACTGGGTCAAAATCCTGCAACTCCTTCCCTAACAGCACTGTGGATGCACCTATATTATGTAGAACATAGAACATTACAGCGCAGAACAGGCCCTTCGGCCCTCGATGTTGCGCCGACCAATTAGGAACAAGCAGTGACCCTCTAACCTAAACCATTCCCTTTTCATCCATAAACTTATCTACTAACTCTTAAACGCCACCAAACTTGGCACATCTACAACTGACGCAGGCAAGGCATTCCATACCCTTACCACCCTCTGGGTAAAGAACTTACCTCTGACATCTGTCCTAAAACCACCACCCCTTAATTTAAAGCTATGTCCCCTCATGCTAGCTTTCTCCATCCTAGGAAAAAGGCTATCACTGTCCACCCTATCTAAACTTCTAATCATCTTATATGTTTCAATAAGGTCTCCTCTTAGCCGCCTTCTTTCTAACGAAAACAACCTCAAATCACTCAGCCTCTCCTCATAAGACCTGCCCTCCATACCAGGCAACATCCTGGTAAACCTCCTCTGTACCCTCTCCAATGCCTCCACATCTTTCTTATAATGTGGGGACCAGAACTGCACACAATACTCCAAGTGCGGCCGCACTAGAGTTTTGTACAGTTGCAACATGACGTTGCGGCTCCGAAATTCAATCCCCCTACCAATAAAAGCTAAGACTCCGTATGCCTTCTTAACAACCTTATCGACTTGATTGCCAACTTTCAGGGATCTATGCACATATACACCAAGATCCCTCTGTTCATCAACACTATTAAGAGTCCTACCATTAGCCCTATATTCTACACATTTGTTATTCCTGCCAAAGTGAATTACCTCACACTTTTCCACATTAAACTCCATTTGCCACCTCTCGGCCCAGCTCTGCAACTTGTCCAAGTCTCTCTGCAAACTAGAACACACCTCTTCACTATCTACCACTCCACCAACTTTGGTGTCATCCGCAAATTTACTAATCCATCCTTCAATACCCTCATCCAGATCATTTATAAAAATTACAAACAGCAGGTGCCCCAAAACAGATCCCTGAGGTACATCACTAGTAACCGAACTCCATGATGAATATCTTCCATCAACCACCACCCTCTGTCTTCTATCTGCTAGCCAATTCCTAATCCAATTAGCTAAATCACCCTCTATCCCATACATCTGCATTTTCTGCAGAAGCCTTCCATGGGCCACCTTATCGAACGCCTTACTAAAGTCCATATATACCACATCAACTGCCTTACCCCCATCCACCTCTTTGGTCACTTTTTCAAAAAACTCAATAAGGTTAGTAAGGCACGACCTACCCTTCACAAAACCATGCTGACTATCCCCAATCAATTCATTTCTCTCTAAATAACTATAAATCCTATCCCTATTCTCTCCAATACTTAGCCCACAACAGAAGTAAGACTCACCGGCCTATAATTCCCCGGCAAGTCTCTCTTCCCCTTCTTGAATAATGGGACCACATTCGCTATCCTCCAGTCTTCCGGCATTATACCCGTAACCAATGACGACCTGAAGATCAGAGCCAGAGTCTCTGCAATCTCCTCTCTTGCCTTCCAGAGAATCCTAGGGTAAATCCCATCTGGCCCAGGGGACTTATCTAACTTCAAACCCTCAAGAATATCTAGCACATCCTCCTTATCTACTTCAATACTTTCCAGTTTGCAACCCTGTATCCCAGTGTTCTCCACAACTACATTTACATCTCCCTGCGTGAATACCGAAGAGAAATATTTATTCAGTGCCTCTCCAATCTCTTCAGGCTCCACGCACAACTTCCCACTGCTGTCTATGACTGGCCCTAATCTTGCCCTAACCAATCTTCTATTCTTAACATATCTAAAGAAAGCTTTAGGATTCTCCTTGATCCTATCAGCCAAAGTCTTCTCGTGTCCCCTTTTAGCTCTCCTCAACTCACTCTTTAGCTCACTCCTGGCTAATCTATAGCTATCCATTGCACTAACTGAGCCTTCAAGCCTCATCCTGACATAAGCCTCTTTTTTCCTTTTAACCAGCGAATTAACTTTTTTAGTACACCATGGTTCCCTTACTCGACCATTTCCTCCTTGCCTGACAGGGCCATACTTATCAAGGACTCGCAGTAGCTGCTCCTTGAATAAGCTCCACATTTCAGATGTTCCCAGTCCCTGTAGATTCCTAGCCTAACCTATGCACCCTAATTCCCTCCTTATGGCCTCATAATTACCATTCCCCCAGCTATAACTACTGCCCCCAGGTTCATGCCTATCCCTATCCATCACTAAGGTGAATGTAACCGAATTGTGGTCACTATCACCAAAATGTTCACCAACTTCCAAGTCTAACACCTGGTCTGGCTCATTGCCCAGCACCAAATCCAATGTAGCCTCACCTCGAGTTGGCCTATCTACATACTGAGTCAAAAAACCTTCCTGCACACTTTGTACAAAAACTGACCCCTCTAATGAGCTAGAGCTATAGCTATTCCAATCATTATTAGTAAAGTTAAAGTCCCCCATAACAATTACCCTATTACTTTCACTCCTGTCCAGGATTGACTTTGCAATCCTTTCCTCTACCTATCTAGAATTTTTAGGAGGTCTATAAAAGACTCCCAACAGGGTGACCTCTCCTCTCCTGTTTCTCATCTCAGCCCATACTACCTCAACAGACAAGTCCTCATCAAACTTCCTTTCTGTCACTGTGATACAGTCCTTAACTAATAATGCCACTCCTCCCCCACTTCTACCTCCTTCTCTACTCCAACTGAAGCATTTGAACTCCCGGAACCTGCAACAACCATTTCTGTCTCTGCTTCATCCATGTCGCTGAAATGGCCACAACATTGAAGTTCCAGGTACTGGTCCAAGCTGCAAGTTCCTCCACCTTAGAACATAGAACATAGAACATAGAACATAGAACACTACAGCACAGAACAGGCCCTTCGGCCTTCAATGTTGTGCCGACCAAAATAAAAAGCAATGCCCCTCCAAACTAAACCATTCCCTTCTCTTCCATATACTTATCAATTAACCTCTTAAACGCCACCAAACTTGGCGCATCTACAACAGCTGCAGGCAGGTAGGCAGGCAGCTGCTGCCAATAAGGCAGGCACCTTATTGTGAATACTTCTTGCATTAAAGTATACGCATTTCAAACCATGCCCTACTCCACCCGTACACTGCTGTGTTTTCCAGTTCTCATCTATGACCCCCCTGTTCTCGTCCCTCTTAACATCCAAACTACTCAGGATCCCATCCCCCCTCTGAATCAGTTTAAAGCCCCCTACATAGCCTTTGCAAATTTTCTCCCCAAGATATTGGTTCCCCTCTGGTTCAGGTGTAGACCATCTCTCTCTTGTAGAGGTCCCATCTATCCCAGAATGAGTACCAATTGTTCAGGAACCTGAACCCCTCCCTCCTGCACCATCCCCGCAGCCACGAGTTCAAACATTCCCTCTCTCTGTTCTTCTCTAAACTATCCCGTGGCACAGGCAAGAGTCCAGAGATAACCACTCTTGTCTGTTTTGGCTCTAAGCTTCCACCCTAACTCCATAAATTTCTGTTTAATATCCCCTTCCCTTGTCCTCCCTACATCATGAGTCCCTACATGAACTATGACTTGGGGCTGACTCCCCTCTCCCTTAAGAATCTCAAAAACCCGCTCTGAGACATCCTGGACCCCGACCCCTCGGAGGCAACACACCAGCCCTGAGTCCCGTTTATTACTATTTACTCTCCTATCTGTCCCTCTAACTATGGAATCTCCAATTACTAGGCCCAATATCTTATTCCCCCTACCCACCTGAGCATTCCCAGCAGGCTCACCCCCAGACACCTGCTCCCTTTGGCCATCTCCAGTTGATTCCTCCTCAACTGTAGCATCCAGGACAGAAAACTTGTTTTGGAGGGGAACAGCCCCAGGAGATTGTGTCCCCGATTGCTTCTTACCCCTCTTCCTAATAGTTACCCAAGAATCACTTTTAGGAGTGACTATCTCTTTGTAACTCCTGTCAATATCCGCCTCAACCTCCCGAATTATCCTGAGTTCCTCTAATTCCAGCTCCAGCTCCTTAACACGATCCTCAAGGAGCTGCAAATGGGCACACTTCCTGCAAGTATTATCAGCAGGAACACTACTGGTGTCCCTCACCTCGTACATACTGCATGAGGTGCAACGTACTGCCTGCACTGCCATCTCTGATACTTTAATTTCTAGGAGAGAAAAAAAAACTTCCCACACACTTTTATTATTAGGTTAGAGGAGGGGGGAGGGTGGGATACTCTACCTGTGTAGAGTATTGGGTTTCCTCTCTCTACCAATTTATAGAGTCAGAGAGAAAAGCTACAACTACCGGCAAGCCTCCTAATAACGACTTCCAGTTTCCAGTTATTGTGTGGATTGCACTGGTTCCTAAAGGCAGCTCACTGCCACTTTCTCAAGGACAATAATTGTTGCCCTAAGCAGTGGCACCCACATCTCATAAAAGAATAAAATAAACAAAACCCCTGCATTCTTTCAAGCCTAAAATTGGGTGGACTTGGTACAATTTCCACCAGAGCCCTGGATCCCCTCTGACGAGGGGATCCCCTTTTACGTTAAATTAAATGGATGGGGAATTAGCACAAATGAAAAGTCTGTTCAAATAGAACATAGAACACGACAGCACAAACAGGCCCTTCGGCCCACGAGTTGTGCCGATCACACCTACCAATCCACAGACCTATCTATAACACCCTATCCCATTAGTTCCCATATACTCATCCAGAATTCTTTTAAAAGACCCCAGTGAGCTCACCTCCATCACCACCGACGGCAGCCAATTCCATTCACTCACCACCCTCTGAGTGAAAAACCTACCCCTAACATCCCCTCTGTATTTGCTTCCCTGCACCTTAAATCTGTGTCCTCTTGTAGTGACCACTTCAGCCCGGGGAAATAGTCTCTGAGAATCCACACTATCTATTCCTCTCAACATTTTATAAACCTCTATCAGGTTGCCTCTCAAGCTACGTCTCTCCAGTGAGAAGAGTCCCAGCTCCCTCAACCTATCTTCATAAGGCCTGCCTCCCAATCCAGGCAGCATCCTTGTAAATCTCCTCTGCACTCTTTCAATAGATTCTACATCCTTCCTATAGTGAGGCGACCAGAACTACACACAATACTCCAAGTGGGGTCTGACAAGGGTCTTATAGAGCTGCATCATTACCTCCTGACTCCTAAACTCAATTCCTCAATTAATGAAGGCCAATACACCATATGCCTTCTTGATCACTTGTGAGGCCGATTTAAGAGTCCTATAGACCTGGACCCAAGATCCTTCTGCTCTACAACACAGCGAAGACTCCTACCCCTTATATTGTACTCCTTGAAGGCAAGAGAGGCGATTGCAGAGCCTCTAGCTCTGATCTTCAGGTCGTCGTAGGTTACAGGTATAGTGCCGAAGACTGGAGGATAGCGAATGTTGTCCCATTGTTAAAGAAGGGGAATAGAGACTTTCCTGGGAATTATAGACCGGTGAGTCTTACTTCTGTTGTGGGCAAAGTATTGGGAAGAATTATTAGGGATAGGATTTATAGTTATTTAGAGAGAAATGAATTGATTGGGGATAGTCAGCATGGTTTTGTGAAGGGTAGGTCGTGCCTTACTAACCTTATTGAGTTTTTTGAAAAAGTGACCAAAGAGGTGGATGGGGGTAAGGCAGTTGATGTGGTATATATGGACTTTAGTAAGGCGTTCGATAAGGTTCCCCATGGAAGGCTTCTGCAGAAAATGCAGATGTATGGGATTGAGGGTGATTTAGCTAATTGGATTAGGAATTGGCGAGCTGATAGAAGACAGAGAGTGGTGGTTGTTGGAAATTATTCATCATGGAGTTCGGTTACAAGTGGTGTACCTCAGGGATCTGTTTTGGGGCCTCTGCTGTTTGTAATTTTTATAAATGATCTGGATGAGTGTATAGAAGGATGGATTAGTAAATTTGCGGATGGCACCAAAGTCGGAGGAGTGGCAGATAGTGAAGAGGGGTGTTATAGTTTGCAGAGGGACTTGGACAAGTTGCAGAGCTGGGCCGAGAGGTGCAAATGGAGTTCAATACGGTAAAGTGTGAGGTAATTCACTTTGGCAGGAATAACAAATGTGTAGAGTATAGGGCTAATGGTAGAACTCTTAATAGTGTTGATGAACAGAGGGATATTGGTGTATATGTGCATAGATCCCTGAAAGTTGGCAATCAAGTCGATAAGGTTGTTAAGAAGGCATATGGAGTCTTAGCTTTTATTGGTAGGGGGATTGAATTTCGGAGCCGCAACGTCATGTTGCAACTGTACAAAACTCTGGTGCAGCCGCACTTGGAGTATTGTGTACAGTTCTGGTCCCCACATTATAAGAAAGATGTGGAGGCATTGGAGAGGGTACAGAGGAGGTTTACCAGGATGTTGCCTGGTATGGAGGGCAGGTCTTATGAGGAGAGGCTGAAGGATTTGAGGTTGTTTTCGTTAGAAAGGAGGCGGCTAAGAGGAGACCTTATTGAAACATATAAGATGATTAGAGGTTTAGATAGGGTGGACAGTGATAGCCTTTTTCCTAGGATGGAGAAAGCTAGCACGAGGGGACATAGCTTTAAATTAAGGGGTGGTAGTTATAGGACGGATGTCAGAGGTAGGTTCTTTACCCAGAGGGTGGTAAGGGTATGGAATGCCCTGCCTGCGTCAGTTGTAGATGTGCCAAGTTTGGGGGCATTTAAGCGGTCAGTGGATAGGTTTATGGATGAAAAGGGAATGGTTTAGGTTAGAGGGTCATTGTTTTTTCTCAATTGGTCAGCGCAACATCGAAGGCCGAAGGGCCTGTTCTGCGTTGTAATGTTCTATGTTCTATGTTCTAAATCTTATCCCTCAGAGGCCTCTCCATCAGCTTACCAACCACTGAAGTCAGACTCACCGGTCGGTAATTTCCTGGACTATCCCTGTTCCCTTTCTTAAAGATAGGAACCACATCCGCAATCCTCCAATCCTCCGGAACCTCTCCCGTTTCCATATGGATGACGCAAATGATCATCGCCAGGGGATCTGCAGCACTTCTCTCACCTCCCACAATAACCTGGGGTACATCCCATCGGTCCCAGCGACTTGTCTATCTTGATAGAATTTAACAGGTCGAACACATCTTCTTTCCTAACATCCACATACTTAATCTTTTCCATTTGCCTCAAACCTGCAGTAAAACCTCCCAAATTCACTTTCCACCGTGAATACCGAGGCAAAGTACTCGTTAAGCACCCTCTACCACTTCTTCCGATTCACACAGACTTTTCTCCCATACTTTTTTCCCCTATCCCTCCTGCCACAAGATTTTCCACACTCCAAATCGCTACTTTGCTGAAAATCAATCATTTTTCTAATTTCAAGTGCCACAAGTCTCCTGTTCTCCACCAGCTCCGAAATGAGATGCATTTCTTACCAACTGTCAGGAATCAGCAGACCACATCTAAATATGATCTGATCATTTCGACGTCACAGACACTGGATATATTCTCTTCCATCTTCTTCTGTCAGGCAAAGATACAAAAGTCTGAGGTCACGTACCAACGACTCAAGAACAGCTTCTTTCCTGCTGCCATCAGACTTCAAATGAATCTACATCGCAATTAAGTAGACCTTTCGTCGCACCCTAGTAACATTACACTCTGCATTTTCTTGTTTCCTTCCCAATGAATAACATGTTTTTTGTATAGCGTGCAAAAAATAATAGTTTCACTGTATACTAATGTATGTGACAATAATAAATCAAATCAGTGGGCAGAAACAATGAGAAAAGGTTTTTCTGAGTTATTCTCACTCATTTCTCATCCTTTCCCTTCACAGGCGTGCATACTGGGACCTTTGGTATGACAGGAGCGAAAGGAGAGCAGGGGGATCCAGGACCATCAGGGTTCCCTGGCCCCAGAGGATTTGTTGGTCCAGCAGGGCCAATAGGTCCACCTGGACCTCCTGGACAAAAAGGACAAAAGGGACAATCAGGGCGAGGGGATGCGTCTACACGCAGAGAGAGACCAGCTTTCTCTGTGTTAAAGTCACCACTAAGGACCCCATCCCAGGAAAGCCAGTGATATTTGACAGGGCCGTCACTAATGAGGGAGATTTGTTTTAATATTGGAGATGGAAAATTTGAAACTTATAAAGCTGGCTGGTATTTTTTTACCTACAACATGGTGTCAGAAGGGAAACTATGTGTAAGCATAGTGAAAAAATGGTCAGAAAAAAAGCTGGATTCTGTGACACTCATGGTAGCAAAGATGCTGGCATAAATATCAGGTGAATTCAGGTGGAACAGTATTGAGCTGAATAAAAATGATAAGGTGTGGCTTGAAACCAAACAAGGTCACAGCAATGTTTTTGGCTCAGATGACCTCAACAAGTCTTTTCTGGCTTTCTTTTGTTTCCAGCTGAATAATGTTTCAAATATTCAACAGCTGATTGGAGGGATTCAATAATGTTCAGTTTAATAATCCACTGACACAGTTTATGGGAGATGTGTTCGTTCCTCAGTAATTATCCATAATAACCCTGTCAAGAAATCATAAAAACTCTACAGTACAGAAAGAGTCATTCAGCCCATCGAGTCTGCCCAACAACAATCCCATTCCCATAACCTCACATATTTACCCTACTACTCTTCTAAACCTAGGCATCCCAGGATGCTAAGGAGCAATTTAACATGGCCAATCAACCTAACCAGCACATCTTTGGACTGTAGAGGAAACTGGAGCACCCAGAGGAAACCCACACAGATGAGGAAAATATGCAAATTCCACATAGGCGCTGACCCAAGCCAGGAATCGAACGCTGGTCCTTAGCGCTGTGAGGCAGTAGTTTAACCGCTGTCTGCTATAATCTTTTAGGTCCCAACTATCCTTAGCATGGCTCCAAAAACTGACTCCCTCTCAATACCGCTGTCCCACAAAGATCCATCCTTTTTCACACTTCCTTATCAATATTTCCCAAAGTTCTTCAACTCCAGCCTATTGATATTTCTTACACATTGGACTTGGGTATGACACAATCCAATACAAACTCTACTGACAAACTTCAATACAATTTCAATCTATTCTTCCCACAGTTGACATCAAATTGTTGGGGCAATTCAATCTACCTACTTACCTCTCCAGCCTTTTCGTGTTTTTAGTCGGACTGTTTTGGGAGGAATAAGGGAGAATGCATTGAAGAACTTGGGTCTACTCATTATATTCAGAAAACAATGATACAGCTTCATAAACAGAATATCCAAGCCAGTGATCAAGTGTTAATATGACAACACACTCTCAAATGAGTCAGAAAATTATATTCTCAAGCTCGGACATAGGTTTGGCACTGGTGCAGCCTTAGAGTTCAGTGTTGGTACTGAGGGAGTGCGCACCATCTTTCCAATAAGATCTGAAACGGAGGTATCATCTACCCGCCACCCCACCCCCCAAAACCCCCGACAGCCCCCACCCCTCAACCCCCATTTGAAGAAGGGGTCAGGAACTCTCCTGAATCGAAGACAGGTTTATCTCTCAATCAGCATTGCAGATTCAGATTATCACATTGCTCATTTGAGGAATCTTACTGTGCACAAACATTCTTGGAATGTTTTCCTACATTTTGAAAACTTGCAGGTTATGAAGTGCTTGGGATGTCATACAGCGTGAAAGACGCTATATAAACGTCTGATTTATTATCTGATAATGAAAAATACAGATGGAGAAAACGCAAGTATAGCAGTTTTTCAGCGAAATATATAGTAAAATTTGGAGGAATTTCTGGATATTCCTGCATATCATTGGTAATCACTGTTTTTTATGGCTCGTTAACTTGCTAACACAATGGTTTATGAGCGTTAGCTCGACCTCACAGAAACCATATCCTCCCTACCCCAGAGACCCCGTTCTCTCTGCACTACCTGAAGACTCTGTTCCCATTTCCTCCAAAACTCCATTCCCCTCTCTCCACAGGTCTTGTTCCCCATATCTGAAGCACAGCTCCCCTCTCTCAGCACTCACCTTCTGTCTTCCCACCTCAAAACCCTGTTTCCCCTTTCCTCCGAGATCCTATTCCCTCTCTCCAGAGATGCCTTCCTTCCCCAATCACAAGACCCCCGTTGCTCATTCCCTAATCATAGACGCAATATTGTCTCTATTCCTCCTAGTTTTCTCCTCCCACTGGATTTCTTATTCACATTCGGAATGGTTTTTCTTTTTTCACCCCCTCCTCCATCAAGGGTAGCATCATTCTGAGTTGACAAACTTTATTCACACTAACACAGGCTTCTTACTGTGTTTAACCCAATCCAATGCCGGTATCTCTACATCATTTCCCAGCTATACACAGATATATGGCTGATATTGCTGGTAAACTCTGATTTTTGTGTCATTGTCTGTCTAATGAATAACAAAAATATATTTGATCATGCAAATGTTGCAGAAACAAAACATCAACTAGCAAAATAGCAAACTTTGATTTGAATTATCTCCCAAATGTATATTTTTTGATCAAACACTTCAAAAAGGTGCAGAGCCAGAATCATAAATTGTAGTATGTGCAGACGCAAAAGTTGAATGGTCTCCTCCTGCGTTATAACAATTTTGTGTTCTCCGTGTGTTTGTACTTTCCAATCGTGTTAATGATCCTTGCTGTAAAATGGCTGATATTATGAATTAGCCATTCGCTAACATATCCTGACACATTCTTCAAAACGCTAAGCCACTGGGACTAACCCTTCATTGTGTAAAAATCAATAAATCAGAACCTCATGTTAATTTTGTTGGTTACATTGGGCTGTATGACATGGTTTGATTCATAACGCAATGGAAGCATTAAACTATTGTAATAAATGCGCGTTGCCCATCAAATGCAAGCAGAGATCTCTTCCATCACAAAGAACGAATACAAATCTTCACATTTAATCTTTACATTAAAACATGGAATTATATCACTGCTGCAAGCATAAGGATTAACAGTTCAAAGATTCATTTAGTCAGGACAATTATGTCAGATTGAGTCTCACTCAGAAAAAACCATTAAAATAGCCAGGATTAGGACAGGAGCAGGGATATACAGACCCTGAAAATAGCAGACCAGGAATAACAGACCCAGGTTAGTAGATACAGGACTATACAGACTCAGGACAAGCAATCTAGGGTTAGACAGAGACAGAAACATGCAGATTGAGGAACATGCAGACCCTAGAATGTGTAGAACCAAGATTAAATTGGTCCAGGAACTTGCAGATTAAAGGCAAAATACTGTGGATGCTGGAATATGATACCAAACAGAAAAATGCTGGAAAATCTCAGCCAGATCTGATAGCATCTGTGGAGGGAGAATAGAGCAATGTTTCAAAGTTTGGATGACCCCTCAACAGAGCTGAATATAAGGAAAATCAGATAGGATTTATTCCATGAGGGTTGAGGGAGGGGGGGAGGTTTTAAAAAATGTCGTGGACAATGGAATGTAAATGGTGATGATAAAGGCTGAGAATGGTGCGAATAGAGATCGGAATGTGTGAATGGCTGAACAAAGGTGCAAATTGCCAAAGGACACCTGAAGAATGTACCAGTTGGTCTTTTGGGGATGGGGGGGTGAAGACACGATGGAGAGCGCTGTTTCATAACTGGGAAAAAATAAAACAAGAAGATAAAGTAATAAAAATGGATGAATAAAAAGAAACCCCTCCTTCACTTTCACCCCAATTCCATGTATTTAATTTCATTTCTTCTTTTCACCTATTCCTCCATTTCTATACTTTATTCTTATTCTTATTTTTCCATTCCTAAAACCTTGTTCTCGCTCCCTCCCCTACCACCACAAAAGGCCAATGGCACCTCCTCAGGTTGACTTATCTGTACCTTTGTTCAGCCATTAACACATTCGATCTTAATGGACGCTATTAGCACCATTCTCAGCCTTCCGTTGTTAGTGATACGCTTGACCTGGACCATTTGATGGGCAACACAACAGCTCAGTGACTATTGCTGTGCTGTGCAGGATACATGGATTTGGGCCTGTGTCTGTGGGAGTTTGCGCATTCTCCCGTGCTTGCGTGGTTTCTCCGGGTGCTCTGGTTTCCTCCCACATCCCAAAGATGTGCTCTTAGGCTGATTGGCAAACAAATTCTCCCTAAATTGTCTCAAATTTGGTTTTTAATCCATAGATCTAAAAACATAAAGGGATCGCGGGTAGAGGTGGGAACATCGAGGTGGGGGCGGCTCGTTGGGCCGAACATCGAGGTGGCGGTGTGGGCTCGTGGGCCGAAGGGCCTGTTTCCCGTGCTGTTTGTTCTTTGTTCTTTGTCTTTACACCCTTTGCTCCTTGTCATTTTTCACCCCCTCCACACCCAAAGTTATTTCCAGCTCTACTAGTTGTTTATGAGTGCTTATGTATTACAGGCTGAATATTTGCAACATCCATGATTGTCTTTGTTTTCATAATCTCAAATGCTGATGTGGTGAAAACAAAGGAGAATCACCCTGAATGAACAGCCAAGGAATTTCTGGGAAAAAAGTCCAATATTGAAATTTCAGTCCATTCCAATAAAGCAGTTCAATAGGAGAACAGTCTGTTTACAGTGTCATAGTGAGGTATGTTGCAGCTGTATTAAGGTGCTGGTGAGGCCACAGCTGGAGTTACTGTGTACAGTTTTGATCTCTTTACTTGAGAAAGGATATACTGGCATGGAGGGGGTGCAGAGGAAATTCAGTAGGTTTTTCTCTCAAAGAGTTGTTACCTTAGGATTCCCACTCTACAAGAGCAGCAGTGATTGGATCATTGAATATATTCAAGGATGAATTGGTTGTACTTTGATCTCTGGTTGAGTTAATGGTTATGGAAACAGGCAGAGAAGTGGCTTTGGGGCTGTAGTCATATCAGTCATGATCATACGGACTGGCAGTGCAGACCTGCATGGAGTGGAAGGTTGGTTAATGATCTAATCTTGCTCCTGGTTCTTACATTTCAAACATGTGCTCCCATGATTCTCCCCCGCACTTTCAGCTGTGATGGGGGCAAGCTGCTGACCTTGCTGCCTTATAGCCTGGGATGACTATGGTGGTGGTTCTTGGTAGTCTGACGCTTTAGGCCCTGACTTGCTGAGGTGTGTCATGCCGTCCTCTGTTGTTCAGATTACCTGTTAAACTGATATCACTGTAAGCAGTCTCACAACACCAGGTTAAAGTCCAACAGGTTTATTGGTGAGAGGTGCACTGATGAAGGGACAGCGCTCCAAAAGCTAGAGTCTTTACTACCAATAAACCTGTTGGACTTTAACCTGGTGTTGTGAGACTTCCTACAGTGTTTACCCCAGTCCAACACCAGCATCTATACATCAGAATTGGTATCACTGGCAGAGGAGCTGAGAAGATTCTGTCCATACTGAGAGAATGCCCTCCTATTAGGTTTAAGATGTTGAGAGGAATAGATAGAGTGGATTCTCGGAGGCTATTTCCTAGGGCTGAAATGGTCTCTACGAGAGGACCCAGTTTAAGATGCTGGGAGGCAAGTACAGAGGAGATGTTAGGGGTAAGTTTTTCACTCGGAAGGTGGTTAGTGAAGGAATCGGTTGCCGTCGGTGGTGGGAGAGGCGAACTCGCTGGGTCTTTTAAGAGACTTCTGGATGAGTACAGGGATTTAATGGGATTGGGAGTTACAGATAGTTCTATGGCCTGGTAAGTATAGATATGATCGGCACAACTTGTGGGGCGAAGGGCCTGTTTGTGCTGTAGTGTTTTATGTTCTATTCTGAACTAGAAGCACATTGAATCTAGCTGCTTTGCTGCAAAACTCCTGTTTCTGTCACCTGCTCACTGCATATAGAAATCATGGACAGAGAAATGTGTGTAGGTATACAGTGGATCATCTGTCTGATCTGTCACTTCATTAGGATCACCAATCTCTTGATGGCCACATGTGTAAGAGACCTGCTGGCACTCACAGGCTTGTTGGATGTTGGTAAATGATGGCATCATTTCTTTAACTCCTCAGATGTTCCTTATCTCCTGCTGCCTCTGGAACATCTGCTGCTTTGCTGAACACTCCTAGGCCGGATATTCAGGCTGACCCTCAGCATCAAATGACCTTATCCCAGTTCTCTGCACCTTATTTGCTACAGCCTGTCAGTCACTTGGTGGTATTTATTGTGAACATTAGATGGAATTAATCTCAGCTGGGTCATTTCAGGCTGGATGTCTCAGAGATCCAGTTAAACCCATTGGCTGTGCGCCCAAAAGTATGGATCTAGTGTATCTACACAGTGAGAGATCTCGACCCTACCACAGCCACATAGCTCACACATTACCCAGCCTCAGGTGGTGAGATGTTTGGTGTTTAATTGAGGAAAGATGCAGGAATCGTGTCATTCATTTTCTCAGATATTTGAGGTGGTGACCCTTTAGACACAGCACAAACTTAAGCATTGATTTTGACATCTTATACAGAACAATTTGTACAGGCTTGTTTACAGCTCGATAGCTGGGTTTCCTGAAAGCTACTAAGTGGGAACTGAGCAATTCAGGCATCCTTGCTGCCTGGTTCATTCTCATTGGGATTCGAGATTAGTCACCTTCTCCACTCAAAATGCAAGTAGTCAGTCTTGCCACATGCTAAATGCACAACTCATTCACACTGACTGAATATCTGCCCTTTCTGCTCAATCCATACTGGCTTAGCTTGTCAATGTGCTTTACACTCAAACCATCACTCCCACTAGTGAAAGTTCTTCACCCTGTCCAACTCGCACTTGTCACTAAGGATATTTGGCATGTCCACAGTGATTCTCACCAACTTTTATAAATGCACCATACAAAACATTCTTTCTGGTTGTGTCATAGTTTGGAAAGGCTCCTGCTCTGCCCAAGGCTGCAAGAAACTACAAAGGGTAAATGAAGCCAACTCCATCACTCAAACCAGCCTCCCATCCATGACTCTGGTACACTTACTGCTGTCTCAATCCAAAAATGTGCAGATAGGACATTGGCCACACTGAATTGCCCCTTAGTGTCCTAAGATGCATAAGTTAGAAGAAAGAATAAAGAACAAAGAACAGATAGCACAGGAAACAGGCCCTCGGCCCTACAAGCCTGCACCATCCAATTGAGGGTGGTGGTTGATGGGAGATATTCATCATGGAGTTCGGTGACAAGTGGTGTGCCTCAGGGTCTGTTTTGGGGCCCCTGCTGTTTGTAATTTTTATAAATGATCTGGATGAGGGTATTGAGGGATGGATCAGTAAATTTGCAGATGACACTAAAGTCGGCTGGAGTGGTAGATAGTGAAGGGGTGTTATAGTTTACAGAGTGACTTGGACAAGTTGCAGAGCTGGGACCGAGAGGTGGCAAATGGAGTTTTAATGTGGAAAAGTGTGAAGGTATGCATTGGCAGAACAATAAATGTGTAGAGGTATAGGGCTAATGGTAGGGCTCTTAATAGTGTTGAGAAACAGAAGGATCTTGGTGTATGTGTCAATAGATCCCTGAAAGTAGGCAGTCAAGTGGATAAAGTTGTTAAGACCAGGCTATGGAGTCTTAGCTTTATTGGTAGGGGGATTGAATTTAGAGCCGCAGCATCATGTTGCAACTGTACAAAAATCTAGTGCGCCGCCCCGCACTTGGAGTAGTTGTGTGCAGTTCTGGTCGCCACATCTATAAAAAGATGTGGAGGCATTGGAGAGGGTACAGAGGAGGTTTACCAGGATGTTGCCTGGTATGGTGGCAAGTCCTATGAAGAGGTTGAAGGATTTGAGGTTGTTTTCGTTAGAAAGGAGGCGGTAAGAGGGGCTCCTTATTGAA
This sequence comes from Sphyrna mokarran, assembly GCA_024679065.1. Taxonomy (NCBI): domain Eukaryota; kingdom Metazoa; phylum Chordata; class Chondrichthyes; order Carcharhiniformes; family Carcharhinidae; genus Sphyrna; species Sphyrna mokarran. Next base: position 40,407,790 of record JAGIQG010000028.1, on the reverse strand, counting down.
GCATATAAGATGATTAGAGGTTTAGATAGGGTGGACAGTGATAGCCTTTTTCCTAGGATGGAGAAAAGCTAGCACGAGGGGACACAGCTTTAATTAAGGGGTATGAGTTATAGGAAGGATATCAGAGGGGAGTTCTTTACCTCAAAGAGTGATTAGGAGTGAATGCCTGCCGCAGCTGTTGTAGATGCGCCAAGTTTGGTGGCGTTTAAGGTTAATTGATAATGTATATGGAAGAGAATGGAATGGTTTAGTTTGGAGGGGCATGCTTTTTATTTGGTCGGCACAACATCAAAGGCTGGAACGGCCTGTTCTGTGCTGTAACGTTTTCTATGTTCTATGTATAATTTAACACTCAGTGAGTACCCCATTCAAGACTATTCATCGATCATAGTGTTTTTGGAACTACCTCTAGTGGACTCCACAATAAAGGGGGTGCAAATTTAGGGAATTTTATGTGCGCCAGATTAAGGGAGTCCAATTTAGGGTCAATTTGTTGACACCAATCAGTTGAAAAGCACGTTTTTGGATGTGGGATGAAACCGGAGCACCCAGAGAAAACGCACGCAAGAATGGGGAGAGTGTGCAAACTCCGCACAGACATTGATCCAAGCCAGAGATTCCGACCCGGGTGCCTGTATCGGCACAGCAAAAGTGATAGTCACTGAGCTGTCATGTTGCTCATCAATTGGTCCAGTTTAAGTGTACACTAATGGACAGAAGCACTAGGCAACTCTCGAAGCAAATTCAAGAGTAGCCCTCGACAACCTACTGTGTGTATGCATCTTTGTGTGGACAACAAGGCAGACAGAATCGCCTTGATTCGAAGGATTAGCAGGGTATTTATGGGACTGCGGTTTCGGGGATAGGGCCCTTGGTGAGATTGTTGGTGAGACTTAAGTTTCTGCAGTGCAAGGAATTATGAAAATAACTAGGAGAATCAGGGACCTCACACACCTCAGACATTCTCTCTTCCATCTTCTTCCACAGGAAAAAGATACAAAAGTCTAAAGTCATACAACAACCAATTCAAGAATAGCTTCTTCTCTGCTTTTCATCAGGCTTTTGAATGACCTGCTTTCTAGTCATTGAAGTCCTTCAACCCAATTGTCTGCGCTGCCCTTTTTTTTAACTATTAAGCTAATCCCAATTAGCCCAGACCGCCGCCAGATTTGACCCATTTCCCTCTATAACCATCTTACCCATGTAACTGTCACATTACTTTTTAAAAAGAAAAATTGTACTCGCCTCTACTAAACCCCGGCAAGCTTGTTCTCAGACACTCACAGCCCTCTGTTGTGTGAAAACTTATCCTTCTGGACTCTTTTTCACACCTTAAATCTCTGCTTTGTAGTTTTTAGACTCCCCTAACTTTGGGAAAGATGTTTTACTAGCTTACGGCTCTATCTCCCTCAATTAATTTTACAGAGGACCTCTACAGTTCATCACCCCTAAGCCTTCTATGCTTTGAGAAAAAAGTTCCATCTGCACAGCCCTGTCCCTTATAACTCAAACAATCAAATACTAGTAGTATCCTAGTAAATCTATTTCTGCAGTCTTTCTAGTTTAATAGATACTTTCTAAAATTGTACACAGTATTCCAGTGTGCCTTTACTAATGTCTTTGTACAAATTCAACAGAAGTTCCCCACTCCTGTATATCAATGTTCTGATCAATGAACCAAGCATGCCCGAATGCTTTCCTTCACCACTCTGTCCACCGGTGATCTTCACTTTCAATGGAGCTATGAACTTGTACCTCTAGGTCTCTTGGTTCTGTAACTCTCTCCCAGTGACCTGTCCATTAACTAAGCAAGTCATCCATCACAGTCATCACACCCATCATGTCATCAAGCCAATTTTGGTGTCCATTTGGGTTACCCTCATAATGGATCCACTCAGATCTTAACCTTACACAAGAACCTACCCATGCGGTACCATTGTGCAAAGCCTTGATATTTGCCATGTGGCACAACATCAACTGCACTGCCCTCATCTACTTTCTTGGTTTCACCTTCAAAAGTTAAGATATCATGTTGACTCTTTCTTTGCAACTCTATATGATGGCACCTTCTCCTTTTTTCTCCCTTATGTATCTATGACAGGCAGTTTTGTCTGTATATTGCAACCGCGAAACCAATACTTTTCACTGTATCCCAATAATATATGACAATAACAAATCACAAATCAAATCAAACTAGAATTTTTTGCTGGAGCGGCAAAACTCGTCCAATTGACAATTTTTTAAAAGTACTAACATTCTGTCTATCCCACCCCATTCCCAATCCTGTTGAATCTGTACAAATGGATGGAGAGTAAGAGAAGAGGGGCTTGCGGGGGTAGGGTAAGTGGATGAGGATGAGCTTCTTACAGGTCTAATCATTTAAAAAACAGCTTACGAACTCACCTTCTACGGAGGTGAGTTTTCACCGAGTGGGCAGTCACTTGGGAACTACACGAAGCCAAAATCCTCACCTATCAGAAACAGGTTAGTCTGGGAAAATATCCATTTAACATAGAACTAGAACAATACAGCACAAACAGGCCCTTCGGCCCACGAGTTGCGCCGATCACATCTACCAATCCACAGACCTATCTATAACCCCCTATCCCATTCTTTTCCATATACTCATCCAGAAGTCTCTTAAAAGACCCCAGTGAGTTTGCCTCAACAACCTCCACGGCAGCCGGTTCCATTCACTCACCACCCTCTGAGTGAAAAACCTACCCTGACATCTCCTTTGTATTTGCTTCCCTGCACCTTAAATCTGTGTCCTCTCATAGTGACCATTTCAGCTCGGGGAAATAGTCTCTGAGAGTCCACCCTATCTATTCCTCTCAACATTTTATAAACCTCTATCAGGTCGCCTCTCAACCTACGTCTCTCCAGTGAGAAGAGTCCCAGCTCCCTCAACCTATCTTCATAAGGCCTGCCTCCCAATCCAGGCAGCATCCTTGTAAATCTCCTCTGAACTCTCTCAATAGCCTCTACATCCTTCCTATAATGAGGCGACCAGAACTGCGCACAATACTCCAACTGGGGTCTGACAAGTCTTATAGAGCTGCATCATTACCTCCTGACTCCTAAACTCTATTCCTCGATTAATGAAGGCCAGTACACCGTACGCCTTCTTGACCACTTCCTCCACCTGCGAGGCCGATTTAAGAGTCCTATGGACCCGGACCCCGAGATCCTTCTGCTCTACAACACAGCTAAGACTCCTACCCCTTATATTGTACTCCTTTCATCCCATTATTCCTGCCAAAATGGACCACTACACATTTGTCCACGTTGAATGCCATCTGCCACTCCTCCGCCCAGTCTTGCATCTTGTTTATGTCCCGCTACCGCTTTTGACATCCCTCCAGAACATCCACAGCACCACCGACCTTTGCATCGTTGGTGAACTTACTAACCCATCCCTCCACTTCCTCATCCAGGTCATTTATGAAAATGACAAACAGCAAGGGTCCTAGAACAGATCCCTGGGCACTCCACTGGTGACCGATCTCCATGCAGAAAAAGACCCATCCACAACCACTCTCTGCCTTCTGCTGGCAAGCCAGTTCTGGATCCACAAGGTCAAAGCCACTTGGATCACATGCCCTCTCACTTTCTCAAGAAGCCTTGCATGTGGGACCTTATCAAATGCCTTACTAAAGTCCATGTACACCATGTCCACTGCTCTTCCTTTGTCAATATGTTCAGTCACATTTTCAAGGAACTCACCTAGGCTCGTAAGGCATGACCTGCCCTTGACAAAACCATGCTGACTATTTCTAATCAGTCCAAATGTCTCCAAGTGTTCATAAAGTAAGGCGGTTGATGTAGTATATATGGACTTTAGTAAGGCGTTTGATAAGGTGGCCCATGGAAGACTTCTACAGAAAATGCAGATGTGTGGAATAGAGGGTGATTTAGCTAATTGGATTAGGAATTGGCTGGCAGATAGAAGACAGAGGGGGGTGGTTGATGGGAGATATTCATCGTGGAGTTCGGTGACGAGTGGTGTGCCTCAGGGTCTGTTTTGGGGCCCTGCTGTTTGTAATTTTATAAATGATCTGGATGAGGGTATGAGGGATGGATCAGTAAATTTGCAGATGATACTAAAGTTGGTGGAGTGGTAGATAGTGAAGAGGGGTGTTTTAGTTTACAGAGTGACTTGGACAAGTTGCAGAGCTGGGCCGAGAGGTGGCAAATGGAGTTTAATGTGGAAAAGTGTGAGGTAATGCACTTTGGCAGGAACAATAAATGTGTAGAGTATAGGGCTAATGGTAGGGCTCTTAATAGTGTTGAGGAACAGAAGGATCTTGGTGTATGTGTCAATAGATCCCTGAAAGTAGGCAGTCAAGTGGATAAAGTTGTTAAGAAGGCTATGGAGTCTTAGCTTTTATTGGTAGGGGGATTGAATTTAGGAGCCGCAGCATCATGTTGCAACTGTACAAAACTCTAGTGCGGCCGCACTTGGAGTATTGTGTGCAGTTCTGGTCGCCACATTATAAGAAAGATGTGGAGGCATTGGAGAGGGTACAGAGGAGGTTTACCAGGATGTTGCCTGGTATGGAGGGCAGGTCCTATGAAGAGAGGTTGAAGGATTGAGGTTGTTTTCGTTAGAAAGGAGGCGGCTAAGAGGGATCTTATTGAAGCATATAAGATGATTAGAGGTTTAGATAGGGTGGACAGTGATAGCCTTTTTCCTAGGATGGAGAATGCTAGCACGAGGGGACACAGCTTTAAATTAAGGGGTATGAGTTATAGGACGGATATCAGAGGTAGGTTCTTTACTCAAAGAGTGATTAGGGAGTGGAATGCCCTGCCTGCAGCTGTTGTAGATGCGCCAAGTTTGGTGGCGTTTAAGAGGTTAATTGATAAGTATATGGAAGAGAAGGGAATGGTTTAGTTTGGAGGGGCATTGCTTTTTATTTTGGTCGGCACAACATCGAAGGCCGAAGGGCCTGTTCTGTGCTGTATTGTTCTATGTTCTATGTTCTAAATCTTATCCCTCAGAGGCCTCTCCATCAGCTTACCAACCACTGAAGTCAGACTCACCGGTCGGTAATTTCCTGGACTATCCCTGTTCCCTTTCTTAAAGATAGGAACCACATCCGCAATCCTCCAATCCTCCGGAACCTCTCCCGTTTCCATGGATGACGCAAAGATCATCGCCAGGGGATCTGCAGCCACTTCTCTCACCTCCCACAATAACCTGGGGTACATCCCATCTGGTCCCAGCGACTTGTCTATCTTGATAGAATTTAACAGGTCTAACACATCTTCTTTCCTAACATCCACATACTTAATCTTTTCCATTTGCCTCAAACCTGCAGTAAAACCTCCCAATTCACTTTCCACCGTGAATACCGAGGCAAAGTACTCGTTAAGCACCTCTACCACTTCTTCCGGATTCACACAGACTTTTCTCCCATACTTTTTTCCCCCTATCCCTCCTGCCACAAGATTTTCCACACTCCAAATCGCTACTTTGCTGAAAATCAATCATTTTCTAATTTCAAGTGCCACAAGTCTTCCTGTTCTCCATCCAGCTCCGAAATGAGTGCATTTCTTACCAAACTGTCAGGAATCAGCAGACCACATCTAAATACTGATCTGATCATTTCGACTGTCACAGACACTGGATATATTCTCTTCCATCTTCTTCTGTCAGGCAAAAGATACAAAAGTCTGAGGTCACGTACCAACCGACTCAAGAACAGCTTCTTTCCTGCTGCCATCAGACTTTCAAATGAATCTACATCGCATTAAGTAGACCTTTCTTCGCACCCTAGTAACATTACACTCTGCATTTTCTTGTTTCCTTCCCAATGAATAACATGTTTTTTTGTATAGCGTGCAAAAAATAATAGTTTTCACTGTATACTAATGTATGTGACAATAATAAATCAAATCAGTGGGCAGAAACAATGAGAAAAGGTTTTTCTGAGTTATTCTCACTCATTTCTCATTCCTTTCCTTCACAGGCGTGCATACTGGGACCTTTGGTATGACAGGAGCGAAAGGAGAGCAGGGGGATCCAGGACCATCAGGGTTCCCTGGCCCCAGAGGATTTGTTGGTCCAGCAGGGCCAATAGGTCCACCTGGACCTCCTGGACAAAAAGGACAAAAGGGACAATCAGGGCGAGGGGATGGTCTACACGGCAGAGAGAGACCAGCTTTCTCTGTTGTTAAAGTCACCACTAAGGACCCCATCCCAGGAAAGCCAGTGATATTTGACAGGGCCGTCACTAATGAGGGAGATTGTTTTAATATTGGAGATGGAAAATTTGAAACTTATAAAGCTGGCTGGTATTTTTTTACCTACAACATGGTGTCAGAAGGGAAACTATGTGTAAGCATAGTGAAAAATGGTCAGAAAAAAGCTGGATTCTGTGACACTCATGGTAGCAAAGATGCCTGGCATAAATATCAGGTGAATTCAGGTGGAACAGTATTGCAGCTGAATAAAAATGATAAGGTGTGGCTTGAAACCAAACAAGGTCACAGCAATGTTTTTGGCTCAGATGACCTCAACAATGTCTTTTCTGGCTTTCTTTTGTTTCCAGCTGAATAATGTTTCAAATACTTCAACAGCTGATTGGAGGGATTCAATAATGTTCAGTTTATATAATCCACTGACACAGTTTATGGGAGATGTGTTCGTTCCTCAGTAATTATCCATCTAACCCTGTCATAGAAATCATAAAAACTCTACAGTACAGAAAGAGGTCATTCAGCCCATCGAGTCTGCACCAACAACAATCCCATTCCCATAACCTCACATATTTACCCTACTACTCCTTCTAACCTAGGCATCCCAGGATGCTAAGGAGCAATTTAACATGGCCAATCAACCTAACCAGCACATCTTTGGACTGTAGGAGGAAACTGGAGCACCCAGAGGAAACCCACACAGATGAGGAAAATATGCAAATTCCACATAGGCGCTGACCCAAGCCAGGAATCGAACGCTGGTCCTTAGCGCTGTGAGGCAGTAGTTTAACCGCTGTGCTGCTATAATCTTTTAGGTCCCAATCTATCCATTAGCATGGCTCCAAAACTGACTCCCTCTCAATACCGCTGTCCCACAAATATCCATCCTTTTTCACACTTCCTTATCCAATATTTCCCAAAGTTCTTCAACTCCAGCCTATTGATATTTCTTACACATTGGCACTTGGGTATTGACACAATCCAATACAAACTCTACTGACAAACTTCAATACAATTTCAATCTATTCTTCCCACAGTTGACATCAAATTGTTGGGGCAATTTCAATCTCCTACTTACCTCTCCAGCCTTTTCGTGTTGTTAGTCGGACTGTTTTGGGAGGAATAAGGGAGAATGCATTGAAGAACTTGGGTCTACTCATTATATTCAGAAAACAATGATACAGCTTCAATAAACAGAATATCCAAGCCAGTGATCAAGTGTTAATATGACAACACACTCTCAAATGAGTCAGAAAATTATATTCTCAAGCTCCGGACATAGGTTTGGCACTGGTGCAGCCTTAGAGTTCAGTGTGGTACTGAGGGAGTGCTGCACCATCTTTCCAATAAGATCTGAAACGGAGGTATCATCTACCCCGCACCCCACCCCCCCAAAACCCCCGACAGCCCCCACCCCTCCAACCCCCATTTGAAGAAGGGGTCAGGAACTCTCCCTGAATCGAAAGACAAGGTTTATCTCTCAATCAGCATTGCAGATTCAGATTATCACATTGCCATTTGAGGAATCTTACTGTGCACAAACATTCTTGGAATGTTTCCTACATTTTGAAAACTTGCAGGTTATGAAGTGCTTGGGATGTCATACAGTCGTGAAAGACGCTATATAAACGTCTGATTTATTATCTGATAAATGAAAAATACAGATGGAGAAACGCAAGTATAGCAGTTTTTCAGCGAAATATTATAGTAAAATTTGGAGGAATTTCTGGATATTCTGCATATTCATTGGTAATCACTGTTTTTATGGCTCGTTAACTTGCTAATCACAATGGTTTATGAGCAGTTAGCTCGACCATCACAGAAACCATATCCTCCCTACCCCAGAGACCCCGTTCCTCTCTGCACTACCTGAAGACTCTGTTCCCTTTCCTCCAAAACTCCATTCCCCTCTCTCCACAGGTCTTGTTCCCCATACTCTGAAGCACAGCTCCCCTCTCCTCCAGGCACTCCATCCTTCTGTCTTCCCACCTCAAAACCCTGTTTCCCCTTTCCTCCGAGATCCTATTCCCTCTTCTCCAGAGATGCCATTCCCTTCCCCCAATCACAAGACCCCGTTGCTCATTCCCATAATCATAGACGCAATATTGTCTCTATTCCTCCTAGTTTTCTCCCTCCCACTGGATTTCTTATTCACATTCGGAATGTGTTTTTCTTTTTTCACCCCCCTCCTCCATCAAGGTAGCATCATTCTGGAGTTGACAAACTTTATTCACACTAACACAGGCTTCTTACTGTGTTTAACCCAATCCAATGCCGGTATCTCTACATCATTTCCCAGCGTATACACAGATATATGGCTGATATTGCTGGTAAACTCTGATTTTTGTGTCATGTCTGTCTAATGAATAACAAAAATATATTTGATCATGCAAATGTTGCAGGAAACAAAACATCAACTAGCAAAAATAGCAAACTTTGATTTGACATTATCTCCCAAACTGTATATTTTTAGATCAACACTTCAAAAAGGGTGCAGAGCCAGAATCATAAATTGTAGTATGTGCAGACGCAAAAGTTGAATGGTCTCCTCCTGCGTTATAACAATTTTGTGTTCTCCGTGTTTGTACTTTCCAATCTGTGTTAATGATCCTTGCTGTAAAATGGCTGATATTATGAATATAGCCATTCGCTAACATATCCTGAACATTCTTCAAAACGCTAAGCCACTGGACTAACCCTTCATTGTGTAAAAATCAATAATCAGAACCTCATGTTAATTTCTGTTGGTTACATTGGGCTGTATGACATGGTTTTATTCATAACGCAATGGAAGCATTAAACTATTGTAATAAATGCGCGTTGCCCCATCAAATTGCAAGCAGATATCTCTTCCATCACAAAGAACGAATACAAATCTTCACTTTATATCTTTACATTAAAACATGGAATATATATCACTGCTGCAAGCAATAAGGATTAACAGTTCAAAGATTCATTTAGTCAGGACAATTATGTCAGATTGAGTCTCACTCAGAAAAAAACCATTAAAATAGCCCAGGATTAGACAGGAGCAGGGATATACAGACCCTGAAAATAGCAGACCCAGGAATATACAGACCCAGGGTTAGATAGATACAGGAATATACAGACTCAGGACAAGCAATCTAGGGTTAGACAGAGACAGAAACATGCAGATTGAGGAACATGCAGACCCTAGAATGTGTAGAACCAAGATTAAATTGGTCCAGGAACTTGCAGATTAAAGGCAAAATACTGTGGATGCTGGAATATGATACCAAACAGAAAATGCTGGAAAATCTCAGCAGATCTGATAGCATCTGTGGAGGGAGAATAGAGCCAATGTTTCAAGTTTGGATGACCCCTCAACAGAGCTGAATATAAGGAAAATCAGATAGGATTTATTCCATGAGGGTTGAGGGAGGGGGGGAGGTTGTAATAAAATGTCGTGGACAATGGAATGTAAATGGTGATGATAAAGGCTGAGAATGGTGCGAATAGAGATCGGAATGTGTGAATGGCTGAACAAAGGTGCAAATTGCCAAAGGACACCTGAAGAATGTACCAGTTGGTCTTTTGGGGATGGGGGAGGTGGAAGACACGATGGAGAGCGCTGTTTCATAACTGGGAAAATAAAAACAAGAAGATAAAGTAATAAAAATGGATGAATAAAAAGAAACCCCTCCTTCACTTTCACCCCAATTCCATGTATTTAATTTCATTTCTTCTTTTCACCTTATTCCTCCATTTCTATTACTTTATATTCTTATTCTTATTTTTCCATTCCTAAAACCTTGTTCTCGCTCCCTCCCCTACCACCACAAAAGGCCAATTGGCACCTTCCTCAGGTTGACTATCTGTACCTTTGTTCAGCCATTAACACATTTCGATCTCTTAATGGACGCTATTAGCACCATTCTCAGCCTTCACGTTGTTAGTGTACGCTTGACCTGGACCATTTGATGGGCAACACGACAGCTCAGTGACTATTGCTGTGCTGTGCAGATACATGGATTTGGGCCTGTGTCTGTGGGAGTTTGCGCATTCTCCCCGTGCTTGCGTAGGTTTTCTCTGGGTGCTCCGGTTTCCTCCCACATCCCAAAGATGTGCTCTTAGGCTGATTGGCAAAACAAATTCTCCCTAAATTGTCTCAAATTTGGTTTTTAATCCATAGATCTACAAACACATAAAGGGATCGCGGGTAGAGGTGGGAACATCGAGGTGGCGGTGCGGGCTCGTTGGGCCGAACATCGAGGTGGCGGTGTGGGCTCGTTGGGCCGAACATCGAGGTGGCGGTGTGGGCTCGTTGGGCCGAAGGGCCTGTTTCCCGTGCTGTTTTGTTCTTTGTTCTTTGTTCTTTACACCCTTTGTCCTTGTCATTTTTCACCCCCTCCACACCCAAAGTTATTTCCAGCTCTACTAGTTGTTATGAGTGCTTATGTATTACAGGCTGAATATTTCAACATCCATGATTGTCTTTGTTTTCATTAATCTCAAATGCTGATGTGGTGAAAACAAAGGAGAATCACCCTGAAATGAACAGCCAAGGAATTTCTGGGAAAAAAGTCCAATATTGAAATTTCAGTCCATTCCAATAAAGCAGTTCAATAGGAGAACAGTCTGTTTACAGTGTCAATAGTGAGGTTATGTTGCAGCTGTATAAGGTGCTGGTGAGGCCACAGCTGGAGTTACTGTGTACAGTTTTGATCTCTTTACTTGAGAAAGGATATACTGGCACTGGAGGGGGTGCAGAGGAAATTCAGTAGGTTTTTCTCTCAAAGAGTTGTTACCTTAGGATTCCCACTTCTACAGAGAGCAGCAGTGATTGGATCATTGAATATATTCAAGGATGAATTTGGTTGTACTTTGATCTCTGGTTGAGTTAATGGTTATGGAAACAGGCAGAGAAGTGGCTTTGGGGCTGTAGTCATATCAGTCATGATCATACGGACTGGCAGTGCAGACCTGCATGGAGTGGAAGGTTGGTTAATGATCTAATCTTGCTCCTGGTTCTTACATTTCAACATGTGCTTCCACATGATTCTCCCCCGCACTTTCAGCTGTGATGGGGGCAAGCTGCTGACCTTGCTGCCTTATAGCCTGGGATGACTATGGTGGTGGTTCTCTGGTAGTCTGACGCCTGTAGGGCCCTGACTTGCTGAGGTGTGTCTATGCCGTCCTCTGTTGTTCAGATTACCTGTTAAACTGATATCACTGTAAGCAGTCTCACAACACCAGGTTAAAGTCCAACAGGTTTATTTGGTGAGAGGTGCACTGATGAAGGGACAGCGCTCCAAAAGCTAGAGTCTTTTACTACCAAATAAACCTGTTGGACTTTAACCTGGTGTTGTGAGACTTCCTACAGTGTTTACCCCAGTCCAACACCAGCATCTCTACATCAGAATTGGTATCACTGGCAGAGGAGCTGAGAAGATTCTGTCCATACTGAGAGAATGCCTCCTATTAGGTTTATAAGATGTTGAGAGGAATAGATAGAGTGGATTCTCGGAGGCTATTTCCTAGGGCTGAAATGGTCTCTACGAGAGGACACAGGTTTAAGATGCTGGGAGGCAAGTACAGAGGAGATGTTAGGGGTAAGTTTTTCACTCGGAAGGTGGTTAGTGAATGGAATCGGTTGCCGTCGGTGGTGGGAGAGGCGAACTCGCTGGGGTCTTTTAAGAGACTTCTGGATGAGTACATGGGATTTAATGGGATTGGGAGTTACAGATAGTTCTATGGCCTGGTAAGTATAGATATGATCGGCACAACTTGTGGGGCGAAGGGCCTGTTTGTGCTGTAGTGTTTTATGTTCTATTCTGAACTAGAAGCACATTTGAATCTAGCTGCTTTGCTGCAAACTCCTGGTTTTCTGTCACCTGCTCACTGCATATAGAAATCATGGACAGAGAAATGTGTGTAGGTATACAGTGGATCATCTGTCTGATCTGTCACTTCATTAGGATCACCAATCTCTTGATGGCCACATGTGTAAGAGACCTGCTGGCACTCACAGGCTTGTTGGATGTTGGTAATATGATGGCATCATTTCTTGTAACTCCTCCAGATGTTCCCTTATCTCCTGCTGCCTCTGGAACATCTGCTGCTTTGCTGAACACTCCTAGGCCGGATATCAGGCTGACCCTCAGCATCAAATGACCTTATCCCAGTTCTCTGCACCTTATTTGCTACAGCCTGTCAGTCACTTGGTGGTATTTATTGTGAACATTAGATGGAATTAATCTCAGCTGGGTCATTTCAGGCTGGATGTCTCAGAGATCCAGTTACACCCATTGGCTGTGTGCCCAAAAGTATGGATCTAGTGTAATCTACACAGTGAGAGATCTCTGACCCTACCACAGCCACATAGCTCACACATTACCCAGCCTCAGGTGGTGAGATGTTTGGTGTTTAATTGAGGAAAGATGCAGGGAATCGTGTCATTCATTTTCTCAGATATTTGAGGTGGTGACCCTTTAGACACAGCACAAACTTAAGCATTGATTTTGACATCTTATACAGAACAATTTGTACAGGCTTGTTTACAGCTCGATAGCTGGGTTTCCTGAAAGGACTAAGTGGGAACTGAGCAATTCAGGCATCCTTGCTGCCTGGTTCATTCTCATTGGGATTCAGAGATTAGTCACCTTCTCCACTCAAAATTGCAAGTAGTCAGTCTTGCCACATGCTAAATGCTCACAACTCATTCACACTGACTGAATATCTGCCCTTTCTGCTCAGATCCATACTGGCTTAGCTTGTCAATGTGCTTTACACTCAAACCATCACTCCCACTAGTGAAAGTTCTTCACCCTGTCCAACTCGCACTTGTCACTAAGGATATTTGGCATGTCCACAGTGATTCTCACCAACTTTTATAAATGCACCATACAAAACATTCTTTCTGGTTGTGTCATAGTTTGGAAAGGCTCCTGCTCTGCCCAAGGCTGCAAGAAACTACAAAGGGTAAGAATGAAGCCAACTCCATCACTCAAACCAGCCTCCCATCCATTGACTCTGTGTACACTTACTGCTGTCTCAATCCAAAAATGTGCAGATTAGGTACATTGGCCACACTGAATTGCCCCTTAGTGTCCTAAGATGCATAAGTTAGAAGAAAGAATAAAGAACAAAGAACAGTATAGCACAGGAAACAGGCCCTTCGGCCCTACAAGCCTGCACCATCCAATTTGAGGGTGGTGGTTGATGGGAGATATTCATCATGGAGTTCGGTGACAAGTGGTGTGCCTCAGGGGTCTGTTTTGGGGCCCCTGCTGTTTGTAATTTTTTATAAATGATCTGGATGAGGGTATTGAGGGATGGATCAGTAAATTTGCAGATGACACTAAAGTCGGTGGAGTGGTAGATAGTGAAGAGGGGTGTTATAGTTTACAGAGTGACTTGGACAAGTTGCAGAGCTGGGCCGCGAGGTGGCAAATGAAGTTTAATGTGGAAAAGTGTGAGGTAATGCACTTTGGCAGGAACAATAAATGTGTAGAGTATAGGGCTAATGGTAGGGCTCTTAATAGTGTTGAGAACAGAAGGATCTTGGTGTATGTGTCAATAGATCCCTGAAAGTAGGCAGTCAAGTGCATAAAGTTGTTAAGAAGGCTTATGGAGTCTTAGCTTTTATTGGTAGGGGGATTGAATTTAGGAGCCGCAGCATCATGTTGCAGCTGTACAAAACTCTAGTGCGGCCGCACTTGGAGTATTGTGTGCAGTTCTGGTCGCCACATTATAAGAAATATGTGGAGGCATTGGAGAGGGTACAGAGGAGGTTTACCAGGATGTTGCCTGGTATGGAGGGCAAGTCCTATGAAGAGAGGTTGAAGGATTTGAGGTTGTTTTCGTTAGAAAGGAGGCGGCTAAGAGGGGATCTTATTTGAAGCATATAAGATGATTAGAGGTTTAGATAGGGTGGACAGTGATAGCCTTTTTCCTAGGATGGAGAAAGCTAGCACGAGGGGACACAGCTGTAAATTAAGGGGTATGAGTTATAGGACGGATATCAGAGGTAGGTTCTTTACTCAAGAGTGATTAGGGAGTGGAATGCCCTGCCTGCAGCTGTTGTAGATGCGCCAAGTTTGGTGGCGTTTAAGAGGTTAATTGATAAGTATATGGAAGAGAAGGGAATGGTTTAGTTTGGAGGGGCATTGCTTTTTATTTTGGTCGGCACAACATCAAAGGCTGAAAGGCCTGTTCTGTGCTGTAATGTTCTATGTTCTATGTTCTAATTTAACACTCAGTGAGTACCCCATTCAAGACTATTCATCGATCATCGGTGTTTTTGTCTACCTCTAGTGGACTCCACAATAAAGGGGGTGCAAATTTAGGGAATTTTATGTGCGCCAGATTAAGGGAGATCCAATTTAGGGTCAATTTGTTGACACCAATCAGTTGAAAAGCACGTTTTTGGGATGTGGGATGAAACCGGAGCACCCAGAGAAAACGCACGCAAGAATGGGGAGAGTGTGCAAACTCCCACAGACATTGATCCAAGCCAGAGATCCGACCCGGGTGCCTGTATCTGCACAGCAAACAGTGATAGTCACTGAGCTGTCATGTTGCTCATCAATTGGTCCAGTTTAAGTGTACACTAATGGACATGAAGCACTAGGCAACTCTCGAAGCAACATTCAAGAGTAGCCCTCGCACAACCTACTGTGTGTATGCATCTTGTTGGACAACAAGGCAGACAGAATCGCCTTGATTCGAAGGATTAGCAGGGTATTTATGGGAGGTTTCGGGGATAGGGCCTTGGTGAGATTGTTGGTGCAGACTTAATGTTTCTGCAGTGCAGGAATACTATGAAAATAACTAGGATAATCAGGGACCTCACACACCTCAGACATTCTCTCTTCCATCTTCTTCCACCAGGAAAAAGATACAAAAGTCTAAAGTCATACAACAACCAATTCAAGAATAGCTTCTTCTCTGCTTTCATCAGGCTTTTGAATGGACCTGCTTTCTAGTCATTGAAGTCCTTCAACCCAAATTGTCTGCGCTGCCCTTTTTTAACTATTAAGCTAATCCCAATTGCCCAGATTTGACCCATTTCCCTCTATAACCATCTTACCCATGTAACTGTCCAAATGCTTTTTAAAAAGAAAAAATTGTACTCGCCTCTACTAATACCCCTGGCAGCTTGTTCCAGACACTCACACCCTCTGTGTGAAAAAATTATCCTTCTGGACCTTTTTCACCTTAAATCTCTGCTTTGTAGTTTTAGACTCCCCTAACTTTGGGGAAAGATGTTTACTAGCTAGCGGATCTATCTCCCTCATTATTTTACAGACCTCTACAAGTTCACCCCTAAGCCTTCTTATGCTTTTGAGAAAAAAGTTCCAGTCTGCCCAGCCTGTCCTTATAACTCAAACAATCAAATACTAGTAGTATCCTAGTAAATCTTTTCTGCAGTCTTTCTAGTTTAATAGTATACTTTCTAAAATTGTACACAGTATTCCAAGTGTGGCCTTACTAATGTCTTGTACAAATTCAACAAGAGGTCCCAACTCCTGTATTCAATGTTCTGATCAATGAAACCAAGCATGCCGAATGCTTTCTTCACCACTCTGTCCACCTGTGACTTCACTTTCATGGAGCTATGAACTTGTACCTCTAGGTCTCTTGGTTCTGTAACTCTCCCCAGTGCCCTGTCATTAACTAAGCAAGTCATCCATCACAGTCATCACAACCATCATGTCATCAAGCCAATTTTGTGTCCATTTGGTTACCTCATAATGGATCCACTGAGATTTAACCTTACACAAGAACCTACCATGCGGTACCTTGTCAAAAGCCTTGATATTGCCCATGTGGACAACATCAACTGCACTGCCCTCATCTACTTTCTTGGTTACACCTTCAAAAGTTAAATATCATGTTGATCTTTCTTTGCACTCTATATGATGCACCTTCTCCTTTCTTTCTCCCTTATGTATCTATGAACAGCATGTTTTGTCTGTATAGTGCACCGGAAACAATACTTTTCACTGTATCCCAATATATATGACAATAACAAATCAAATCAAATCAAAACTAGATTTTTTGGAGCCAAACCTCGGCCAATGACAATTTTTTAAAAAGTACTAACATTCTGTATCCCACCCCATTCCCAATCCTGTTGAATTCTGTAAGAATGGATGGAGAGTAAGAGAAAGAGGGGGGCTTGGGGGTGAGGGAAGTGGGATGAGATGAAGCTTCTTACAGGTGAATAATTAAACAGCTTAAGAACTCACCTTCTAAGGAGGTGAGTTTTCACAGGAGTGGGCAGTCACTTGGGAACTACACAAAGCCAAAATCCTCAGCCTATCAGAAACAGGTTAGTCATGTGGAAAAATATCCATTTACATAGAACATAGAACAATACAGCACAAACAGGCCCTTCGGCCCACAAGTTGCGCCGATCACATCTACCAATCCACAGACCTATCTATAACCCCCTATCTATTCTTTTCCATATACTCATCCAGAAGTCTCTTAAAAGACCCCAGCGAGTTTGCCTCAACAACCTCGACAGCAGCCTATTCCATTCACTCACCACCCTCTGAGTGAAAAACTTACCACTGACATCTCCTTTGTATTTGCTTCCCCGCACCTTAAATCTGTGTCCTCTCATAGTGACCATTTCAGCTCAGGGAAATAGTCTCTGAGAGTCCACCCTATCTATTCCTCTCAACATTTTATAAACCTCTATCAGGTCGCCTCTCAACCTATGTCTCTCCAGTGAAAAGAGTCCCAGCTCCCTCAACCTATCTTCATAAGGCCTGTCTCCCAATCCAGGCAGCATCCTTGTAAATCTCCTCTGAACTCTCTCAATAGCCTCTACATCCTTTCTATAATGAGGCGACCAGAACTGCGTACAATACTCCAACTGGGGTCTGACAAGAGTCTCATAGAGCTGCATCATTACCTCCTGACTTCTAAACTCTATTCCTCGATTAATGAAGGCCAGTACACCGTACGCCTTCTTGACCACTTCCTCCACCTGCGAGGCCGATTTAAGAGTCCTATGGACCCGGACCCCCAGATCCTTCTGCTCTACAACACAGCTAAGACTCCTACCCCTTATATTGTACTCCTTCATCCCATTATTCCTGCCAAAATAGACCAGTACACATTTATCTGTGTTGAAGTCCATCTACCACTTCTCCACCCAGTCTTGCATCCTGTCTTTGTCCCGCTGCAACTTTTGGCATCCCTCCAGACCATCCACAACACCACCGACCTTTGTATTGTCGGCGAACTTACTAACCCATCCCTCCACTTCCTCATCCAGGTCATTTATGAAAATGACAAACAGCAAGGGTCCTAGAACCCTGGGGCACTCCACTGGTTACCGACCTCCATGCAGAACAAGACCCATCCACAACCACTCCCTGCCTTCTGCCTGCAAGCCAGTTCTGGATCCACAAGGCCAAAGCCCCTTGGATCCCATGCCCTCTCACCTTCTCCAGAAGCCTTGCATGAGGGACCTTATCAAACGCCTTACTAAAGTCCATGAACACTACGTCCACCGCCCTTCCTTCGTCAATGTGCTCAGTCATATTTGCGAAGAACTCAACTAGGCTCGTAAGGCATGACCTGCCCTTGACAAAACCATGCTGACTATTTCTAATCAGTCCAAACTTCTCCAAATGTTCATAAATCTTATCCCTCAGAAGCCTCTCCATCAGCTTACCAACCGCTGAAGTCAAACTCACCGGTCGGTAATTTCCTGGACTATCCCTGTTCCCTTTCTTAAAGATAGGAACCACATCCGCAATCCTCCAATCCTCCGGAACCTCTCCCATTTCCATGGATGACGCAAAGATCATCACCAGGGGCTCTGCAACCACTTCCCTCACCTCCCACAATAACCTGGGGTACATCCCATCCGGTCCCGGCGATTTGTCTATCTTGATAGAATTTAACAGGTCTAACACATCCTCTTTCCTAACATCCACATACTCAATCTTTTCCGTATGCCGCAAACCTGCAGTGCAATCTCCCAGTTCACTTTCCACAGTGAATACTGAGTCAAAGTACTCGTTATTCACGCAGAGTGCTGGAAATGTAGCTATTCACGCAGAGTGCTGGAAATGTAGTTATTCACGCAGAGTGCTGGAAATGTAGCTGTGGAGAGCACTGAGGTACAGGGTTGCAAATTGGGGAGTATTGTAGTAGATAGGGAGGATGTGTTAGAAATTCTCGAGGGTTTGAAGTTGGATAAGTCCCCTGGGCCGACGGGATTTACCCTAGGATTCTCTGGGAGGCAAGAGAGGAGATTGCAGAGCCTCTGGCTCTGATCTTCAGGTCCTCGTTGGTTACGGGTGTGGTTCCGGAGGACTGGAGGATGGCGAATGTGGTCCCATTGTTTAAGAAGGGGAGGAGAGACCTTCCTGGGAATTATAGGCCAGTGAGTCTTACTTCTGTGGTGGGCAAGGTATTGGAGAGAATTATTAGGGATAGGATTTATAGTTATTTAGAGAGAAATGAATTGATTGGGGATAGTCAGCATGGTTTCGTGAAGGGTAGGTCATGCCTTACTAACCTCATTGAGTTTTGAGAAAGTGACCAAAGAGGTGGATGGGGGTAAGGCGGTTGATGTAGTATATATGGACTTTAGTAAGGCGTTTGATAAGGTGGCCCATGGAAGACTTCTACAGAAAATGCAGATGTGTGGAATAGAGGGTGATTTAGCTAATTGGATTAGGAATTGGCTGGCAGATAGAAGACAGAGGGTGGTGGTTGATGGGAGATATTCATCGTGGAGTTCGGTGACGAGTGGTGTGCCTCAGGGGTCTGTTTTGGGGCCCCTGCTGTTTGTAATTTTTATAATGATCTGGATGAGGGTATTGAGGGATGGATCAGTAAATTTGCAGATGATACTAAAGTTGGTGGTGTGGTAGATAGTGAAGAGGGGTGTTTTAGTTTACAGAGTGACTTGGACAAGTTGCAGAGCTGGGCCGAGAGGTGGCAAATGGAGTTTAATGTGGAAAAGTGTGAGGTAATGCACTTTGGCAGGAACAATAAATGTGTAGAGTATAGGGCTAATGGTAGGGCTCTTAATAGTGTTGAGGAACAGAAGGATCTTGGTGTATGTGTCAATAGATCCCTGAAAGTAGGCAGTCAAGTGGATAAAGTTGTTAAGAAGGCATATGGAGTCTTAGCTTTTATTGGTAGGGGGATTGAATTTAGGAGCCGCAGCATCATGTTGCAACTGTACAAAACTCTAGTGCGGCCGCACTTGGAGTATTGTGTGCAGTTCTGGTCGCCACATTATAAGAAAGATGTGGAGGCATTGGAGAGGGTACAGAGGAGGTTTACTAGGATGTTGCCTGGTATGGAGGGCAGGTCCTATGAAGAGAGGTTGAAGGATTTGAGGTTGTTTTCGTTAGAAAGGAGGCGGCTAAGGGGGATCTTATTGAAGCATATAAGATGATTAGAGGTTTGGATAGGGTGGACAGTGATAGCCTTTTTCCTAGGATGGAGAAAGCTAGCACGAGGGGACACAACTTTAAATTAAGGGGTATGAGTTATAGGACGGATATCAGAGGTAGGTTCTTTACTCAAAGAGTGATTAGGGAGTGGAATGCCCTGCCTGCAGCTGTTGTAGATGCGCCAAGTTTGGTGGCGTTTAAGAGGTTAATTGATAAGTATATGGAAGAGAAGGGAATGGTTTAGTTTGGAGGGGCATTGCTTTTTATTTTGGTCGGCACAACATCGAAGGCCGAAGGGCCTGTTCTGTGCTGTATTGTTCTATGTTCTATGTTCTATGTTCTAAGCACCTCTGCCATTTCTTCCGGATTCACACAGACTTTTCCCCCTTCACCTTTTATAGGCCGAATCCCTTCTCTTCTCATCCTTTTATTCTTCACATATTTGTAGAAGGATTTGGGATTCTCCTTAATCTTCCCTGCCAAGGCCTTCTCATGACCCCTTCTGGCTCTCCTAATTCCCTTTTTAATTTCCTTTCTACACACCTTATACTCCTCTAGATCCCGAACATCCCCTAGCTCTCTGAACCTTTTATACACCTTTCTTTTCTTCCTGACTAGGTTCACCACAACCTTCGTGCATCACAGTTCCTGCGTCGTACCAAAACCTCCTCGACTCCTCGGAACGTTGCCTTGCAGAGCCCCAGACAAACATTCCTTGAAAAACCGCCACTTTCCTTCTGTACCCTCCCCCAAGAACGCCTCCTTCCAGTTTATATGTCCAATTACCTGCCTAATGTTTTCATATTTGATTGAAAATATTTGAAGGTTTAAAAGGTTTATGACACAGCAATGATATTTTTATAACATGAAAATCTCCCTATCCTGGATTCTAGCTCTCCATTTACTCCAATCTACCGTGAAGATTGACATTCTTTCATTCTTTGAAGCTATGCACAGGCAGTGGCCATATGAGTGACCACCAAAACCAGCCACTATGTGGCCATTTCCCTGATGATCCACTTCCATTCCCAGCAAGTCCCCACTCCCTGTGCTGGTGACAAACTGGCCACCACCTCTGACCTCTCAACTGCCCCCCAGAAGACAGAAGCTTTGCCTGTTTCCCGCTGGGAGGAATTCCTGATCTGACAAAGAACCTGCCTCCCACATCCAGAATCTCAAATTCCACCTCCTGAGCCAAATCTTCCTATTCCCTATTCTCCACAAGTTGAACAATAATGAGATCACCCCATTAAAATAGTGTCACTTGTGATCTGGTAGATGTTCCAGGGATAACCTGATCTCAGTGTGAACAATTCTCTCTGAGGACACCATGCCTTCCACAGATAAAGTGGTTCTAGTTACAGCTGTGGTGTTTTGCTCAGGCTTTGACAGATGCTGGAATTGGATGGCAGCCTGATTTCTGTGGACTGAAGGCAGGTCAGTGATGAGTCTGGATAAATGGCTCCCAGGGTCATTAATACAATTTTATTTAAACGTTCTTCTTGTTTCAATTTTCTTCTGCTGATGGCTGGTCTGGATTTGAAAATCAGCAGCAGTCTCAGAAAGAGAAAAAGATTCATTGAGTCATAGAATCCTTACAGTACAGAAGGAGGCCATTTGGCCCATCGAGCTCATATCCCATATCCGCATTAACCTAGCTAATCCCTCTGACACTATTTTACATGGCCAATTGACTATCCCGCACATCTTTGGACTGTGGGGGGAAACCAGAGCAGCCGGAGGAAACCCAATGCAGGCACAGGGACAAATATGAAAACTCGACACAAAGAGCAAGGAATGGAACCAGAGTCCCTGGAGCTGCGAGGCAGCAGTGCCAACCATTGTACCACCATGCTGTTTCATTCACTAAATCTCAACACCTGCTTGCAATCGATGGACTTGGAGAGAAACATTGCAACACTCAGACTAAGAAATGTGAATAGGTGATCAGGCAGCGGATGGGGCTAGTCCAGTGCACATTGGGTGTGCTGAGGCCTAACATAATGGATTCCACAGTCAGGATAACCAATGAGGTTAAACTGAGGCTTTACTGATGCAATTTTTCATTTTGGCCTTTTGGTGTTGTAGAAGTGTTAGATCGAGCCTGGGAAGTGGTGCAACGCACCACCCTGTCAGCTTGGGTCTGGTTTGTGCTTCACAAAGAACAAAGAACAAAAAACAAAGAACAAAAACAGCATGGGAAACAGGCCCTTCAGCTCAAAGAGCCCGCGCCGCCACCCCGATGTTCTCACTTCTACCCATGACCCTTGTCTATGTTTATAGACCTATGGATTAAAAACCAAATTTGAGACAATTTAGGGAGAATTTGTTTTGCCAATCAGCCTAAGAACACATCTTTGGGATGTGGGAGGAAATCGGAGCACCAGGAGAAAACCCACACAAGCACGGGGAGAATGCACAAACTCCCACAGATACAGGACTAAATCCATGTATCTGCACAGCACAGCGATAGTCACTGAGCTGTCGTGTTGCCCATCAAATGGTCCAGGTCATGCGTACACTAACAACGTGAAGCACTAGGATACTCTCGAAAAAATAATCCAAGTGCGGCCCTCTCACGACCCATCGCGTGTATGCCCCTCTTTAGACAACAAGGTGGACCAAAGCACCTGTAGGATAAAAACAAGTACATCAATATCATCATCTATTTACACACTTCCCAGGGACTCCCAAGGCTCATGATCACTATTTTAAATCAGTTTTCTACACCCCTCCATTCCCATTCTGTTCATGTGCCCATCTAAGTATTTCTTAAATAACTCCAGAGTACCTGCCTCCACCACTTTACTTGGCAGCGCATTCCATACCCCCACCACCCTCTGTGTGAAAAAACTCCCTCTAGCATCCAAATTATACCTTACCCCCCTCACCCTAAGCCCGTGACCCCTCGTGCTATTCGAGTCCATCCTAGGAAAAAGCTTAACCCTGTTTACTCTATCTATACCCCTCATAATCTTGTACACCTCTATTAGATCTCCTCTAAGTCTACGTCTTTCTAAGGAAAACAGTCCCAATTTGCCTAATCTCTCCTTGTAACTCAGACCTTCCATACCAGGCAGCATCCTGGTAAACCTCCTCTGCACTCTCTCCAGAGTCTCCACGTCCTTCATATGGAGACCATGATCAAATTTAATTTCAATTGGCTATTTTGATTAGAATTAAAGTAGCGAAAGATAAAAGACACCAATAAAAAAGAAAAAACTTTCATTTACATGGTGCGTTTCCTATTTCGTCACATGAATGAAACTCAGTGTTGTTCTCATTCTGATTTGTGAGCAAAGTTAAAGTGTACAGGATAAACAGCATAGTGGCAGCATGAATACATCGTTTGCTAAGTGTTGGGAAACGTATTTTGATGAGCAGTTATTTTTCAGACTGGAGAAAGTTGGAGTTCCTCTGGGGTCAGTACTAGGACACTGCTTTCTTCATCAACATTAATCATCCAGATCTGAGTGGACAGGGACCAATTTCAACATTTGCAACTACCACAAAATTCAGAAGTTAACTGTGAGGAAGATAGTGATAAACTATAAACCAGAGAATATAGTATTGAGTTCAGATGAATGAGGAAGGATCTCATATATTCTTATAAAATTCTAAGAGGACTAGACAGGGTAGATGCAGGGAAGATGTTCCCGATGGTGAGGGAGTCCACAAGCATGGGTCATAGTTTGAGGATTCAGGGTAGACCATTTAGCACAGAGGTGAGAAGACATTTCTTCATCCAAAGAGTGATGAGCCTGTGGAATTCATTCCCATAGGAAGTAGTTGATGCCAAAACTTTGAATGTATTCAAGAGGCGGCTGGAAAGAGCACTTAGGGCGAATGGGATCAAAGGCTATATGGAAAAAGTAGGATTAGGTTATTGAGTTGGATGATCAGCTATGATCATAATGGATAGAGGAGCAGCTTCAAAGGGCCAATTGGCCTCCTCCTGCTCCTATCCTCTATGTCTCTATGTCCCTTACAGAATGGTTAGTGGCATGAAATTTAATGTAGAGAAATATGAAGTAATTGACTTGGGTTGGAGGAACATGGAGGGAGAATGTTATATAAAAGATATATGTGCTCCCTGTAGACTAGTGGTTAGAATTGGCTGTCATCGCCATGGCCAGGATTCGATTCCCAGTCAGGAAGGTATATTTAGAGTGGCATGGTGGCACAGTTTTTTGCATTGTCATCTCACAGCACCAGATACCCGGGTTTGATTTGCCCTCATGTCACTATCTGTGTGGATTCTGCATGTTCTCCCCATGTCTGCATGGGTTTCCTCCAAGTGCTCTGGTTTCCTCCCACGCTGCAAAGATGTGCGGGTTAATTACTTATTAAAAATAACGGGTCTTCATTTAAGCGGAAATAAGGAGAGCTTTTCCCTTCCAAGGTGCATTTGTCAATGGAATTTTCCACATTGGGGAGCAACACAGGCAATGTCACTGAGGCGGACTTTGATAAAATCTCCACTGACAAGGAAATTTGGGTTTTGTGGTCTGTAAAGTTAATGTGGGGACAGGAAAACAATACCATCTATATTATCATAGAACAGAATCCCTACAGTGTATAACAAAGTCTTTCCACTATCAAGGCTGGACTGATAACAATCCCACTCAGACCCCATGCCCATAACTCCATGTAGTTACCCTGCTAATCCTCCTGACATTAAAGGGCAATTTAGCATGGCCAACCAATCGAATGTGTGGGAGGAAACTGGAACACCCAGAGGAAAGCCATGCGGACATGGGAAGAATGTGCAAATTCCACACAGTGATCCAAGACTGGAATTGAACTCAGATCTCTGGCACTGTGAGGCAGCAGTGCTAAACACTGAGCCACTGCTGTGATATAGAAAACTAAACTCTCTGCAGGAAAGATATGTGCCGGCAAGGAGGAAGGATGGGAAAGGTAGGATTAGAGAACCTTGGCTTACCAGGGAGATTGAGGACTTGATCAAGAAAAAGAGAGAGGCTTACATTAGATCTAGGCAACTAGGGACTGAGATAGCGCTGGAAGCTTATAGAGAGTGTAGACGGGATCTTAAAAGGGGTATTAGAAAGGCAAAAAGGGGCCACGAGGTGGCTCTGGCAGGTAGGATTAAGGAAAATCCAAAGGCATTTTACACCTATGTAAGGAGCAAAAGGATGGTTAGAGGCAAGATTGGACCTCTTAGGGACAGAGGAGGGGATCTATGCTTAGAGCCTGAGGGAATGGGGGAGATCCTGAATGAATACTTTGCGTCGGTATTCACGCAGGAGACTGGACAGATGTCTGTGCCTGATGTTGACAAAGTTGAGGATCGGTTGAGGGAAATAAGGATTACGAGGAAAGAGGTGTTGGGGCTGTTAGGCAGCTTAAAGACATATAAAGCTCCGGGGCCTGATGGCATTTACCCCAGGCTGCTAAGGGAGTTGAGGGAAGACTTGGCTGGGCCTCTGACGCAAATCTTTGTCTCTTCCTTGGACACAGGTGAGGTCCCAGAGGACTGGAGGATAGCAAACGTAGTACCGTTGTTTAAAAAAGGTCAGAGGGATCACCCAGGGAACTATAGGCCGGTGAGCTTGACTTCAGTTATAGGTAAGCTAATGGAGAGGATCCTTAGGGACAGGATGTATGAGCATCTGGAGCGCTGCGATCTGATCAGGGATACGCAGCATGGCTTCGTCAAGGGGAAGTCTTGTCTTACGAATCTGGTGGAATTTTTTGAAGAAGTGACAAAAACAGTTGATGAAGGACAGGCTGTTGATGTCGTCTACATGGATTTCAGTAAGGCGTTTGACAAGGTTCCTCATGGTAGACTGATAGAGAAGGTGAAGGCGCATGGGATACAGGGTCGGGTATGTAGATGGGTCGAAAACTGGCTCGGAAGGAGGAGACAGAGGGTAGTAGTGGAAGGCTCTTTTTCCGGCTGGAAGCCTGTCACTAGTGGAGTGCCACAAGGCTCAGTACTAGGTCCTGTTCTATTTGTGGTCTACATAAACGACTTGGAAGTAGGGGTAGGTGGTGAGATCAGCAAATTTGCTGATGACACCAAGATGCTTGGATTGGCGGGTACAGAAGAGCAGTGTCAGGCAATACAACAGGACATAGACAGGTTGGTAGATTGGGCAGATAGATGGCAAATGGAATTTAATCCGGAAAAATGCGAGGTGATGCATTTTGGCCGGAAAAATGTAGAAGAGAATTATAGGATAAAAGGTAAAACTATAAGGAGCATAGAGACGCAGAGAGACTTGGGGGTGCAGGTTCACAAGTCTCTGAAGGTGTCCTCACAGGTGGAGAAGGTGACAAAGAAGGCGTATAGTATGTTAGCTTTCATAGAAAAGGGTATAGAATATAAGAGTAGGAGTTTGATGTTGCAGTTGTATACAACTTTGGTTAGGCCTCACTTGGAATACTGCGCCCAGTTCTGGTCTCCGTACTATCGGAAGGATGTGGAGTCCTTGGAGAGAGTGCAGAGGAGGTTTACCAGGATGCTGCCTGGTATGGAAGGACTGTCCTATGAGGAACGATTAGATAGACTGGGGTTGTTTTCCCTTGAAAGACGTCGGCTTAGAGGGGATCTCATAGAGGTGTATAAGATTATAAGGGGTATAGATAGAGTAAATGGAGGTAAACTTTTTCCACCTTTAGAAATGGATAGGATGAGAGGTCATGGCCATAGGGTGAGGGGGGCTATGTATAGGACGAATATTAGAGGGCAGTTTTTCACACAAAGGGTAGTGGGGGTGTGGAATGCACTGCCGAGTAAGGTGGTGGGAGCAGGCACGCTGGGGCTGTTTAAGGGTCTCTTGGACAGCCACATGAGCGGTATGCAGATAGAGGGATATATTAGGACTGTTTAACTACGGCTTTTTTCCACAGGTAATTCGGTCCATAATTTGAGCACGCATTCGGCAGGTGGTGCGGGTACAGCTCTTGGATGTTGATTCATGGGTTGCCTGGTACCTCATGTCGTATATGAGTGCTTTATGTGGACCATCTGAAGGGCACCATGACAGCTCAGAGACTATCGATGTGGCTGTGCAGACACTTGGAATTGGGCCAGTGTCTGCGGGAGTTTGCGCGTTCTCCCCGTGGTTGCGTGGGTTTTCTCCGGGCACTCCGGTTTCCTCCCACAACCCAAAAATTCGCTCTTAGGCTGATTGGGTAACAAATTGTCCCTATGGTGAAAATTTTCCATATTAGGAATAATATATATATTATTATATAGGAATATTAAAATAGGATAATGTATTTGGTATGACGGCGGCGCGGGCTCGTTGGGCCGAAGGGCCTGTTTCCCGTGCTGTGTTGCTTAATAAAAAAAAACATGGATAGAAGCTGGTAGTAGTAATTCACAGATTCAGGATTCACAGAAACAGAATTTGAAGTTTTCTCTTCCCTTGCTGCTCTTAAAGCTGATGCTCCCTAATTTGCCAAAGACTGTGACTGAACAAAACTGGCTGACCAAATGCCCCCATCATGTCCCAGCATTCAACTTCCTCCTACAGAGGCTCTATGGATTACTGAACATCCATTCTTCAGCAGGGAGCAACATTACAATCATCAAAGTATTTCACTGCTAATGTTTGACCTTGTGTATGTGAACAATATTCACTCCTCCTTCCATATTTGTAACCAGTCTCAATACGAGGGGTGGCACAGTGGCACATTGGTTAGCACTGCTGCCTCATGGCACCAAGGATCTGAGTTCAATTCCCTGCTTGAATCATTGTCTGTGCGGAGTTTGCACATTCTGCATGGGTTTCGTCCGAATGTTCCGGTTTCTCCCCACAGTACAAAGATATTTATAAGATCTTTATAAGACCCTTGTCAGACCCCACTTGGAGTACTGTGTACAGTTCTGGTCGCCTCACTATAGGAAGGATGTGGAAGCTATTGAGAGGATGCAAAGGAGATTTACAAGGATGTTGCCTGGATTGGGGGGCATGCCTTACGAAGATAGGTTGAGAGAGCTAGGTCTCTTCTCCCTGGAGAGATGAAGCTTGAGAGGTGACCTGATAGAGGTTTATAAAATGTTGAGAGAAATAAATGGAGTGGATTCTCGGAGGCTATTTCCCAGCGCTGAAATGGTCGCTACGAGAGGGCACAGATTTAAGGTGCTGGGGGACAAGTACAGAGGGGATGTTAGGGGTAAGTTTTTCACTCAGAGGGTGGTGAGTGAATGGAATCGGCTGCCG
The DNA here is from genome assembly GCA_024679065.1 of Sphyrna mokarran. Classification (NCBI taxonomy): domain Eukaryota; kingdom Metazoa; phylum Chordata; class Chondrichthyes; order Carcharhiniformes; family Carcharhinidae; genus Sphyrna; species Sphyrna mokarran. The sequence goes on along the minus strand of JAGIQG010000028.1, from coordinate 40,379,994 downwards.
GCGGTGGTGGTCAAGGCGAACTCGCTGAGGTCTTTTAAAAGACTTCTGGATGAGTACATGGGATTAAATGAGTTACAGACTATGGCCTGGTAGGTATAGATATGATCGGGGCAACTAATGGGCTGAAGAGCCTGTTTGTGCTGTAGAACATAGAACATAGAACATAGAACATTACAGCGCAGAACAGGCCCTTTGGCCCTTGATGTTGCGCCGCCCAATTAGGAAAAAGCAATGAACTTCTAACCTAAACCATTCCCTCTTCATCCATAAACCTATCCACTAACCTCTTAAATGCCCGCAAATTTGGAGCATCTACAACTGCCGCAGGCAGGGCATTCCATACCCTTACCACCCTCTGGGTAAAGAACCTACCTCTGTCCTACATCTGAACCTACATCCGTCCTATAACTACCACCCCTTAATTTAAAGCTATGTCCCCTCGTGCTAGCTTTCTCCATCCTAGGAAAAAGGCTATCACTGTTCACCCTATCTAAACCTCTAATCATCTTATATGTTTTAATAAGGTCTCCTCTTAGCCCCCTTCTTTCTAATGAAAACAACCTCAAATCCCTCAGCCTCTCCTCATAAGACCTGCCCACCATACCAGGCAACATCCTGGTAAACCTCCTCTGCACCCTCTCCAATGTCTCCACATCTTTGTTATAATGCGGGGACCAGAACTGTACACAATACTCCAATTGCGGCTGCACCAGAGTTTTGTACAGTTGCAACATGACGTTGCAGCTCCGAAATTCAATCCCTCTACCAATAAAAACCAAGACTCCGTATGCCTTCTTAACACTTGATTGCCAACTTTCAGGGATCTATGTACATATACACCAAGATCCCTCTGTTTGTCAACACTATTAAGAGTCCTACCATTAGCCCTATACTCTATACATTTGTTATTCCTGCCAAAGTGCATTACCTCACACTTTTCCACATTAAACTCCATTTGCCACCTCTCGGCCCAACTCGCAACTTGCCCAAGTCTGTCTGCAAACTATACCACCTCTCTTCACTATCTACCACTCCTCCGACTTTAGTGTCATCCGCAAATTTAGTAACCCACCCTTCTATACCCTCATCCAGATCATTTATAAAATTACAAAGAGCAGAGGCCCCAAAACAGATCCCTGAGGTACACCACTTGTAACTGTACTCCATGATGAATAATTTCCATCAACCACCACCCTCTGTCTTCTATCAGCTTGCCAATTCCTAATCCAATTAGCTACATCACCCTCAATCCCATACATTTGCATTTTCTGCAGAAGCCTTCCATGGGCCACCTTATTGAACGCCTCACTAAAGTCCATATATACCACGTCAACTGCCTTACCTCCATCCACCTCTTTGGTCACCTTTTCAAAAAACTCAATAAGGTTAGTAAGGCACGACCTACCCTTCACAAAACCATGCTGACTATCCCCAATCAATCATTTCTCTCTAAATAACTATAAATCCTATCCCTAATAATTCTTTCCAATACTTTGCCCACAACAGAAGTAAGACTCACCGGTCTATAATTCCCAGGAAAGTCTCTATTCTTGGACATCGCTATCCTCCAGTCTTCTGGCACTATACCTGTAACCAACGACGACCTGAAGATCAGAGCCAGAGGCTCTGCAATCGCCTCTCTTGCCTCCCAGTGAATCCTAGGGTAAATCCCGTCCAGCCCAGGGGACTTATCTATTTTCAAACCCTCAAGAATATCTAACACCTCCTCCTTATCTACTTCAATACTTTCCAGTTTACAACGCTGTATCCCAGTGTTCTCCACAACTACATTTACATCTCACTGCATGAATACCAAAGAGAAATATTTGTTCAGTGCCTCTCCGATTTCTTCAGGCTCCACACATAACTTCCCGCTGCTGTCTCTGACTGGCCCTAATCTTGCCCTAACCAATCTTCTATTCTTAACATATCTAAAGAAAGCTTTCGGATTCTCCTTGATCCTATCAGCCAAAGTCTTCTTGTGTCCTCTTTTAGCTCTTAACTCACTCTTTAGCTCCCTCCTGGCTAATCTATAGCTTAGTAAGAATTTAGCAACACCAATTTATAATCCAACCGATTTATTTGATAGTAAAAACGCGAGCTTTCAACACTCTGTGTCTTCCTCAGGCAAATGCAGTTCTGCATTTGGTTTGGTTCTGCAATCGGTTGGATTATAAATTGGTGTTGCTAAATTCTTACTGAGTTCTTACCACCCCAATCCAACGCCGGCATCTGTATATCATAATCTATAGCTTTCCAGTGCACTAACTGAGCCTTCAAGCCTCATCCTGACATAAGCCTCCTTTTTCCTTTTAACCAGCGAATTAACGTTTTTAGTACACCGTGGTTCCCTTACTCGACCATTTCCTCCTTGCCTGACAGGGACATACTTATCAAGGACTCGCAGTAGCTGCTCCTTGAATAAACTCCACATTTCAGATGTTCCCAGCCCCTGTAGTTTCCTAGTCCAACCTGTGCACCCTAAATCTCTCCTAATAGCCTCATAATTACCATTCCCCCAGCTACAACTACTGCCCCCAGGTTTATGTCTATCCCTTTCCATCACTAAGGTGTTCAATGTGTTCTATGTAGTGTTCTATGTTCTATAATCAGATTAGGTTGATTGGTCATGATAAATTACCACTTAGTATCTGGGGAATTAAGTTCGGTAAATACATAGGTTTACACGGGGATAGGGCCTGGATGAGCGCAGACTCAATGGGCCAAAGGGCCCCCCTTCTGCACCATATGATTCTATGACAGGAATTTGGCAATTGAATGAATTGTTATCCTGAATGTGAGCAAATATGAACTGGAGCAATAACTCTGGATTTGTCGTCCTTTCTCTTTGCTATTCTCTGCTCTAAATGGAAACCAGGATTGACCATAAACAGAGCAACATACAACTTAGCAGGAAGGTTAAGCCATTCAGCCCCCTCATCTTTGCTGCTCCATTTGATAGTAATACGCTAATCTGATGTTGTCCCAATTTCACATTCCTGTCTCACCACGCCCCCATCCCCACACCATAAATCTATCAAAATTATATAGAACATAGAACATAGAACATTATAGCGCAGAACAGGCCCTTCGGCCTTCGATGTTGCGCCGACCAATTAGGAAAAAGCAATGACCCTCTAACCTAAACCTTTTAACCTTTTCGTCCATAAACTTATCTACTAACCTCTTAAACGCCACCAAACTTGGTGCATCTACAACTGCCGCAGGCAGCGCATTCCATACCCTTACCACCCTCTGGGTAAGAACCTACCTCTGACATCTGTCCTATAACTACCACCCCTTAATTTAAAGCTATGTCCCCTCGTGCTAGCTTTCTCCATCCTAGGAAAAAGGCTATCACTGTCCACCCTATCTAAACCTCTAATCATCTTATATGTTTCAATAAGGTAAATCTGAAACTACCTCGCAGAGTTTGAGAAAGTCACGTGTTGAATCTTTTGAATTGCCAATCTTACGTGGAGCCACTCTTGCAGTACAATGTTGAATATGAAGCCTCTGATTCAAAAAAAGGAAAGAGAGAAACAGATGCAAACGTGCAATTATAATAATCACTCAACTTATTCAATTAAGAGTCAAAGCACAATTACAGAATTGTTATGGTGCAGAAGGAGACTGTTCAGGCCATCATGTCTGCACCGCCTTTCCACATAAGAATCATGACTTAGTACCATTCTCTTCTCCCTGAACTTGTTTCAATCACATCACATTGCTTTTGCTTCTTTTGCAAATTTGTGCCGTCTCATTGTTGAGAATTTTCCAATCGGGATTAGTTTTCTCCCAATCTATTTTAAACATCTCTATCAAAGTTCCTCTTAAGTTTCTTTTCTTCAAGGAGAAGAGTCCCAACCTCTCCGATCTATCCTCATTACTGACATTTCTCATCCCTAGAATAACTTTCTCCAATGTGTTCACATCCTTCCTATGGTGTGACGCTCAGAACTGTATCCAATATTTCAGCTGATGTCCAACTAATGTCTTGTATAACTTCAGCATAATCTCCTTGTTCTTGTACTCTATGGTCCTGTTAATAAAGGTTAGTAAATACTTTATTAACTATTCTCTCCACCTGTCCTGTCCTGTAACGATGCATCAACACACCCAGGTTCCTCTGCTCCTGCAGCCTTTTTAGAATTTTATCCCATATTTTATATTATCCCTCCATGTTCTCCCTACCAAAGTGCATCCCATCACACTTCTCCACATCGAATTTCACCTGCCACCTATTTGAGCAATTAATTCATCTATTTCAATCATAGAATGAAGCCTTAATGCGTCATTTAACATGAGTTCCCCATTTCTACTTTTTTTTTTAACTGAGGCCTTGTTTGATTTCTTTGCCTCTCACTTTTCTTATTCCCATTTCTGTCTTTTGTTCTTGTCCTTGACTCGCCCTCATCTGATTCCTGGCTCACGTTCCCATCCCCCTCCCCAACCACTCTAGCTAATGTTCTCCGTGGAACATCAGTGCCAGTTTTGCCCAGGTATAACCCATCCACTTCATACTGGCCCCACCCCATCCAGGCCAGTCCCAATATGCCAGGAATCCGAAACCCTCCCCCTCACACCATCTCATCAGCCGCATATTCATCTGAAATATCCTGCTATTTCTGCTCTGACAAGTATATGGCGCAGGTAGTAACCCTAACTTGTGAGGATCTATTTTTCAATTTACTTCCTAACTCTCCACATTCAGCTCTTAGGAGCTCATCCCTTTGTTTACCTAAGTTGTTTGTACCAGTGTATACCATGATCACTATCTGTTCACCCTCCTCCTCCAGCTGATCTGAGATAGAACATAGAACATAGAACATAGAACATTACAGCGCAGAACAGGCCCTTCAGACCTCGATGTTGCGCTGACCAATTAGGAACAAGCAGTGACCCTCTAACCTAAACCATTCCCTTTTCATCCATAAACTTATCTACTAACCTCTTAAACGCCACCAAACTTGGCGCATCTACAACTGACGCAGGCAAGGCATTCCATAACCTTACCACCCTCTGGGTAAAGAACCTACCTCTGACATCTGTCCTAAAACCACCACCCCTTAATTTAAAGCTATGTCCCCTCGTGCTAGCTTTCTCCATCCTAGGAAAAAGGCCATCACTGTCCACCCTATCTAAACCTCTAATCATCTTATATGTTTCAATAAGGTCTCCTCTTAGCCACCTTCTTTCTAACGAAAACACCCTCAAATCCCTCAGCCTCTCTTCATAAGACCTGCCTTCCATACCAGGCAACATCCTGGTAAACCTCCTCTGTACCCTCTCCAATGCTTCCACAATCTTTCTTATAATGCGGGGACCAGAACTGCACACAATACTCCAAGTGCGACTGCACTAGAGTTTTGTACAGTTGTAACATGATGTTGCGGCTCCGAAATTCAATCCCCCTACCAATAAAAGCTAAGACTCCATATGCCTTCTTAACAATCTTATCGACTTGATTGCCAACTTTCAGGGATCTATGCACATATACACCAAGATCCCTCTGTTCATCAACACTATTAAGAGTCCTACCATTAGCCTATACTCTACACATTTGTTATTCCTGCCAAAATGAATTACCTCACACTTTTCCACATTAAACTCCATTTGCCACCTCTCGGCCCAGCTCTGCAACTTGTCCAAGTCCCTCTGCAAACTAGAACACCCCTCTTCATTATCTACCACTCCTCTGACTTTGGTGTCATCCGCAAATTTACTAATCCATCTTTCAATACCCTCATCTAGATCATTTATAAAAATTACGAACAGCAGGGGCCCCAAAACAGATCCCTGAGGTATACCACTGGTAACCGAACTCCACGATGAATATCTCCCATCAACCACCACCCTCTGTCTTCTATCTGCTAGCCAATTCCTAATCCAATTAGCTAAATCACCCTCAATCCCATACATCTGCATTTTCTGCAGAATCCTTCCATGGGCCACCTTATCGAACGCCTTACTAAAGTCCATATATACCACATCAACTGCCTTACCCCCATCCACCTCTTTGGTCACTTTTTCAAAAAACTCACTAAGGTTAGTAAGGCACGACCTACCCTTCACAAAACCATGCTGACTATCCCCAATCAATTCATTTCTCTCTAAATAACTATAAATCCTATCCCTAATAATTCTCTCCAACACCTTGCCCACAACAAAAGTAAGACTCACCGGCCTATAATTCCCTGGCAAGTGTCTCTTCCCCTTCTTGAACAATGGGACCACATTCGCTATCCTCCAGTCTTCCGGCACTATACCTGTAACCAACGATATCCTTGACTCTAGCATCAGGAAGGCAACATACCTTCCTGGAGTCTCATTTGCAACTACAGAAATACCTATCTATTCCCCTTACAATTGAACCTCCTATAACTATTGCATCCCCACACTTTTTATTCCTTTCACCTGAAACATGTCTCTCACCAATTTTTACAGAGGCACATCTTTACCAGATGTGTTACAGCTTAGTAAAGCTCCTGCACTGACCAAGACCTTAAGAAACTACAAAGGGTTGTGAACACAGCCCACTCCACCACACAAACCAGCTTCCCATCCATTCACTCTGTCAACATTTCCTGGAAAAGCAGGCAGGCCCCACGCACCCTGGACATTCCATCTTCCACCTTCTTCCATCAGGAAAAAGATACAAAAGTCTGAGATCACGACCAACCAACTCAAGAACAGCTTCTTCCCTGCTGCCATCAAACCTTTGAATGTTCCTTTTATACATTAAGTTGATCTTTCTCTTCACCCTGACTATGACTGTAACACTATATTCTGCACACTCTCCTCTCCTTCTCCTCTATGTACTCTATGAATGGTATGTTTTGTCTACATAGCGCATAAGAAACAATACTTTTCACTGTATCCCAACATATGTACCAATAATAAATCAAATCAAGTCAAGCAGAGCTAACCATGGTACAATGAATTTGGTTGTTGCTGCTTTTCCCGCAAGACCATTCTTCCTGTAACTCATTGTCAAACTGGCCCTCAGAACATAACCGACCTATTTGTGTTCTGGGTTACAGGCCATGGGGTCACTGTTTTGGAGTCTGTTAGAGAGAGGAATGGAGAAGTGGTCATTGCTTGAGGGCCACATTCCACATCAAGAATAGTTGACAAGGAATCTTCCCCATTCTTGTTGTGATTATTAACCAACTTATCTGCTCCAAAAGATCTCCTTTCATGGCTATCAACTCTTTGAACCTGAAACATGTGGCTCAGAGGCAGGGATGTGAGATTTCAGACCATTAATTAATGTGCAATACAAAGAACAAAGAACAAAAAACAAAACAGCATGGGAAACAGGCCCTTCGGCCCAACGAGCCCGCGCCGCCACCCCAATGTTCCCACCTCTACCCACGATCCCTGTCTATGTTTATAGATCTATGAATTAAAAACCAAATTTGAGACAATTTAGGGAGAATTTGTTTTGCCAATTAGCCTAAGATCCCACATTTTTGGGATGTGGGGGGAAACTGAAGCACCTGGAGAAAACCCACGCAAGCACGGGGAGAATGCACAAATCCCCACAGAGACAGGCCCAAATCCATGTATCTGCACAGCACAGCGATAGTCACTGAGCTGTCGTGTTGCCCATCAAATGGTCCAGGTCAAGCGTACACTAATGACGTGAAGCACTAGGATACTCACGAAAAAAATCCAAGAGCAGCCCTCTCACGACCCATTGCGTGTATGCCCCTCGTTAGACAACAAGGTGGACCAAAACACCTGTAGGATAAAAACAAGTACATCAATATCATCATCTATTTACACACTTCCCAGGGACTCCCAAGGCTCATGATCCCTATTTTAATCAGTTTTCTATACCCCTCCATTCCCATTCTGTTCATGTGCCCATCTAAGTATTTCTTAAATAACTCCAGAGTACCTGCCTCCACCACTTTACTTGGCAGCGCGTTCCATACCCCACCACCCTCTGTGTGAAAAAACTCCCTCTAGCATCCAAATTATACCTTACCCCCCTCACCCTAAGCCCGTGACCCCTCGTGCTATTCGAGTCCATCCTAGGAAAAAGCTTAACCCTGTTTACCCTATCTATACCCCTCATAATCTTGTACACCTCTATTAGATCTCCTCTAAGTCTACGTCTTTCTAAGGAAAACAGTCCCAATTTGCCTAATCTCTCCTCGTAACTCAGATCTTCCATACCAGGCAGCATCCTGGTAAACCTCCTCTGCACTCTCTCCAGAGTCTCCACGTCTTTCCGGTAGTAAGGTGACCAGAACTGGACGCAGTATTCCAAATGAGGTCTAACCAACATTTTATACAACTGCAACATTAAAGGCCAGCTCTTGTACTCTATACCCCTTCCTATAAAGGCTAACATACTATATACTTTCTTCACAACCTTCTCCACTTGCTCTGCCACCTTCAGAGACTTGTTCACCTGCACCCCCAGGTCCCTCTGTGTTTCTATACTCTTAACAGGTCTACCCTTTATCATATACCTCCCCTCTACATTCTTTCTCCCGAAATGCATCACCTCACATTTATCAGGATTGAATTCCATCTGCCATCTGTCTGCCCAAGCTACCAGCCTATCTATGTCCTGCTGTATTGCCTGACAATGCTCCTCACTATCCGCAAGTCCAGCCATCTTTGTATTGTCTGCAAACTTGCTGATCACTCCAATTACTCCCTCTTCCAAGTCATTTGTATATATTATTACAAATAGAAGAGGTCCCAGTACTGAGCCCTGCGGCACACCACTAGTGACCAACCTCCAGCTAGAAAAACACCCTTCCACTATTACTCTCTGTCTCCTATTACCAAGCCAGTTATTTATCCATCTAGCTACCTGTCCTTGTATCCCATTAGCCTTGACCTTTTCAACTAACCTCCCATGAGGGACTTTGTCAAACGCCTCACTGAAATCCATATAGATGACATCAACAGCTCGCCCTTCGTCGACCGTTTTCGTCACCTCCTCAAAAAATTCTACCAGATTCGTAAGGCATGACTTCCCCTTAACAAATCCATGCTGCGTATCCCTAATCAGATCGCAACGCTCTAAGTGCCTATACATCCTATCTCTAAGAATCCCCTCCAACAGCTTCCTTACCACTGATGTCAAACTCACCGGCCTATAATTTCCAGGGTTATCCCTACTACCCTTTTTAAACAACGGTACAACATTAGCTATTCTCCAGTCCTCTGGGACCTCACCTGTGTCCAAAGAAGAGACAAAGATTTGCATCAGAGTCCCAGCAATTTCACCTCGCATCTCCCTAAGCAGCCTGGGATAATTGCCATCAGGCCCCAGAGATTTATCAGTTTTAATGCTACCTAGAAGCTCTAACACTTCCTCCCTCGGTATGGATATTTCCCTCAACTGGTCCACAGCTCCCTCAGAGACACGAGTGGTCAACAAGCCCCTCTCCTTCGTGAATACCAACGCAAAGTATTCATTCAGGATCTCCGCCATTCCCTTGGGCTCTAAGCACAGAGGTGATAAAATGTGTACTGGAAGGATCGTTGGAGCAGTATGTGGCTAGCCCGACGAGAGAAGGGGCTATATTGGATTTAGTTCTGAGTAATGAGCCAGGGCAGGTGGTTGATGTTGTAGTAGGGGAACATGTGGGGTACTCAGCTCTGAGTACCTTCCAATCCATCCTAGGGAGATTAAAATCTCCATTTATTTAATCCCTAAGAGGTCTGATTTTTCCTCTAACCACCCTTTCATTCCTAACATAGGAGTAAAAAGTCTTTGGATTTTCCTTAATCCTATCCACCAAAATCATTTCATGCCTCCTTTTTGCCCTTCTAAGTCCCGGTTTGAGCTCCGTCCTACTGTCTCCATATTCCTCCAACGCTCTCTCCGTTGCTTTGACCTATCATACGCCTCTCTTTTCTTCCTAACCAAGTCCTCAATATCCCTAGTAATCCACAGCTCTCTAATCCTACCTTTCCCATCTTTCCTCTTAGCCGGCACATATCTTTCTTGCAACATTTTCAGTATTCCCTTGAAAGACTCCCACATGCCTAGTGTGGACTTACCCTCGAACACCCGTTCCCAATCAGTTTCCATAAGTTCCTGCCTAATCCGACCGTAGTTAGCCTTCCCCCAATTCAGCACCCTGTCCCTAGGGCAACAAGCATCCTTTTCCATCTGTATCCTAAAGTAGACAGAATTGTGGTCACTGTTAGCCACATGTTCCCCTACTACAACATCAACCACCTGCCCTGGCTCATTACTCAGAACTAAATCCAATATAGCCCCTTCTCTCGTCGGGCTAGCCACATACTGCTCCAACGATCCTTCCAGTACACATTTTACAAATTCCTCCCCGTCCGAGCCCTCAGCTCTGAGTACCTTCCAATCCATCCTAGGGAGATTAAAATCTCCCACTATAACAACTCTGTTCTTTCTGCACCTATCCAAAATGTCTTTACATATGCCTTCTTCAACTACCCGCGGGCTGTTGGATGGCCTACAATATACCTCTAGCATAGTAATCGCCCCCTTTCTATTCCTCAACTCCATCCACAGCAACTCCACTCCTAACTGCTCTGTATTGTCCTCCTTCTGCGCTGCTGTGATGCTCTCCTTAATTAGCAACGCCATTCCCCCACCTCTTCTGGATCCTCCTCTGTCACACCTGAAACATTTATACCGAGGAATATTCAGTTGCCACTGCTCCCCTTCCTTTAAACACGTCTCCGTCACTGCAACCACATCCAAGTTCCTCACAAACATTAAGGCCCTAAGTTCATCCGTTTTTCCTGTTATGCTCCTCTCATTGAAACAGACACACTCCAGACCTCCAAGCCCACTCGGAACCTCCTTCTCCCTGGTGTATTTCTGTTTGTTCTGCGTAGCCTCTCCTTATAACTTAAACCATTAATTCCTAGTGGCATCTTAGCAAAATTTTTCTGCACCCTTTCTAGTTTAATAATATCCTTTCTATAATATAATAATGACTTTGTGGAACAATTTGAACCATAAAGATTCTGACAGCAGACACCCGACAGCATCAGTCAGTGATCTGGGCCGGCTGCTCATTTCTCTCCAGCTTAATGAGTTAGCAATCTAGTAGAAGAGAGAGTAGAATTTCACTAACAATTTAATTTCGATATGATGCATTTTGGTGGACTGAATCAGGATAGGACATACTCAGTTAATGGTAATGCACTGGGAAGAGTTACAGAACAAAGAGATTGAGAGGCACAGTTCATAGCTCCTTGAAAGGGGAGTCACAAGTGGACAGCATGGTGAAGAAGGCATTTGGCATGCTTGGTTTCATGGGTCAAAACACTGAATACAAGAGTTGGGATATCTTGTTGAAGTTGTATAAGATATTGGTAAGACCACACTTGGAACATTGTGAACTGCTCTGGTCACTCTGTTATAGAAAGGATATTATTAAACTAGAAAGAGTGCAGATCAATTTTACTAGGATGCTATTGGGACTTGATTAATGAAGTTATAAGGAGAGCTGTGGGGAATAAACAGAAAATAGTCAACCAATAATTCAAGTTCCAGTTCACGAGCTGTTAGAATCCAAAATAAAAATAAATCAAATGAAATTCTGGTGTGCAGACTGTGTTTGATTGTTAGTGAAATCCTGCTCTCTCTTGTACCGGATTGCTAATTCATTAAGCTGGAGAGAGATGAGCAGCCGGCCCAGATCACTGACTGATGCTATAGGGTGTCTGCTGTCAGAATCTTTATGGTTCAAATTGTTCTACAAAGTCAGCCTCACTGATTTTCACTGCTGTAGCTGGGAGACAAATAGATTTGCAAATTTTGCAAATTTGCCTGACGAAGGCACAACATAGTGTCGAAAGCTCGTGGATTTACTATCAAATAAATTGGTTGGATTTTAAATTGGTGCTGCAAAACTTTACTGAGTTTACCCCAGTCCAACGCCAGCATCTCTACATCAAGACAAATAGATGTCAGAGGTTTGAGAATACAAACTGGATAAATATACACTGTTAAAGGAAATACTCAAGATTGCTCCTTGAAAGTGGGGTCAAGGTGGACAGGATAGTGAAGAAGGCCCCTGCTGTTTGTAATTTTTATAAATGATCTGGATGAGGGTATTGAGGGATGGATCAGTAAATTTGCAGATGACACTAAAGTTGGTGGAGTGGTAGATAGTGAAGAGGGGTGTTATAGTTTACAGAGTGACTTGGACAAGTTGCAGAGCTGAGCCGAGAGGTGGCAAATGGAGTTTAATGTGGAAAAGTGTGAGGTAATGCACTTTGGCAGGAACAATAAATGTGTAGAGTATAGGGCTAATGGTAGGGCTCTTAATAGTGTTGAGGAACAGAAGGATCTTGGTGTATGTGTCAATAGATCCCTGAAAGTAGGCAGTCAAGTGGATAAAGTTGTTAAGAAGGCATATGGAGTCTTAGCTTTTATTGGTAGGGGGATTGAATTTAGGAGCCGCAGCATCATGTTGCAACTGTACAAAACTCTAGTGCGGCCGCACTTGGAGTATTGTGTGCAGTTCTGGTCCCCACATTATAAGAAAGATGTGGAGGCATTGGAGAGGGTACAGAGGAGGTTTACCAGGATGTTGCCTGGTATGGAGGGCAGGTCCTATGAAGAGAGGTTGAAGGATTTGAGGTTGTTTTCGTTAGAAAGGAGGCGGCTAAGAGGGGATCTTATTGAAGCATATAAGATGATTAGAGGTTTAGATAGGGTGGACAGTGATAGCCTTTTTCCTAGGATGGAGAAAGCTAGCACGAGGGGACACAGCTTTAAATTAAGGGGTATGAGTTATAGGACGGATATCAGAGGTAGGTTCTTTACTCAAAGAGTGATTAGGGAGTGGAATGCCCTGCCTGCAGCTGTTGTAGATGCGCCAAGTTTGGTGGCGTTTAAGAGGTTAATTGATAAGTATATGGAAGAGAAGGGAATGGTTTAGTTTGGAGGGGCATTGCTTTTTATTTTGGTCGGCACAACATCGAAGGCCGAAGGGCCTGTTCTGTGCTGTAATGTTCTATGTTCTATGTTCTAAGGCATTCTGCATGCTTGTTTCATTGGTCAAAACATGGAATACAAGAGTTGGGACGTTTGTTGAAGTTGTACAAGACATTGGTAAGGCCACACTTGGAATAGTGTAGAACATAGAACATAGAACATAGAACATTACAGCACAGAACAGGCCCTTCGGCCTTCGATGTTGTGCCGACCAAAATAAAAAGCAATGCCCCTCCAAACTAAACCATTCCCTTCTCTTCCATATACTTATCAATTAACCTCTTAAACGCCACCAAACTTGGCGCATCTACAACAGCTGCAGGCAGGGCATTCCACTCCCTAATCACTCTTTGAGTAAAGAACCTACCTCTGATATCCGTCCTATAACTCATACCCCTTAATTTAAAGCTGTGTCCCCTCGTGCTAGCTTTCTCCATCCTAGGAAAAAGGCTATCACTGTCCACCCTATCTAAACCTCTAATCATCTTATATGCTTCAATAAGATCCCCTCTTAGCCGCCTCCTTTCTAACGAAAACAACCTCAAATCCTTCAACCTCTCTTCATAGGACCTGCCCTCCATACCAGGCAACATCCTGGTAAACCTCCTCTGTACCCTCTCCAATGCCTCCACATCTTTCTTATAATGTGGGGACCAGAACTGCACACAATACTCCAAGTGCGGCCGCACTAGAGTTTTGTACAGTTGCAACATGATGCTGCGGCTCCTAAATTCAATCCCCCTATCAATAAAAGCTAAGACTCCATATGCCTTCTTAACAACTTTATCCACTTGACTGCCAGAACTGTGTGTACAGTTCTGGTCACCCTATTATAGAAAGGATATTATTAAACTAGAAAGAGTGCAGAAAAAATTTTACTGGGATGCTACCAGTACTCGAGGGTTTAAGTTATAAGGAGTGGTTAGATAGATTGGGACTTTTTTTTCCTGGGACATAGGAGGCTTAGGGATGATCTTATAGAAACCTATAAAATAATGAGGGGCATAGATGAGGTAGATAATCAACATCTTTTCCCAAAGGCAGGAGTACCTTAAACTAAAGGGCATAGGTTTAAACTGACAGGAAAGAGATACAAATGAGTTACCAGAAGTAGTAGTAAAGACAAATACAATTTAGAAAGCATTAAGACAGTTACATGGGTAAAATGGATTTAAAGGGATATGGCCCAATGCAGGTAAATAGGACTAGCTTAGTGGTAAAAACTACGAGGTATGGACAAGTTGGGCTGAAGACCCTGTTTCCATGCTACAAACTTTAATGACTCTGTTCTTGAAGTTATTTTCATTGGAGAGAAGAAGGCTAAGAGGTGACTTAATTGAGACATATAAGATGATCAGAGGGTTAGATAGGGTGGATAGTGAGAGCCTTTTTCCTCGGATGGAGATGGATAGCATGAGGGGACATAGCTTTAAATTAAGGGGTGGTAGTTATAGGATGGATGCTAGAGGTGGGTTCTTTACTCAGAGAGTAGTGAGAGCATGGAATGCCCTGCCTGCAGCAGTTGTGGACTTGTCAAGTTTAAGGGCGTTCAAATGGGCAGTGCATAGGCATATGGATAACATTGGAATAGTTTAGGATAGAGGGTCATAAAATTGCTTACTTTAGTCGGCACAACATCGAGGGCCGAATGGCCTGTACTGCGCTGTAATGTTCTATGTTCTGTGTCTATGATTCTGGAACAGCTAATGTACATCCATTATTTAAGAAAGGTTATAGCATAAACCAGGGAACTACAGAGCAGTAAGTCTCACTTCAGTGATAGGAAACTATTAGGCAAACTTCTGAAGACAAGTATCTATCTTCACTTCAAGATGCAAATCTTGATCCATGATAGTTAGCATAGCTTTGTCAGAGCGAGGTCATACCGAACAAATTTGATTGAATTTTTTGAGGCGATGACCAGGGGTGTAGATGAGGGTAGTTCTGTCAATATAGTTTATATGAGTTCCAGCAAAGCATTTGACAAGGCCCAACATGAGAAACTTGTCTGAAGGCCAGAAGTGGGGGTATGGCAACCGTGCAACCTCAAACAGACCATTGTTCACAGCAAACTACCCAGCCTTCAGGAGAACAGTGACCACAATACCACACAACCCTGCCACAGCAACCTCTACAAGACATGCCGAATCATTGACATGGATGACATCATGAAATGTGAGAATACCATTCACCAGGTATATGGTACATACTCTTGCAACTCGGCCAACGTTGTCTACCTAATACGTTGCAAGAAAAGATGTCCCGAAGCATGGTACATTGGGGAGACCATGCAGGCACTATGACAGCGGATGAATGAACATCGCTGAACAATCACCAGGCAAAACAGTTCCCTTCCTGTGGGCGAACACTTCAGCGGTCACGAGCATTTGGCCTCCGACTTTCGGGTAAATGTTCTTTAAGGGGGCCTTCACGACACAAGACAGCACAGAGCCACTGAGCAGAGACTGATAGCCAAGTTCCGCACGCGTGAGGACAGTCTTAACAGGGATCTTGGCTTCATGTCACACTATCTGTAACTCCCATGACTTACCTGGGTTAGCAAAAAACCTCACTTACTGTGCTGTCTGGAGACAATACACATCGCTTTAAATTGTGCTCAGTGCTCCTTCCACTCACATTGTTAGCCACTTTAAGACTTGAATAGCAGGTTAGGTATAAGGATTCGCATTCTGATCAGTAATCTGTAAACTGTCTGTGCTGATATGTGTGCTATTGCAGACCAGAACACCTCATTCGCCTGATGAAGGCCATAATTGGACTAGGAAACTACAGGGACTGGGAACATCTGGAATGTGGAGCTTATTCAAGGAGCAGCTGCTGCAAGTCCTTGATAAGTATGTCCCTGTCAGGCAAGGAGGAAATGGTCGAGTAAGAGAACCTTGGTGTACGAAAAAAGTTGATTTGCTGGTTAAAAGGAAAAAGGAGGCTTATGTCAGGATGAGGCTTGAAGGCTCGGTTAGTGCAATGGATAGCTATAGATTAGCCAGGAGGGAGCTAAAGAGTGAATTGAGGAGAGCTAAGAGAGGACACGAGAAGACTTTGGCTGATAGGATTAAGGAGAATCCTAAAGCTTTCTTTAGATATGTTAAGAATAGAAGATTGGTTAGGGCAAGATTAGGGCCAGTCATAGACAGTAGTGGGAAGTTGTGCGTGGAGCCTGAAGAGATTGGAGAGGTACTGAATAAATATTTCTCTTCGGTATTCACGCAGGGTGATGTAAATGTAGTTATGGAGAACACTGAGGTACAGGGTAGCAAACTGGAAGGTATCGAAGTAGATAGGGAGGATGTGCTAGATATTCTTGAGGGTTTGAAGTTGGATAAGTCCCCTGGGCCGGACGAGATTTACCCTAGGATTCTCTGGGAGGCAAGAGAGGAGATTGCAGAGCCTCTGGCTCTGATCTTCAGGTCATCGTTGGTTACGGGTGTGGTTCCGGAGGACTGGAGGATAGCGAATGTGGTCCCATTGTTCAAGAAGGGGAAGAGAGACCTTCCAGGGAATTATAGGCCAGTGAGTCTTACTTCTGTTGTGGGCAAAGTATTGGAGAGAATTATTAGGGATAGGATTTATAGTTATTTAGAGAGAAATGAATTGATTGGGGATAGTCAGCATGGTTTTGTGAAGGGTAGGTCGTGCCTTACTAACCTCATTGAGTTTTTTGAAAAAGTGACTAAGGAGGTGGATGGGGGTAAGGCGGTTGATGTGGTATATATGGACTTTAGTAAGGCCTTCGATAAGGTGGCCCATGGAAGACTTCTGCAGAAAATACAGATGTATGGGATAGAGGGTGATTTAGCTAATTGGGAGATGAGTAGCAGATAGAAGACAGAGGGTGGTGGTTGATGGGAGATATTCATCGTCGGTGACAGTACCTCAGGGGTCCCCCTGCTGTTTGTAATTTTTATAAATGATCTGGATGAGGGTATTGAAGGATGGATTAGTAAATTTGCAGATGACACTAAAGTCGGTGGAGTGGTAGATAGTGAAGAGGGGTGTTATAGTTTGCAGAGGGACTTGGACAAGTTGCAGA
>JAGIQG010000028.1:40295473-40357973 GCA_024679065.1 Sphyrna mokarran | reverse complement strand
ATGATGACATCAACAAATCCCATCCCACCGTTAGACTCACCATGGACTATTCTCCAGAATCGGTTGCGTTCTTGGACACACGCATCTCCATCAAGGACGGTCACCTCAGCACCTCACTGTACCGCAAGCCCATGGATAATGGTCCGCTGTACTCACAATGCTCCACTTCTCCAGCTTCCACTCTAAACACATCAAAGAAGCCATCCCATGTGGACAAGCCCTCCGTATACACAGGATCTACTCAGATAAGAAGGATCACAAAAGTCACTTCCAAATACTGACAGATGCCTTCATAAGAACAGAATATGGCGCTTCACTCATCAATCGACAGTTCCGATGCAGCACAGTGAAGAACCGCACCAACCTCTTCAGAAGACAAACATGGCAGACAGAGTACTCTTCATCATCCAGTACTTCCCCGGAGTGGAGAAGCTACAATATCTTCTCCATTGATGAAGACGAACGTCTTGCCAAAGAACCGCACAACCTCAAACAGAGCATTGTCCACAGCAAACTACCCAGCCTTCAGGAGAACAGTGACCATGACACAAACACAATCCTGCCACAGCAACCTCTGCAAGACATGCCAGATCATCGACACGGATGCCATCAGCTCACATGAGAACATCATCCACCAGGTACACGGTACATACACTTGCAACTCAGCCAAAGTTGTCTACCTGATACACTGCAGGAAAGGATGTTCCGAGACAGTACATTGGGGAGACCATGCAGACGCTACAACAGCAGATGAATGAACACCACGCACACAAAAGACTACAAAATCATATCAAAAGTGTTCTCCTCCTGTTGGGAAACATTTCAGCGGTCACGGGCATTTGGCCTCTGATCTTTGGGAAGCGTTCTCCAAGGCGGCCTTCACATGGAGCCGCTGAGCAGAGTCTAATAGCCAAACTCTGCACACATGAAGATGGCCTCAACCGGGGTCTTGGGTTCATGTCACAATATCTGTTACTCCCATGACTTGCTTGGGCTTGCAAAATCTCACTAACTATCCTGTCTGGAGTCAATACACATTCCTTTAACCTGTGCTTAACTCTCTCTCCACTCACATTGTCTGTACCTTTAAGATTTGATTACCTGCAAAGACTTGCATTCGAACCATTATTTTATAAATTGAGTTTGTGCTTTTATATGCCCTGTTTATGAACTGAAATCCCACTCACCTGATGAAGGGGCAGTGCTCCGAAAGCTAGTGGCTTGTGCTATCACATAAACCTGTTGGACTTTAGACATGTCATCGGGGATGGTGATCATAATTCTATCACAATAGCATTGGAAAGAGATAGGATCAGACAGGATGGGAAGGTGTTTATCTCGAGTAGGAGGAAATATGAAATCATTAGGCAGAAAATTGGAAGAGTAAACTGGAAGTAGGTGTTCTTGGGGAAAAGTACTGAAAGAAGATGATGGATTTTCAAAAAATGTTTGTGTGGCACTCTGCATGACAATGATCTGCTGAGACAAGGATGTTTTGGTAAGTCATGGGAACCATGGTGCACAAAAGTTGTGATGAATCTAGTCAGAAGGAAAAAAGTTGTACAAAAGGTTCAGAGAACTAGGAGATGTTAAGGATCTAGAGGCTTGTAGAAAGGAGCTTATAAAGCAAATTAGAAGAGCCGGAAGGGATCATGAGGCTTTGGTGGGTAGGATTAAGGAGAATCCCAAAGCATTCTACAAATATGTGAAGGATAAAAGGATGAGAAGTGAAGGGATTGGACCTTTAAAAGGTAAAGGGGGAAAAGTCTGTGTGGAACCAGAAGAAATGGCAGAGGTGCTCAATGAGCATTTTGCCTCAGTATTCATGGTGGAAAGTGATCTGGGAGGTCGTTCTGCAAGTTTGCAGCAGACTGAAAAGATTGAGTATGTGGACGTTCAGAAAGAGGATGTATTGGAACTTTTAAATTCTATCAAGATGGATAAATCACCGGGACCGGATAGGATGTATCCCAGGTTACTGTGGGATGTGAGGGAAGTATTGCAGAGCCCCTGGCAATGATCTTTGTGTCGTCAATGGAGACGGGAGAGGTTCCGGAGGATTGGAGGATTGCGGATGTGGTTCC
Source organism: Sphyrna mokarran (assembly GCA_024679065.1). Classification (NCBI taxonomy): domain Eukaryota; kingdom Metazoa; phylum Chordata; class Chondrichthyes; order Carcharhiniformes; family Carcharhinidae; genus Sphyrna; species Sphyrna mokarran. The sequence continues at coordinate 40,355,889 of JAGIQG010000028.1, read as the reverse complement.
TATTTTCAAGAAAGGGAACAGGGATAGCCTGGGAAATTACCGACTGATGAGTCTGACCTCAGTGGTTGGTAAATTGATGGAGAGGATTCTGAGGGACAGGATTTATGAACATTTGGAGAAGTTTAGCTTGATTAGAAATAGTCAACACGGCTTTATCAAGGGCAGGTCGTGCCTTACGAGCCTAGTTGAGTTCTTCGAAAATGTGACTGAACACATTGACGAAGGAAGGGCAGTGGACGTGGTGTACATGGACTTTAGCAAGATGTTTGATAAGGTCCCCCATGCAAGACTTCTTGAGGAGGTGAGAGGGCATGGGATCCAAAGGCCTCGTGGATCCAGAGCTGGCTTTCCTGCAGAAGGCAGAGAGGGGTTGTGGATGGGTCTTTTTCTGCATGGAGGTCGGTCACCAGTGGAGTGCACCAGGCATCTGTTCTGGGACCGTTGCTGTTTGTCATTTTCAGAAATGAACTGGATGAGGAAGTGGAGGGATGGGTTAGTAAGTTCATACTAATTTAGTAATGATACGAAGGTTGGTGGTGTTGTGGATAATCTGGAGGGATGTCTGAAGTTGCAGCGAGACATAGATAGGATGCAAGACTGAGTGGAGAAGTGGCAGATGGACTTCAACGCAGATAAATGTGTGGTGGTCCATTTTGGCAGGATCAATGGGATGAAGCAGTATAATATCAAAGGTAGGAGTCTTGGCAGTGTTGAGGAGCAGAAGAATCTTGGGTCTAGGTCCATAGGACTCTTAAATCAGCCTCCCAGGTGGAGGATGTGGTCAAGAAGGCGTATGGCCTTCATTAATCGAGGGATTGAGTTTAGGAGTCGGGAAGTAATGCTGCTACTTTATAAGACCCTTGTCAGACCCCACTTGGAGTATTGTGCACAGTTCTGGTCGCCTCACTACAGGAAGGATGTGGAAGCTATGGAGAGGGTGCAGAGGAGATTTACAAGGATGTTGCCTGGATGGGGGACATGCCTTATGAAGATAGGTTGAGGGAGCTAGGTCTCTTCTCCCTGGAGAGACAAAGGTTGAGAGGCGACCTGATAGAGGTTTATAAAATGTTGAGAGGTATAGATAGGGTGAATTCTCAGAGGCTATTTCCCAGGGCTGAAATGGTCGCTACGAGAGGACACAGGTTTAAGGTGCTGTGGGGCAAGTACAGAGGAGATATTAGAGGTAAGTTTTTCACTCAGAGGGTAGTGAGTGAATGGAATCGGCTGTGGTCTGTGGTGGTGGAGGTGAACTTGTTGGAGTCTTTTAAAAGACTTCTGAATGAGTATATGGGATTTAATACAATTGGGAGTTACAGATAATTCTATGGCCTGGTAGGTATAGATACGATGGGCGCAACTAGTGGGCTGAAGGGCCTGTTTGTGCTGTAGTGTTCTATGTTTCTATGTTTCTTTGTTTAGCCTGGTATTGTGAGACTTCTTACTGTTCCAGGAATAGCAGAATCCTACATTAATCCTTTCAGGAATAATATATTTTAAAATACAGATTGTTCCAGAACGTCCCTGAAGATGAATCATTTTTTCTGATTAAAGCATTGATAACACTATTCCAGTTTCTTCCAAATGCAAGCTAACATTATATTAACCTTTTTGGATTACTTTTTGTACCTGGGCATGAACTTATAATGATTTTGTGGAAACTCAGATCTCTTTGTTCGTTTGTTGTGATTAGGAAGTTATTCCCATTTGTCTCCTTGGATCTAAAATGGATGACTTGACACTGCTGAAAATTGTTCTCCATCTGACATATTTGTGCTCACTTACTAAATCTGTCGCTTTGTAGCATTCTGCCTTCATCTAGACAATTTAATCTGTCTCTTAATGCCGTGTCATTTACAACTTCTTTGTTTCTTTCTTCCAAGTCATTAACCTACATGCTGAAAAGCTCAGGCCCTCGCACACAGATCCCTGGAGAACCTCACTTGTCACCTCTCATGAATCAAAAGTGCTTGCGCTTTATTCTCTCTGTCTCTCACCTCCCAATCAGTTTGTAATGTCTATGACCTGCAGGATGAATGTCCAGGTGACATTTCTAACTTTCCTTTAGTACTTGAAATGGATTCTAATACAGGTATGGACTGACATGTGGGAAATGTCTAACATATAATCATAGATAAAATCCATGATAGGTTTTAGACTTCTGTAATTTGTTCTATTTTCAGTTATATACTTTGTTGAGTTTGAATAAAGGTTCATTTATATTCTGGCTATCTTTGATTTCAAGTTCCTAACTTTCAAACTGATCTGATGGAATAAGCATCAGTAAGTTTTGCTTTTCCTACTTTACAGATATTCAGGGAAATCAGCAAGATTATGTCATGCACAGGACCACAGCCCGACAAAGAAAATCTGGTTATTTAGGTTATGCAGGGTAGGTTGAGGGATGATTTTTCAAGCTAAATCAGTGCAACCTGTATGTAAAACTGGAGGAACAGCACCTTATCTTTTGAGTCGGCACTTTACAGCCTTCCAGACTGAACATCAAAGAGCAGGTAGATAGTGTCACAAAGAGTGCTTCTGGAACATAGGCCTTTGTAAATCAAACTATTCAGTATAAGAGTTGGTGTGTTATGGTGAAGTTGTATAAGACATTGGTGAGGCTGAATTTAGAGTATTGTGTACAGTTTTGGTCACCTAGTTACAGGAAGGATGTAAATAAGGTTGAAAGAGTGCAGAGAAGGTTTACAAGGATTTTGCTGGGACTTGAGAAGCTGAGTTACAGAGAGAGATTGAATAGATTAGGACTTTATTCTCTGGAGTGTAGAAGAATGAGGGGAGATTTGATAGATGTGTATAAAATTATGATGGGTATAGATAGAACATAGAACACTACAGCACAAACAGGCCCTTCAGCCCACAAGTTGTGCTGATCATACCAGGCCATAGAACTATCTGTAACTCCCAATCCCATTAAATCCCATGTACTCATCCAGAAGTCTCTTAAAAGACCCCAGCGAGTTTGCCTCTACCACCACTGACGGCAACCGAATGCATTCACTCACCACCCTCTGAGTGAAAAACTTACCTCTAACATCTCCTCTGTACTTGCCCCCCAGCACCTTAAACCTGTGTCCTCTCATAGAGACCATTTTAGCCCTGGGAAATAGCCTCCGAGAATCCATTCCTCTCAGCATCTTATAAACCTCTATCAGGTCGCCTCTCAACCTTCGTCTCTCCAGGGAGAAGAGACCTAGCTCCCTCAACCTATCTTCACAAGGCATGTCCCCCAATCCAGGCAACATCCTTGTAAATCTCCTCTGCACTCTCTCAATAGCTTCCACATCCTTCCTATAGTGAGGCGGCCAGAACTGCACACAATACTCCAAGTGGGGTCTGACAAGGGTCTTATAAAGTTGCAGCATTACCTCCCGACTCCGAAACTCAATCCCTCTATTAATGAAGGCCAGTACACCATACGCCTTCTTGACCACATCCTCCACTTGTGGGGCAGATTTAAGAGACCTGTGGAGCTGGACCCCAAGATCCTTCTGCTCCTCAACACTGCTAAGACTCCTGCCCTTGATATTATACTGCTTCATCCCATTATTCCTGCCAAAAAGGACCACAACACATTTATCCGCATTGAAGTCCATCTGCCACTTCTCCGCCCAGTCTTGCATCCTATCTATGTCTCGCTGCAACTTCAGACATCCCTCCAGACCATCCACAACACCACCAACCTTCGTATCGTCGGCGAACTTACTAACCCATCCCACCACTTCCTCATCCAGGTCATTTATGAAAATGACAAACAGTAAGGGTCCTAGAACAGATCCCTGGGGCACTCCACTGGTGACTGACCTCCATGCAGAAGAAGACCCATCCACAACCACTCTCTGCCTTCTGCAGGCAAGCCGGTTCTGGATTCACAAGGCCAAAGCCCCTTGGATCCCATGCCCTCTCACCTTCTCAGGAAGTCTTGCATGGAGGACCTTATCAAATGCCTTGCTGTAATCCATGTAAACCACGTCCACTGCTCTTCTTTCACAATGTGTTCAGTCACATTTTTGAAGATCTCAGCTAGGCTCGTAAGGCACGATCTGCCCTTAACAAAGCCGTGTTGACTATTCCTGATTATATTGAATTTCTCTAAATGCTCATAAATCCTATCTCTCAGAATCCTCTCCATCAACTTACCGACCACTGAGGTCAACTCACTGGTGGGTAATTGCCTGGGCTATCCCTGTTCCCCTTCTTGAAAATAAGGGGAAAAGGATCTGCAATCCTTCAATCTTCCAGAATCTCTCCCGTCTCCATCGATGACGCAAAGATCATCGCCAAGGGCTCTGCAATCACTTCCCTTACCTCCCACAGTAATCTGGGATACATCCCATCCGGACCGGGCGACTTATCTATCTTGATGGAATTTAACAGTTCCAACACCTCCTCTTTCTTAATGTCCACATACTCAATCTTTTCAGTTTGCTGCAATCCTGTAGTACAACCCCCCAGATCACTCTCCACTGTGAATACTGAGGCAAAATACTTATTAAGCACCTATGCGATTTCTTCCGGTTCCACACAGACTTTTCCCCCCTTCATCTTTTATAGGCCCTATCCGTTCTCTTCTCATCCTTTTACTCTTCACATATTTGTAGAATGCCTTGGGATTCTCCTTAATCCTACCCACCAAAGATAGAGTGAATGCAAGCAGGTTTTTTCGACTGAGGCTAGGGGACAGAAAAATAACTAGAGAACATGGATTAAGGGTGAAAGGAGAAAAGTTTAAAGTGAATATTGGTGGGGGGGGGGGTGTCTTCACATAGAGTAGTGGCGTGAGTTTGGAATGAGCTGCCAGATGAAGTGGTAAATGCAGGGTCATTTTAATATTTAAGAAAAACTTAAACAGTACATGGATGAGAAGGGTGTGGAAGGATATGGTCCAGGTGCACATCAGTGGGGCTGGGTAGAAAAATGTTTGGCACAGCCAAGAAGCGCCAAAAGGCTTGTTTCTGTGCTGTAATGTTCTATGATTTTATGGTTCTAACAAAGAACAAAGCAAAGAACAAGCAGGTGGAAGATATGGTCAAGGAGGCACATGGTGTACTTCCCTTCATTAATCGAGGGATTGAGTTTAGGAGTCGGGAGGTAATGCTGCAACTTTATAAGACCCTTGTCAGACCCCACTTGGAGTATTGTGTGCAGTTCTGGTCGCCTCACTATAGGAAGGATGTGGAAGCTATTGAAAGGGTGCAGAGATTTACAAGGATGTTGCCTGGATTGGGGGGCATGCCTTATGAAGATAGGTTGAGGGAGTTAGATCTCTTCTCCCTGGAGAAACGAAGGTTGAAAGGCGACCTGATAGAGGTTTATAAAATGTTGAGAGGAATAGATAGGGTGGATTCTCAGAAGCTATTTCCCAGAGCTGAAATGATCGCAATGAGAGGACACAGGTTTAAGGTGCAGGGAAGCAAGTACAGAGGGGATGTTAGAGATAAGATTTTCACTCAGAGGGTGGTGAGTGAGTGAATGGAATCGGCTGCCGTCGGTGGTGGTGGAGGCGAACTCACTGGGGTCTTTTAAAAGACTTCTGGATGAGTACATGGGATTTAATGGGATTGGGAGTTACAAATAATTCTATGGCCTGGTAGGTATGGGTATGATCAGCGCAACCTGTGGGCCGAAGGGCCTGTTTGTACTGTAGTGTTCTATGTTCTATGTTCTAAATTATAGCATAGGATTGGCCCTTCAGCCCTCCATGCCTGCACCGATCATGCTGCCTGATTTAACTAAAACCCCCTACCTTTCCAGGGATCATATGCCTTTTATTCCCTTCTTATCCATGTACTTGTCAAGATGTTCCTAAAAGGTCTCTACCTTATCGCTTCACTACCTCCCCTGCGTAACAAGTTCCAGGCACCCACTACTTTCTGTGTTAAAAAGTCTGCCTGATACATCTCCTTTAAACCTTGCACCTCACACCTTAAACATATGCCCCTGATAATTGACTGCTCCACCCTGGGAAGCTTCTGACCATCCACTCTGTCCATACCCCTTAAAATCTTGTAGACTTCTATCAGGTGTTCCCACAACGTCCATCACTCCTTTGAGAATAAACTAAGTTTCTCCAACCTCTCCTCATAGCTAATGCCCTCCATACCAGGGCAACATCCTGGTAAATTTTTTCTGTACCTCTCCAAAGTCTCCACATCCTTCTGGTAGTGTTGTGAACAGAATTGAACACTATATTCTAAGTGCTCAACATCAAACTCAACAACTTCAGAGCAGAAACTCTCCTCTCCACCTTCCCCCAATTCCCGTTTATTTTGCTTTATTTCTTCTTTTCATCTCATTTTCTTCACTTTTTATTCTTATTGTTATTATTCCGCTTTTGTAAAGGTCTCTCTGCAGGCTCAGGGAGGAAACTGAAGCAAACTGAGGAAACCCATCCAGACATGGGGGAAATGCACGGACTCTGCACAGACAGTGACCCAAGCTGGGAATTGAACCTGGATCCCTGGTGTCATGAGGCACCTATATCACTGTGCCATTCATCTTGTCTGATTTTCTTAAAAATCTGGAAACTTTTCTTAAAAAGTTCTGGCAAAGCATCATCCCGACTTGGCTCGATTCTCTCTCCACAGATGGTGTCAGACTGCTAAGATTTTCCAGCATTTTCTGCTTTTGTTTCAGATTCCAGTATCCACAGTATTCTGCTGTATCTTGAGTATGATACATGTGTTTAATTTGTTGCAAGAAAAAATCTAACATTGTAAATTACACAAGTAAATAATTAGATAAGTGATAAGCTAAATGTCGATACATCTCTGTACTAAATGTACGCTTGACCTGGACCATCTGATGGGCAACACGACAGCTCAGTGACTATCGCTGTGCTGTGCAGATACATGGATTTGGGCCTGTGTCTGTGGGAGTTTGCGCATTCTCCCCGTGCTTGCGTGGGTTTTCTCCGGGTGCTCCGGTTTCCTCCCACATCCCAAAGATGTGCTCTTAGGCTAATTGGCAAAACAAATTCTCCTTAAATTGTCTCAAATTTGGTTTTTAATCCATAGATCTATAAACATAGACAAGGATCACGGGTAGAGGTGGGAACATCAGGGTGGCGGCGCGGGCTCATTGGGCCAAAGGGCCTGTATCCCGTGCTGTTTTGTTCTTTGTTCTAAATATGAATAAATGAACACTACACCAACATGATACAGGATTCATTTATAATATTCAAACCTATGATCTAATTTAGCTCCTGTTTCAATCCTAAAGACTAGAAATGACTCTGCTTTGCCCACTCCTCATCTAATAAGGATTGCTATAAATCTCCTTTGATCCTTTCTACTCTTGTTCCTGGTAGAAATTATTTTTGTTCTCAATCAAAGAATTCATAGTTTGCAAATATCTTTTTTACTTCATATTGTTCACATGTTTTGCTAATGCTGGCAATAGGAATGGAGTTAAAATACAACATACTCTACTGACCTCGCTCACATGTCTTTGAATGGTTCAATGTCTACATGTCCTACAATCCAAGAGAAAATATGACCCTCAAATAGACCAAAGGGCTCATCTGCGCTCAATGACAAAACTATAATTTTCTGCTTATGACAGGAATGTTTATTTGTAGATTTACTGGGGACTGGATGATATTGATATTCCTGAAGAATTCGGATCAGATAAAAGGCATAGTTTTCTGTTCAGTTATGTTCCTGGTGAGAAAAATTATTTTCACCGAGCAACCAGGGATTTTAGAAGTCTCGCAGCACCAGGTTAAAGTCCAATAGGTTTATCTGGAATCCTGAGCTTTCAGAACACTGTTCCTCAGGATTCATCTGATGAAGGAGCAGCGCTCCGAAAGCTCGTGATTCCAAATTAACCTGTTGGACTTTAACCTGTCTGTTGTGAGACTTCTTACTGTGCCCACCTAGGTCCAACACCGGCATCTCCACATCAAGGATTTTAAAAGGAAGCTTGTTCAAGAGGAAAACATTTTGGAAATACATTTTTTAATCATGTGCTGGGTATTTCTATTCCACAATTCTGTTTTTCAGTTTCGTCCAGTGCACAATCGCTGGAAACAGGCATGAGATTTGGATGGATGAATAGATATTATCCAATAGTCTAAAACATGATGTTGATCAGTCACTGAAACTTTCCACACAAACAAGCCAATTGGCTTAACCGTTCATCATTATTGGGAAATCTAGATTGTGGGCCAAAGATTTACTGTAAAAAGCTCCCCATTGTTTACCGTTTATGGTTTGAAACATTGCTTCTGGCCATGCAAACACCCACTCAGGGTGTGAATGACACCAAACAAGAAGAAACATTGCTTCACCAACTGTGCAGGCCAGAAATAAACAACAAACATCTGCTCTCAAATCCATGGTGAGATTTTTCCCCACATGTAACCTCCGTGTTGCCGGAGATTAGCTTTCAAAGAATAAAGAAAATTACAGCACAGGAACGGGCCCTTTGGCCTTCCAAGCCTGCACCAACCATGCTGCCCGACTTAACTAAAACCCCCTACCCATGTCCCCCTATTCCCACTTTGTTCATGTATTTGTCAAGACACCTCTTAATATCACTATCATAACTGCTTCCATTATCTCCCCCAGCAGTGAGTTCCAGGCACCCACCACCACTGTGGGACATCCCAGGAGGACATCCAATTCAGGACACCAGCTGGACTTGAGCAGCATGAAATCCAATTAGAGGGCTAGGTGAGGAGGTTGTCTTTGAATCAGGAAGGAGATCATGAAGTTACCTCAGAATGGAGGGGTTTCCAGCAGCATTCCAAACATTAAGAATTCAGACATGGCTTCATCTGGCAGATCATCCCAGCAGCTTTGTATGGGGACAATGGGGAGGTGGTGTCAATGACAACCCCATTTGTCCAGCCACTCCCCTCCACCCACATTGCCGCTGTCCTTCCCACCCCTCTTCCAGGGTTACTCAGAAGTAGAACATAGAACACAGAACATTACAGCGCAGTACAGAGCCTTCGGCCCTCGATGTTGTGCCGACCAATGGAACCAATTTTATGACCCTCTATCCTAAACCATTCCAATGCTATCCATATGCCTATCCACTGACCATTTGAACGCCCTTAAACTTGACAAATCCACAACAACTGTAGGCAGGGCATTCCAAGCCTTTACTACCCACCTGAGTAAAGAATCTGTCCTATAACTACTACCCCTTAATTTAAAGCTCTGCCCCCTCGTGTTATCCATCTCTATCTGAAGAAAAAGGCTCTCACTATCCATCCTATCTAACTCTCTGATCACCTTATATGTCTCAATTAAGTCACTTCTTAGCCTTCTTCTCTCCAATGAAAATAACCTCAAGTCCCTTAGCCTTTCCTCATAAGATCTACCCATCATACCAGGCAACATCCTGGTAAACCTCCTCTGCACCCTTTCCAATGCCTCCACATCTTTCTTATGATGTGGCGACCAGAACTGTACGCAATACTTCAAGTGCTGCCGCACCAGAGTTTTGTAAGTTGCAACATAACATCTCAGCTCCGAAATTCAATCCCTCTACCAATAAATGCTAACACACAATACGCCTTCTTAACAACCTTATCAACTTGAGTATCAACTTTCAGGGATCTATGCACCTGTACACCGAGATCTCTCTGCTCATCTACACTACTAAGAGTCCTACCATTAGCCCTATATAATCCTGTTACTCTTACCAAAGTGAATCACCTCACACTTTCCCACATTAAACTCCAATTGCCACTTCTCGGCCCAGCTCTGCAACTGATCTATGTCCCTCTGCAAACTGTAACGTCCACTGTCTACAACTCCTCCGACTTTGGTGTCGTCAGCAAATTTAATAACCCATCCCTCTACACCCTCATCCAGGTCATTTATAAAAATAACAAACAGCAGTGGCCCCAAAACAGATTCCTGAGGTACACCACTAGTAACTAAACTCCAGGTTGAATATATCCCATCAATCACCACCCTCTGTCTTCTATCAATTCCTAATCCAAATTGCTAAATCTCCCTCAATTCCATGCATCTGCATTTTCTGCAGTAGTCTTCCATGGGGAACTTTATCAAATGCTTTGCTAAAATCCATATACACCACATCAATTGCCTTACCCTTATCCACCTCTTTGGTCACTTTTTCAAAAAACTCAATAAGGTTTGTGGGAACGCATCAGCGGTTAAACTGGTGTGCAACATTTCAAACATTCTCCAGATCCTGCTGCCTAATCCCCAACATCCACCTCTCATTCCTGTGGGAGTTGGAATGTTCTGCTCCTTCTTTCTGAATCTGAACTAACCCGTTGCTGCAGCAGCAGGTAAGGTACATTCTGATATGTCTGAGGCCTTATTAGCAAGTGATGAAAAAGCCACACACCTGGAATATTCTGTAGCTTTTGTACGAATTCAAACAGATTTGGCCAATCCTACAAGGATTGGAACCTATTGCAATAGGCCTGGTATATGGCATAATATTGTTCTAGTTTCCATAAAAATAAATTATTGGAATCTGTAACAAAACCAATTAATAATTATTAGGAACTTTAATCTTCAAATAGACTGGATCAATAAAATTGTAAAGAGTAGTCTCGCTGATGATATTAGAGAATGTTTTTCCCACAGCGATACAACTCAAGAAAAAGCTATTTCAAATCTAGCATTGTGTAACAATTCATAAAATTCTTAAAATGCAGAAAGAGATCATTTAGCCCATCAAGTCTGTACTGACTGTCCAACAGAACATTCTTCCTGTAGATCTATTCCTGTAACCCCTTGTATTTATAAGAACACAAGGACATAAAAAGTAGGAGCAGGAGTAGGCCATTCGGCCCCTCGAGCCTGCCCCGCCATTCAATAAAATCATGGCTGAGCTTTTTGTGAACTCAGCTCCACTTACCCACCCACTCACCATAACCCTTAATTCCTTTACTGTTCAAAAATGTATCTATCCTTACCTTAAAAACATTGAATCATGTAATCTCAACTGCTTCATTTGGCAGAGAATTCCACAGATTGTGTGAAGAAGTTCCTTCTCAACTCAGTCCTAAATCTGCTTCTGCTTATTTTGAGGCCATGCCCCCTAGTTCTAGTTTCACCTACCAGTGGAAACAACTTCCCTGCTTCTATCTTATTGATTTCCTTCAGAATCTTATATGTTTCTATCGGATCTCCTCTCATTCTTCTGAATTCCAGTGAGTATAGCCCCAGTTTACTTAGCCTCTCCTCATAAGCCAACCCTCTCAATTCTGGAATCAACCTAGTGAATCTCCTCTGCACCCCCTCCAGTGTCAGAATATCCTTTTTCAAGTAAGAACACAAAAACAGTACTCCAGGTGTGGCCTTACTACACCTTATACAGCTGAAACATAATCTTGCTGTTTTTAAACTCCATCTCTCTAGCAATGAAGGACAAAATTCCATTTGCCTTCTTCATTACCTGCTGTACCTGCAAATCAACTCCTTGAGATTCCTGCACAGGGACACCCAGGTCCCTCTGCACAGCAGCATGCTGCAATCTTTTACCATTTAGAAACAGGAAAGGAGAGGTCACCCTGTTGGGAGTCTTTTATAGACCTCCTAAAAGTTCTAGAGAGGTAGAGGAAAGGATTGCAAAGTCAATTCTGGTCAGGAGTGAAAGTAATAGGGTAATTGTTATGGGGGACTTTAACTTTACTAATATTGATTGGAATAGCTATAGCTCTAGCTCGTTAGAGGGGTCAGTTTTCGTACAAAGTGTGCAGGAAGGTTTTTTGACTCAGTATGTAGATAGGCCAACTAGAGGTGAGGCTACATTGGATTTGGTGCTGGGCAATGAGCCAGACCAGGTGTTAGGCTTGGAAGTTGGTGAACATTTTGGTGATAGTGACCACAATTCGGTTACGTTCACCTTAGTGATGGATAGGGATAGGTATGAAGCTGGGGGAAGGGTAATTATGAGGCCATCAGGAGAGAATTAGGGTGCATAGATTGGACTAGGAAGCTACAGGGACTGGGAACATCTGGAATGTGGAGCTTATTCAAGGAGCAGCTGCTGCGGGTCCTTGATAAGTATGTCCCTGTCAGGCAAGGAGGAAATGGTCGAGTAAGAGAACCTTGGTGTACGAAAAAAGTTGATTTGCTGGTTAACAGGAAAAAGGAGGCTTATGTCAGGATGAGGATTGAAGGCTCGGTTAGTGCGATGGATAGCTATAGATTATGATGTAAAGATGCCGGCGTTGGATTGGAGTGGTAAGAACTCAGTAAGAATTTAGCAACACCAATTATTAATCCAACCGACTTATTTGATAGTAAAATAGCGAGCTATTTTACCAGACCAGAACACTGCACTTGCCTGATGAAGACACGGGAGTGTTGAAAGCTCGCTATTTTACTATCAAATAAATCGGTTGGATTAATAATTGGTGTTGCTAAATCTTACTGAGTTCTAGCTATAGATTAGCCAGGAGGGAGCTAAAGAGTGAATTGAGGAGAGCGAAGAGAGGACACGAGAAGACTTTGGCTGATAGGATTAGGGAGAATCCTAAAGCTTTCTTTAGATATGTTAAGAATAGAAGATTGGTTAGGGCAAGATTAGGGCCAGTCATAGACAGCAGTGGGAAGTTGTGCGTGGAGCCTGAGGAGATTGGAGAGGTACTGAATAAATATTTCTCTTCGGTATTCACGCAGGGTGATGTAAATGTAGTTATGGAGAACACTGAGGTACAGGGTTGCAAACTGGAAAGTATCGAAGTAGATAGGGAGGATGTGCTAGATATTCTTGAGGGTTTGAAGTTGGATAAGTCCCCTGGGCCGGACGGGATTTACCCTAGGATTCTCTGGGAGGCAAGAGAGGAGATTGCAGAGCCTCTGGCTCTGATCTTCAGGTCGTCGTTGGTTACGGGTGTGGTTCCGGAGGACTGGAGGATAGCGAATGTGGTCCCGTTGTTCAAGAAGGGGAAGAGAGACCTTCCAGGGAATTATAGGCCAGTGAGTCTTACTTCTGTGTGGGCAAAGTGTTGGAGAGAATAATTAGGGATAGGATTTATAGTTATTTAGAGAGTAATGAATTGATTGGAGATAGTCAGCATGGTTTTGTGAAGGGTAGGTCGTGCCTTACTAACCTCATTGAGTTTTTTGAAAAAGTGACTAAGGAGGTGGATGGGGGTAAGGCGGTTGATGTGGTATATATGGACTTTAGTAAGGCGTTTGATAAGGTGGCCCATGGAAGACTTCTGCAGAAAATGCAGATGTATGGGATAGAGGGTGATTTAGCTAATTGGGTTAGGAATTGGCTAGCAGATAGAAGACAGAGGGTGGTGGTTGATGGGAGATATTCATCTTGGAGTTCGGTGACAAGTGGTGTACCTCAGGGGTCTGTTTTGGGGCCCCTGCTGTTTGTAATTTTTATAAATGATCTGGATGAGGGTATTGAGGATGGATTAGTAAATTTGCAGATGACACTAAAGTCGGTGGAGTGGTAGATAGTGAAGAGGGGTGTTATAGTTTGCAGAGGGACTTGGACAAGTTGCAGAGCTGGGCCGAGAGGTGGCAAATGGAGTTTAATGTGGAAAAGTGTGAGGTAATGCACTATGGCAGAAATAATAAATGTGTAGAGTATAGGGCAAATGGTAGGATTCTTAGTAGTCTAGATGAACAGAGGGATCTTGGTGTATGTGCATAGATCCCTGAAAGTAGGCAGTCAGGTCGAGAAGGTTGTTAGGAAGGCATATGGAGTCTTGGCTTTTATTGGTAGAGGGATTGAATTTCGGAGCCGCAACGTCATGTTGCAACTGTACAAAACTCTAGTGCGGCCGCACTTGGAGTATTGTGTGCAGTTCTGGTCCCCACATTATAAGAAAGATGTGGAGGCATTGGAGAGGGTACAGAGGAGGTTTACCAGGATGTTGCCTGGTATGGAGGGCAGGTCTTATGAAGAGAGGCTGAGGGATTTGAGGTGTTTTCGTTAGAAAGGAGGAGGCTAAGAGGGGACCTTATCGAAACATATAAGATGATTAGAGGTTTAGATAGGTGGATAGTGATAGCCTTTTTCCTAGGATGGAAAAAGCTAGCACGAGGGGACACAGCTTTAAATTAAGGGGTGATAGTTATAGGACGGATATCAGAGGCAGGTTCTTTACCCAAAGGTGGTTCGGGAGTGGAATGCCCTGCCTGCAGCGGTTGTAGATGCGCCAAGTTTGGTGGCGTTTAAGAGCTTAGTTGATAAGTATGTGGAAGAGAAGGGAATGGTTTAGTTTGGAGGGGCATTGCTTTTTATATTGGTCGGCGCAACATCGAAGGCCGAAGGGCCTGTTCTGTGCTGTACTGTTCTATGTTCTATGTTCTATTGGTTCGTTGGTTACGGGTGTGGTTCCGGAGGACTGGAGGATAGCGAATGTGGTCCCGTTGTTCAAGAAGGGGAAGAGAGACCTTCCAGGGAATTATAGGCCAGTGAGTCTTACTTCTGTGGTGGGCAAAGTGTTGGAGAGAATAATTAGGGATAGGATTTATAGTTATTTAGAGAGTAATGAATTGATTGGGGATAGTCAGCATGGTTTTGTGAAGGGTAGGTCGTGCCTTACTAACCTCATTGAGTTTTTTGAAAAAGTGACTAAGGAGGTGGATGGGGGTAAGGCGGTTGATGTGGTATATATGGACTTTAGTAAGGCGTTTGATAAGGTGGCCCATGGAAGACTTCTGCAGAAAATGCAGATGTATGGGATAGAGGGTGATTTAGCTAATTGGGTTAGGAATTGGCTAGCAGATAGAAGACAGAGGGTGGTGGTTGATGGGAGATATTCATCTTGGAGTTCGGTGACAAGTGGTGTACCTCAGGGGTCTGTTTTGGGGCCCCTGCTGTTTGTAATTTTTATAAATGATCTGGATGAGGGTATTGAAGGATGGATTAGTAAATTTGCAGATGACACTAAAGTCGGTGGAGTGGTAGATAGTGAAGAGGGGTGTTATAGTTTGCAGAGGGACTTAGACAAGTTGCAGAGCTGGGCCGAGAGGTGGCAAATGGAGTTTAATGTGGAAAAGTGTGAGGTAATGCACTATGGCAGAAATAATAAATGTGTAGAGTATAGGGCAAATGGTAGGATTCTTAGTAGTCTAGATGAACAGAGGGATCTTGGCGTGTATGTGCATAGATCCCTGAAAGTAGGCAGTCAGGTCTTGAAGGTTGTTAAGAAGGCATATGGAGTCTTGGCTTTTATTGGTAGGGGGATTGAATTTCGGAGCCGCAACGTCATGTTGCAACTGTACAAAACTCTAGTGCGGCCGCACTTGGAGTATTGTGTGCAGTTCTGGTCCCCACATTATAAGAAAGATGTGGAGGCATTGGAGAGGGTACAGAGGAGGTTTACCAGGATGTTGCCTGGTATGGAGGGCAGGTCTTATGAGGAGAGGCTGAGGGATTTGAGGTTGTTTTCGTTAGAAAGGAGGAGGCTAAGAGGGACCTGATCGAAACATATAAGATGATTAGAGGTTTAGATAGGGTGGACAGTGATAGCCTTTTTCCTAGGATGGAAAAAGCTAGCACGAGGGGACACAGCTTTAAATTAAGGGGTGATAGTTATAGGACGGATATCAGAGGCAGGTTCTTTACCCAAAAGGTGGTTCGGGAGTGGAATGCCCTGCCTGCAGCGGTTGTAGATGCGCCAAGTTTGGTGGCGTTTAAGAGTTTAGTTGATAAGTATATGGAAGAGAAGGGAATGGTTTAGTTTGGAGGGGCATTGCTTTTTATATTGGTCGGCGCAACATCGAAGGCCGAAGGGCCTGTTCTGTGCTGTACTGTTCTATGTTCTATGTTCTATTTAAGTAATAGTCCATTTTGCTGTTACTCCTACCAAAATGGATGACTTCACATTTACCAACATTGTACCAACATTCAGTGTCCTCTGCATACTTCGTTCTTTCACCCATCTTAGGGTTATCTGCGAACTTTGACACACTTCACTTGGTCCCCAACTCCAAATCATTGATGTAAATCGTAACCAATTGCAGTCCCAACACTGATCCCTGAGGCACAGCACTAGTCACTGATCACCAACCAGAAAAACATCCACTTACCTCCACTCCTTGCTTTCTGTTAGTTAACCAATTCTCTATCCATGCCAAATAACACTGTGTACCTTTATTTTATGTAGCAGTCTTTAGCGCAGCATTTTGTCAAATGCCTTCTGGAAATCCAGATACACCACATCCACAGGTTCCCCACTAGTTTAGTCCATTAGTTCCCTTAACCTATAATCTATGACCTGGATGAAGAAGTGGAGGGATGGGTTAGTAAGGTTGTTGATGACATGAAAGTTGATGGTGTTGTGGGTAGTCTGGAGGGATAGCAGGTTAGGTGAAAGGATTCACATTCTAATCAGCAATCTGTAAACTGTCTGTGCTGATATGTGTGCTTTTGGAGACCAGAACATCTCATTCGCCTGACGAAGGCTACAAAGGCCGAAAGGTTGCAGATTTACTATCAAATAAATCGGTTGGATTTAAAATTGGTGTTGTCAGATTCTTACTGAGTAGGGATATGATCAGTGCAACTTGTGGGCTGAAGGGCCTGTTTGTGCTGTAGTGTTTTATGTTCTATGTTCTTTGTCCTATCTTAGAACACAGAGGGGCAATTTAGCATGGCCAATTCACGCAACACTCACATCTCTGGAGTATGGGAGGGAACCGGAGCACCCAGAGGAAACTCACGTGGACAGGACAAGAACATGCAAATTTTACAGAGTCATGCAAGGTCAGAATCAAACCCAGGTCTCTGGTGCTGTGACCATTGTGCCACTGTGAAGCAGATTAGTTACTAATTTCAAAGTCGCACTGTGGCACAGTAGTTAGCACTGCTGCCTCACAGCACCAGGGGCTTGAGTTCAATCCCATTCGGCCCATCAATTTTGAACAATGAACAAAGAACAAAGAACAAAACAGCATGGGAAACAGGCCCTTCGGCCCAACGTGCCCGCGCCATCACCTCAATGTTCCCGCTTCTACCCGTAATCCCTGTCTATATTTATAGATCTATGGATTGAAACCAAATTTGAGACAATTTAGGGAGAATTTGTTCTGCATATCAGCCTAAGAGCACATCTTTGGGTTGTGGGAGGAAACTGGAGCACCCGGAGAAAACCCACGCAAGCACGGGGAGAATGCGCAAACTCCCACAGACACAGGCCCAAATCCATGTGTCTGCACAGACAACGATAGTCACTGAGCTGTCGTGTTACCCATCAAATGGTCCAGGTCAAGCGTACACTAACGACGTGAAGCACTAGGATACTCTCGAAAAAAAAATCCAAGAGCAGCTCTCTCATGATCCATCGCATGTATGTCCCTTGTTAGACAACAAGATGGACCAAAGTACCTGCAGGATAAAAACAAATACATCAATATCATCGACTATTTACACACTTCCCAATGACTCCCAAGGCTCATGATCCCTATTTTAAATCAGTTTTCTATATCCCTCCACTCCCATTCTGTTCATGTGCCCACCTAAGTATCTCTTAAATAAATCCAGAGTACCTGCCTCCACCACTTTACTTGGCAGCGCGTTCCATACCCCCACCACCCTCTGTGTGAAAAAACTCCCTCTAGCATTCAAATTATACCTTACTCCCCTCACTCTAAGCCCGTGACCCCTCGTGCTATTTGAGTCCATCCTAGGAAAAAGCTTAACCCTGTTTACTCTATCAATCCCCTTCAAAATCTTGTACACCTCTATCAGATCTCCTCTAAGTCTACGTCTTTCTAAGGAAAACAGTCCCAATTTGCCTAACCTCTCCTCGTAACTCAGACCTTCCATACCAGGCAGCATCCTGGTAAACCTCCTCTGCACTCTCTCCAGAGTCTCCACGTCCTTCCGGTAGTAAGGCGACCAGAACTGGACGCAGTATTCCAAATGAGGTCTAACCAACGTTTTATACAACTGCAACATTAAAGGCCAGCTCTTGTACTCTATACCCCTTCCTATAAAGGCTAACATACTATATGCTTTCTTCACAACCTTCTCCACTTGCTCTGCCACCTTCAGAGACTTGTGCACCTGCACCCCCAGGTCTCTCTGCATTTCTATACTCTTAATAGGTCTACCCTTTATCATATACCTCCCCCCTACATTCTTTCTCCCGAAATGCATCACCTCACATTTATCAGGATTGAATTCCATCTGCCATCTATCTGCCCAAGCTACCAGCCTATCTATGTCCTGCTGTATTGCCTGACAATGCTCCTCACTATCCGCAAGTCCAGCCATCTTTGTATCGTCTGCAAACTTGCTGATCACTCCACTTACTCCCTCTTCCAAGTCATTTATATTTACTACAAATAGAAGCAGTCCCAGTACGGAGCCCTGCAGCACACCACTAATGACCGACCTCCAGCTAGAGAAACACCCTTCCACTATTACTCTCTGTCTCCTATTACCAAGCCAGTTTCTTATCCATCTAGCTACCTGTCCTTATATCCCATTAGCTTTGACCTTTTTAACTAACCTCCCATGAGGGACTTTGTCAAACACTTTACTGAAATCCATATAGACAACATCAATGACTCGTCCTTCGTCTACCGTTTTCATCCATTTATCCTACTAATCTATATATCCCAGGACAGTATGGGCAATTTAGCATGGCTAATCATCCTAACGTGACATCTTTTGGAGTGTGTGAGGAGACTGGAGCAATGGGAGGAAACGCATACAGGCATGGGGAGAACATGCAAACTCCGCACAGAACAGTCACCCAAGCCAGGATCAAGCCCATGTCCCTGGAGCTGAGGCATCAGTGTTAACCACTGTGTCACCATACTGCTCAAGTTAAACAAAACCAAATATATCAAATATTTTGTGTCCATCTTCAAGGTTACATACAAAAGATCAAGGGTAACCTTTGAGCTAAAAAGGATAATGAGAAAATTAATACCAACAGAGAAAAGCTACTGGAGAAACTGAATGGAACAAAATTGGACATATCCCAAAGGTCTGGTGGCCTATACCTTTGGTTGTAAAAGAGACAGCTGCAGAGGCAGTTACCAAGATGATGGATGCATTGACTATGATTTTTTCAAAATTCCAGGAATTCTGGACCAACCCTCACAGATTAAAAATGAGCAAATGTAACACAGCTGTTTAAGAAAGGAGGCTGGGAGAAAACAGGGAACTCAAAGTCAGTTAAACACCACATCATTCATCAAGGAAGAGCTGGAATCTAATATTAAGAAAGTCTTAACAATGTACTTGGAGAATAATAGCATAGTGAGATAAAGTCAATATAGTTTTACAAAAGGGGATTTATCTCTAAAAAAATCCACTCAAGCTTTTTATGGATTTAACTACTCAGTTAGATAAAGGGTAATCAATAGATGTAGCATATCTGGATTTCCAATAAGCATTTGGTACAGTGTCACACAAAACATTACCAGGCAAAATAAGAGTTCATGCTGATGAGTATAAGATGTTAGCATGACTAGAGGTTTAGTTACAAAGTTGTTAGTAAAGAGTGTGTATAAATGGGACATTTTCAAATTGGTAAGCTGTGACTGTGACAAGGCCTTTCTACTTAAGACGTACATTAATGACTTAGCCAAAGAGGCAGAGAGTAATGTATCTAAAGTTTGTTGTAACAAAACTGGGTGGAAATGTTGGCTATGGGTGAGTCTGCAAAGAAATATAGACCAGTTAGGTGGATGGGCAACAAGATGATAACTAGGATGCAATGTCTTCATAAGAATAAAAAAGCAGAATATGTTTTTAAAAGCTTGAAGCTTGTAAAATGTTGATGCTCGAAAAGAAGACTTTTTATGCAAGGACCTCAGAAAGTTAGCATGGAAATGCAGAAAGTGACTAAGAAAGAAAGTGCCATCTTGGCCATTATCATGAGTGAGATAGAATACAAGAAGAATCTTGCTACAATTGTATGGTGTATTTCTGAGCTACATATGGAATACTGTATTGGTCTCCATATTGGAGAGAGTACTGCAAATGTTC
This sequence comes from Sphyrna mokarran, assembly GCA_024679065.1. Taxonomy (NCBI): domain Eukaryota; kingdom Metazoa; phylum Chordata; class Chondrichthyes; order Carcharhiniformes; family Carcharhinidae; genus Sphyrna; species Sphyrna mokarran. Next base: position 40,335,957 of record JAGIQG010000028.1, on the reverse strand, counting down.
ACCAGATTAGTCCCTGGAACAAATTGTCCAATGATGAGGTGCTGAGTAAATTGGGTCTATATTCTGTGGAGTTTAGAAGAATGAGAAATAATCTCATAGAAACCGATGTGGTTCTGAATGGTCTGTCAAGATGGAAACTGAGTGATTGTTTCCATTAGTTGGGGAATCTAAAATGTGGAAGCACAGTCTCAGGATGAGAGGCTGACCATTTAGGACTGAGATCAGCAGAAATGTCTTCACTCAAAGGATTGTCAATCTTCTGAATTCTCCCTTCCTCGGAGGATTGTGGATGTTCCATCACTGAATAGGTTTAAGGCAGAGATTGGTAGACTCTTGTACTCTCAGAATCCAGGAATTATGGCAGAATGTGCAGTAGAGTAAAGTTGAAACCCAGGATTTGCCATGAGTGTATAGTGTGACAGGCCATACGATCCTATTTCTTATGTTTTAATTTTTTTACAATTGATTTAACTGCTTTGATTTCTGTTTGAAATCCAGGTCATGGCTATGATGGAATCTTACAGAGTATCTTTTACGTGTGGGGTGTGTTACAAATATCTTAAACCGAGGAAGGAAAAAGTTGCTTATGCATGTTTCTTCTTCCTGAGTTCTCTATCCAGCCCATAGCACCACGATCTCCCAGGGCAAGAAGGCAGGTCCCAATCCCCAGCCAGAATGGGGATCAAATCCTTTACCATTCACATCAACATGATTCTCATCAAGTGTCCTTTTCATTCCACCATCCAACTGCCCCCCTGCCCCACCCCACACACACACACACACACACACACACACGCACGCCCCCCCCTCCACACACACACACAACACACACACACACACACGCCCCCCCCCCCCCCCCCACACAACCACACACACACACACACACACACACATGGAGTCAAACTGCTGTGGCACTGACATTCTGGAGTTATGGATAGTGTTAATAGTCTTCAACTTCTCCCCATCACACCACGTATCAGGAATCTGTCCCACTCTGACTGTCTGCCATTGGCATGTGTTAGAAGAATTTGGCAGGTTTTTGTTTGGCCGTGTTATGAAGACATGTTTGTTGACTGGCATGTTCTGCAGTTGCACACGAACTGGGAGCTTCTGATTCAAAGGTAGTGACAGTGGCCACTGCACCACAAGACTCCTTCAGTGCAGTTTTCTGCTCGATAGAAAGTATAAATCATTTGCTGAGTTCTGATAATTCTTTAAATTATCATGGAAAACTTAGATGGTCAGAGATGATACATTGATTATTTGAAATGTTTTGGCACTCTCCTTGTCACTGTGTAAAGAAATGCAATGGAATCAGGAAAATGTGAGTATCTCACATAGCTCATAGCGAAGCCCATCAGTAGTGGATTGAATGTATTGGAGCGAATTGGTTATATAATTTTGTCACAGCTTAACCTCAAATTGAAAACATGAGGAAGCGGTTAGTTCATTGCTATTTTGCAGAGGTCCATGGGAAGGGAGGCATCCATCATTATGAAGTGCTTTGAAAGGTTAATCATGGCACAAAATAATTCTAGCCTCCCAAACTATCTGGATCCACTACAGTTTGCCCATTACCGCAACAGCTTCACAGCAGATGCCATCTCCCTGACTGCATTGAATCTTGGAACACCTAGATGACAAAGACACTTATATCGGACTCCTATTTATTGACTATAGCTCAGCCTTCAACACCATTATTCCTACAAATCTCATCTCCAAACTCCATGTCTTGGGCCTCAGCTCTTCCCTCTGCAACTGGATCCTGAAGTTCCTAACCCACAGACCACAATCAGTAGGGATAGACAACAACACCTCCTCCAAGATCATCCTCAACACAAGTGCCTCATAAGGCTGTGTTCTCAGTCCCCTACTATAATCCTTACACCAATGACTGTGTGGCCAAATTCTCCTCCAATTCAATTTTCAAGTTTGCTGACAACACTATCGTAGTGGGTTGAATTTAATGCAACGACAAGACAGATTTCAGAAATGAGATAGACAATCTGGTGAACTGGTGTGGCAACAATAATTTCTCCCTTGATGTCAACAAAACAAAGAAGATTGTCATCAACTTCAGGAAGTGTAAAAGAGAACATGCCCTTGCCTAAATCAACAGAGATGAAGTAGAAAAGGTCGAGAGCTTCAAGTTTTTAAGTGTCCAAATTACCAACAACCTGCCCTGATACGCCCATACTGACACCATAGTTAAGAAAGCCCACCAACGCCTCCATTTTCTCAGAAGACTAAGGAAATTTGGCATGTAACCTATGATTCTCACCACCTTTTACAGATGCACTATAGAAAGTATTCTTTCTGGTTATATCACAGCTTGGTGTGGGCTCCTGCTCTGCCCAAGACTGCAAGGAACCACAAAAGGTCGTGAATGTAGCTCAATACATCATGCAATCCAGCCTCCCATCTATTGATCCTGTCTATACTTCCCACCATCTCGGCAAAGCAGTCAGCATAATTAAGGAGTGCAAGCACCAGGGCATTTTCTCTTCCACCTTCTTCTGTTGGGAAAAAGATACAAAAGTACCCACCAACTCAAGAATATGTTCTTCCCTGCCATTGTCAAGCTTTTGAATGAACTTACATTAAGTTGATCTTTCTCTACACCTAACTATCACAAACATTGCATTTTGCACTCTCTTGTTTCTTTCTCCATGAATGGTATGTTTTGTCTATATAGTGCGCAAGAAACAATACTTTCCATTTTATGTTAATACATGTGACAATAATAAATCAAATTAAATCAATGCAGTAACAAATGGCTCTTATGTAGGGATCATAAATGTGAAACTACCAAAATATGTCCCAGGAACATGATCAAACAACATTGACAACAACTCAGCTAAAAAGACATAAGAAAATCAACAACGAGCTTGGTCAGAGACATTTCTTAAAACAGAAGATAGAAGTGAAGATGTTAAAGAAGCTTTGAGCTAGTTAGCTGAAGGCACAGCCACATATAGTGTAATGAAGAACGTTGGAAATATGAGACCAATGCAGATAACTCAGAGGGAGAGGAATGGGGACAGCGCAGAGTTTAAAAGGTAAAAGGCCATGGATGAAATTGAAAGGCAGTATGAGAATTTTTAAATCAATTGATTGTCAGAACAGTAGCCAAGATAGACAGGAAGCACAAGGGAAATGGGCAACTGGTTTGCAAGAGAACTCACTTTTGCAGAGCTGGGAGGGTGCGTGGCCTGTCGTGAAAGGTTTTCAGTATTTAAGTTTAGAGGTAATAAAAGCATGAATAAAAGTTGGTGAGCTGTGGAAGGAGTAGACGAAATGGGAAGTGGAGGGGGAGAAATAAGAAATTGTGCTGAGAAATGAGAATGAGTTCCCAAATGACACTAGGATTGTGTAAGTGAAATCAAAGAACAAAGAACAAAGAACAAGAACACTTTCTTTTTGAGAAAGTGACCAGAGAGGTGGATGGGGGTAAGGCGGTTGATGTAGTATATATGGACTTTAGTAAGGCGTTTGATAAGGTTGCCCATGGAAGACTTCTACAGAAAATGCAGATGTGTGGAATAGAGGGTGATTTAGCTAATTGGATTAGGAATTGGCTGGCGGATAGAAGACAGAGGGTGGTGGTTGATGGGAGATATTCATCGTGGAGTTCGGTGACAAGTGGTGTGCCCAGGGGTCTGTTTTGGGGCCCCTGCTGTTTGTAATTTTTATAAATGATCTGGATGAGGGTATTGAGGGATGGATCAGTAAATTTGCAGATGACACTAAAGTCGGTGGAGTGGTAGATAGTGAAGAGGGGTGTTATAGTTTGCAGAGAGACTTGGACAAGTTGCAGAGCTGGGCTGAGAGGTGGAAAATGGAGTTTAATGTGGAAAAGTGTGAGGTAATGCACTATGGCAGAAATAATAAATGTGTAGAGTATAGGGCAAATGGTAGGATTCTTAGTAGTCTAGATGAACAGAGGGATCTTGGTGTGTATGTGCATAGATCCCTGAAAGTAGGCAGTCAGGTCGAGAAGGTTGTTAGAAAGGCATATGGAGTCTTGGCTTTTATTGGTAGAGGGATTGAATTTCGGAGCCGCAACGTCATGTTGCAACTGTACAAAACTCTAGTGCGGCCGCACTTGGAGTATTTGTGCAGTTCTGGTCCCCACATTATAAGAAAGATGTGGAGGCATTGGAGAGGGTACAGAGGAGGTTTACCAGGATGTTGCCTGGTATGGAGGGCAGTTCCTATGAGGAGAGGTTGAAGGATTTGAGGTTGTTTTCGTTAGAAAGGAGGCGGCTAAGAGGGGATCTTATTGAAGCATATAAGATGATTAGAGGTTAGATAGGGTGGACAGTGATAGCCTTTTTCCTAGGATGGAGAAAGCTAGCATGAGGGGACACAGCTTTAAATTAAGGGGTATGAGTTATAGGATGGATATCAGAGGTAGGTTCTTTACTCAAAGAGTGATTAGGGAGTGGAATGCCCTGCCTGCAGCTGTTGTAGATGCGCCAAGTTTGGTGGCGTTTAAGAGGTTAGTTGATAAGTATAGGGAAGAGAAGGGAATGGTTTAGTTAGGAGGGGCATTGCTTTTTATTTTGGTCGGCACAACATCGAAGGCCGAAGGGCCTGTTCTGTGCTGTATTGTTCTATGTTCTATGTTCTAAAACAGCACGGGAAACAGGCCCTAGGGCCCAACGAGCCCGCGCCACCATCCCAATGTTCCCACCTCTACCCGCCATCCCTATCCATGTTTATAGATCTATGGATTGAAACCAAATTTGAGACAATTTAGGGAGAATTTATTCTGCCAATCAGCCTAAGAGCACATCTTTGGGATGTGGGAGGAAACCGGAGCACCCGGAGAAAACCCACGCAAGCACGGGGAGAATGCGCAAACTCCCACAGACACAGGGCCCAAATCCATGTATCTGCACAGCACAGCGATAGTCACTGAGCTGTCGTGTTGCCCATCAAATGGTCCAGGTCAAGCGTACACTAACGACGTGAAGCACTAGGATACTCTCAAAAAAAAAATCCAAGAGCAGCCCTCTCACGACCCATCGCGTGTATGCCCCTTGTTAGACAACAAGGTGGACCAAAGTATCTGTAGGATAAAAACAAATACATCAGTATCATTGACTATTTACATACTTCCCAGGGTCTCCCAAGGCTCATGATCCCTATTTTAAATCAGTTTTCGATACCCCTCCGTTCCCATTCTGTCCATGTGCCCATCTAAGTATTTCTTAAATAACTCCAAAGTACCTGCCTCCACCACTTTACTTGGCAGCGCGTTCCATATCCCTACCACCCTCTGTGTGAAAAATCTCCCTCTAGCATCCAAATTACACCTTACCCCCCTCACCCAAAGTCCATGACCCCTCGTGCTATTTGAGTCCATCTTAGGAAAAAGCTTAACCCTGTTTACTCTATCTATATCCCTCATAATTTTGTACACCTCGATTCGATCTCCTCTAAGTCTACGTCTTTCTAAGGAAAACAGTCCCAATTTGCCTAATCTCTCCTCGTAACGCAGACCTTCCATACCAAGCAGCATCCTGGTAAACCTCCTCTGCACTCTCTCCAGAGTCTCCATGTCATTCCGGTACTAAGGCGACCAGAACTGGACACAGTATTCCAAATGAGGTCTAACCAATGTTTTATACAACTGCAACATTAAAGGCCAGCTCTTGTACTCTATACCCCTTCCTATAAAGGTTAGCATGCCATATGCTTTCTTCACAACCTTCTCCACCTGCTCTGCCACCTTCAAAGACTTGTTCACCTGCACCCCCAGATGCCTCTGCGTTTCTATACTCTTAATAGGTCAATCCTTTATCATATACCTCCCCGCTACATTCTTACTCCCGAAATGCATCACCTCGCATTTATCAGTATTGAATTCCATCTGCCATCTATCTGCCCAAGCTACCAGCCTATCTATGTCCTGCTGCATTGCCTGACAATGCTCCTCACTATCCGCAAATCCAGCCATCTTTGTATCGTCTGCAAACTTGTCCCGAGGGAAATAATAAAATCCGGAGGGAAATAATCTTGTGACCTGGTTGGTGTGGACTTAGTGCAATCTCAGGAACTCTACAGGAGAATCGCATGCACCTTACTGTCAAAGAAGATAGTCAGGGATTAAATGTAGTTTTTATGTAGAATAATTAGAACAACCATTATTTATTTGTTGCTGGAATGAGTGAGTGAATGAGTGGTGAATGGGTGGATGAATGGGTTGGTATGTAGGTGGTTGAGTGGATGGGTGTGTGTTTGGATGGTAGTACATGAGTGAGCGGGCAGGTGTTTGTTTGGATGGATAAGTAGATGGTTAAGTGGGTGGGTGAATGAGTGGGGTATATTTGGGTGCATGAGTGGCCAAAGAGAACATAGAACATAGAACATTACAGCGCAGTACAGGCCCCTTCAGCCCTCGATGTTGCGCCGGCCAGTGGACCCTCTAACCTAAACTATTCCAATATCATCCATATGCCTATCCACCGAACATTTGAATGCCCCCAAAGTAGGCAAGTCCACAACTGCTGCAGGCAGGGCATTCCACGCTCTCACCACCCTCTGTGTAAAGAACCTGCCTCTGACATCCGTCCTATAACTACCACCTCTTAATTTAAAGTTATGTCCCCTCGTGTTGGTCATCACCATCCGAGAAAAAAAGCTCTCACTATCCACCCTATCCAATCCCTTGGTCATCTTATACACCTCAATTAGGTCACCGCGTAACCTTCTTCTCTCTAATGAAAATGACCTCAGGTCCCTCAGCCTTTCCTCATAAGGCCTTCCCACCATACCAGGCAACATCCTGGTAAACCTCCTCTGCACCCTTTCCAATGCTTCCACATCTTTCTTATAACGCGGCGACCAGAACTGTACACAATACTCCAAGTGTGGCCGCACCAGAGTTTTGGAGATGCTAAATGGCTGCCTGCTGCTCCGATTGTCGATGATTCTATGTTTGTAATTCTCCAGCCCTCTGGCACCTTCCCTGAATCAGGGAAGACTGATAGATCACAAAATATAAAACATCAAAGAGTTACTCAAGGATGAACAGATCCTTGAGTAAGAGAAGAGATCCTCGCATGCTCTCGCTACAAACGAATTGCTGATGCACTCAACAAAACACCTAAACCTGGCCAGACATGTGGGAGACCTTCTGCTTGAACCAAGGAATTGCCCAGCTTCCCAGCAATTCTATAAGAAATGTGCCAGAAAGGGGCATCGACAGTGACATTGCACGAGAGCAGAGGCTGATGTAGCTACACTGAGCACTGATCCAAATGGAGCGTATGGCCTGCGCAACATCGAGGGCTGAAGGGCCTGTACTGCGCTGTAATGTTCTATGTTCTATGTTCTCTTTGGCCACTCATGCACCAGTAGTGAGAATAACTATCCAGTATCCTGTCATGAACTATAAATGTGGCCATTGACAAACATTAAGGATGATGATGTGCTGGTTAAGCAGATTGGCTGTGCTAGATTGATTCTTATAGCCCCAGTTGCTGAAAGACATTTTGAGGGTGATCTGCCAACTGAGGTAATATGACTGCAGTTAGAAATAGGAAAGGATCAGTCATGTTGTTGGATAGGCACATGGAGCACACCAGAATTATAGGGAGTGGGATAGCTTGGACATAGCTCGGCACAACATTGAGGGTCGAAGAGTTTGTACTGTGCTATACTGTTCTATGTTCTATGAGCTGTGTAGGTTAGATGGATTAGCCATGGTACAATTGACTTACAGGATAAGGTGGGGATACGACCTGGCTAAGAGAATCATTGTAGACTTGATGGGCTGAATGGCCTCTTTTTACATTGTAGGGATTCTATCATTCTAAGATGTGCATGATGAGATGATGAGCAGTGAACACATGTTTCACACCATCAATCTCCTGGAAACATGAATGCTATCTCACCGTCTGACCAAGATTCAGGTTATTTAAGAACATAGAACATAGAACATTACAGTGCAGAACAGGCCCTTCGGCCCTCGATGTTGCGCCGACCAATTAGGAAAAAGCAATGACCCTCTAACCTAAACCATTGCCCTAAGAAAGTTGAGAAGCATCTGTTATTTCCCAAAATTGGCACAGGGATGAATGCCAACATACTGTCCCTTTGAATTCTAAAAGATAGGCATCCATGGACATAGGTATCAACAGCTCACTAATTCCATGCACAGGATCCTTAGTCCTGGAATTCCAGTATAATTCCTGGGTGTCACAAATATTCTATAACTAGATGTTCTCACAGGATAGACAGTCGATTGGTTGGATATGAAAAATGACATTGAAATTGTCATCGGCAAATGCAAAGCATTCCAAACTCTCAGTAAAGTTTCGCTGCTCCCAGGGGTTACAATCCAGTGAAACCTCGCAAATGACAAAATTGTGAACAGCAAATATAATTTCTGGTGGCAGTCAATTGGATATGTTCCAGCAACACTAAAATTTGACATGTAAAGGATCAGAGGCAATAAAGACAACGAGCTGCATTTTACAACCTCGCTCACCCTGAAACTGTAAAATCCCGCTCAAATGTTTTTGATTTCTCCCACCCCGCCAAGAGCGATTCCTGTGATGGATGGGACTGTAAAACTTACTTAAGCAATTTAAAGAGAAATTTGATAGAGAAATTGTTTGATAAAGCAATAAAACAAAAGCAATGTAAAATTAAATCAGAGTAACAAGGAAGAACCAATCCAAACAACAGCAGGCAAACCTGCAATTCACACTTTTAACATCGGGAAATATGTTATGGACACTTTCCCGCTTTTAAAATTCATTTAGGCAGGTTTTTTTTAGCATTTTCCATAGTTGGCTTCTATTTATTTCTACAACTGTGGATAAGTGAACATTTGGCCTTTGCTTGGAGAAAGAGGAAGTTACGAATGGCAGGTGTTGGCAAGTCAGCACAAAGCACTGTTGATTCCACGCAGTGGTACAGTGGTTAGCACTGTTGCCTTGCAGCACCAGGGTCCTAGGTTCAATTCCCGCTTTTGGTCAATATCTGTGTGGATTTGTGCATTCTCCCCGTGTTCCCTCTGGGTGCCCTGGTTTCCTCCTACAGAAGCGCTGGTCAGATTGATTGGCCGTGCAACATTGACCCTAATGTCAGGGGTATTAGCAGAGTAAATGGGTGGGGTTAGAGACATAGGGCTTGATTGTGATTGGTACAGACTCGAGGGGCTGAATGGCCTCTTTCTATGCTGTAGGATTCTATGAAAAAATTCTTACCTATCCTTGATCCGAAATTGCATTTCATATCCCAGACATTGACTTCATCATTTTCATCAGCTAATATTACCAATAATAATATTAATATTTACCCAATATTCCATTATTTGACAATTGCACAATACATCAAGCACAACTGTCAATTGATAAGCCTTTTTAGGATATGTATGAGAAGTGGAAAATCAATCACACTACTTCTTTTCCTCGTTACTCCAGATCTAACAGCCTAGCTGAACAAATGGTAAAATCACTAATTCTCAAATGGAGGCAGAACAAAATAAGGGTGTCTCAGTGGTTAGCATAGATACCTCATAGCACCTGGGACCCAGATTCAGGTCTGTCCTTGGGTGATTGTGTGGAGTTTGCATGTTCTCCCTGCTTCTGTATGGGTTTTTTCCGGGTGCTCCGTTTTTCTTCCACAGTCCAATGAAGTTACTGTGTAAATCCCCTGGTAAAAGTGTGCGGTTATGGGAATAGGACAGCAGAAGAAGGCCCGGGTAAGATATTCTGTCAGAAATTTGGTGCAGACATGATAGGCCAAATGGTCTTCTTGTGTACTAGAACATAGAACATAGAATATAGAATAGTACAGCACAATACAGGCCCTTCGGCCCTCAATGTTGTGCTGAGCTATGTCCAAACCCACGATCAAGCTATCCCACTCCCTATCATTCTGGTGTGCTCCATGTGCCTATCCAATAACAGCTTGAAAGTTTCTAAAGTGTCCGACTCCACTATCACAGCAGACAGTGTATTCCACACCCCAACCTGAGTAACCTCTGAGTGAAGAATCTACCTCGGACATCTCTCATATCTCCCACCATGAATCTTATAGTTTTGCCCTCTAGTAACAGCTACATCCACCCGAGGAAATAGTCTCTGCATGTCCACTCTATCTATCCTCCTCATCATCTTATAAACCTCTTATTAAGTTGCTTCTATCCTCCTTTGCTCTAAAGAGAAAAGCTCCAGCTCCCTCAATCTTTCCTCATAAAACCTACCCTCCATACCAGGCAGCATCCTGGTAAATCTCCACTGCGCTCTCTCCAATGCTTCCACATCCTTCTTATAGTGAGGTGACCAGAACTGCACACAATATTCCAAATGTGGTCTCACCAAGGTCCTGTATAGTTGCAACATAACCCCACGGCTCTTAAATTCAAACCCCCTGTTAATAAACACTAACACACTATAAGTCTTCTTCACGGCTCTATCCACTTGATGGCAACCTTCAGAGATCTGTAGATATGAACCCCAAGATCTTTCTGTTCCTCCACATTCCTCAGAATCCTGCCGTTGACCCTATAATCTGTATTCAAATTTATTCTACGAAAATGAATCACCTCACACTTATCAGTGTTAAACTCTATCTGTCCCTTCTCTGCCCAGCTCTGCATCCTATCAATGTCTCTTTGCAGCCTGCAAGAGCCCTTCACCTCATCCACTATTCCACCAATTCTGGTGTTATCAGCAAATTTACTAACCTCCCCTTCAGCCACCGCCCCCTTCCAAGCCATTGATAAAAATCACAAATAGCAGAGATCCAGCACTGACCCCTGTGATACACTGCTGGTAACTGGCCTCCAGTCTGAAAATTTTCCCTTCACTACCATCCTTTGTCTTCTATGATACAGTAAAAGGTCTGACAACACCAGTTTTAAATCCAACCGATTTATTTGATAGTAAACATAGTAAGTGGCTAACAATGTGAGTGAAAGGAGCACTGAGCACAGGTTAGAGAGATATGTATTGTCTCCAGACAGCACAGTAAGTGAGGTTTTTTGCTAACCCAGGCAAATCATGGGGGTTACAGATAGTGTGACATGACGCCAAGATCCCTGTTAAGACTGTCCTCATGTGTGCGGAACTTGGCTATCAGTCTCTGCTCAGCTGCTCTGCGCTGTCGTGTGTTGTGAAGGCCCCCTTGAAGATCATTTACCCGAAGGTTGGAAGCCAAATGCCTGTGACTGGGCAAAAAACCTCCCTTACTGTGCTGTCTGGAGACAATACACATCTCTCTAACCTGTGCTCAGTGCTCCTTCCACTCACATTGTTAATCACTTTAAGACTTGAATAGCAGGTTAGGTGTAAGGATTCGCATTCTAATCAGCAATCTGATTAGATTGCTGTTTCCTGTGCTGTGTTGTTCCTTATTCTTTGTAGGCCCTTCCCCCATATCATACCCATTAATCCTTCTAACCAATGCATCTCTGGAAATTAAGGGGCGATTTCTTAGCATAGCTAATCAATGTGCTGATATATGTGCTATTGCAGACCAGAACACATCATTCGCCTGACGAAGGCATAAAGACCAAAAGCTATCAAGTTTACTATCAAATAAATCGGTTGGATTTAAAATTGGTGTTGTCAGACCTTTTACTGAGTTTACCCCAGTTCAACGCCTGCATCTCTACATCATGACTACTATGATACAGCCAGTTACTTATCCAGTTGGAAAAATTTCCTTCTATGCCACACCTTCTTACTTTCTTCATGAGCCTACCATGGGAAATCTACCATACGCCTTACTAAAATCCATGCATACGACATCAACTGTTTTACCTTCATCTACATACTTAGTTACTTCCTCAAAGAATTCAATCAAATTTGTAGGTAGGACTTACCCCTCTCGAGTCCGTGCTGACTATCTCAGATTAAGCTGAATCTTTTCAAATGGGTGTAAATCTTATCCCTCAGGACCCTTTCCATTAACTTGCTGTCCACTTAAGTAAGACTAACAGGCCTATAATTACCAGGGTCATTCCTATTTCCTTTCTTGAAGAGAGGAACAACATTCACCATTCTCCATTTCTCTGGTACAATCCCTATGGACAGTGAGGATCCTAAGATTAAAGTTGGAATCTCCACAATCTCATCCCTTGCCTCCCAAAGTACCCTCAGATGTATCCCATCTGGCCCAGGAGACTTATTGACCCTCAGCTTTTTCAAAATTGTTAATACATCTTCCCTCAGAACATCTACCTCCTCCATCCTATCAGCCTGTATCACACTCTCATAAGAAATAGGAGCAGGAGTAGGCCATTGAGCCCTTCGAGCCTTATCCTCAAAAACATGGCCCCTCTCCTTAGTGAACACTGAAGAAAAGTATTCATTCAACACCTCTCCTATCTCTTCTGACTCTATGCACAAGTTCCCACTACTATCCTTGACTGGCCCTAACCTCACCCTGGTCACTCTTTTATTTCTCACATAAGAGTAAAAAACCTTGGGGTTTTCCTTGATCCGACCCACCAAGGACTTCTCATGTCCCCTCCTAGCTCTCCTAAGCTCTTTTTTTAATTCATTCCAATCTATGTAATAACCCTCAAGCGACCCAACTGAACTTTGTTTTCTCATTCTTACATAAGCTTCCTTTTCCCTCTTCACAAGACATTCAACCTCCTTTGTGAACCTTGTGAATCCCCAATACAAACATGTATGAGTTAGGTTGATTGGCTATGCTAAGAAATCGCCCCTTAATTTCCAGAGATGCATAGGTTAGAGGGATTAATGGGTATGATAAGGAGGTAGGGCCTACAAAGAATAAGGAACAACACAGCACAGGAAACAGGCCCTTTGGCCTAACAAACCCATACCACCATTTTAATATTGTGAGTGCCCTTTTCTACCTGTGACTTCTGTCTACGCTGAGTAGACAAGGCCTAGGTAGGATTGTGTTCGGTGCAGACTCGATGGGCCAAAGGGCCTCTTTCTGCACTGTTGGATTCTATGATCTATGTCTATGATCTCTGATATGAACCATGGTTCCCTCACTCGATCATTTCCCCCTGCCTGACTGTAGAGATTCTATAATCTACACATTGCAATGTTACATCTGAGAGTGCAGCTATTCTATCATTAGCAGAGCTAATGCTTGGTGCATTAGTGTGTACCATTTTACCTACTCTAACCTTTCCTACTATTTTAGAAGGTAAAATGCAACTTTAAACCCACAAGAGAATATGGCAAATATGCATAATAAAAATGTGGACACAAAATTACCAAATTTACAGTAGGGACAATATCACATATAATGTGTGTTTGATTTGATCTGATTTATTATTGTCACATGTATTAGCATACAGTGAAAAGTTTTTTTTTGCAGGCTGTAAAAACAAAGCAAACTGTTCATAGAGAAGGAAAGGAAAGAGTGCAGAATGTAGTGTTACAGTCATAGCTAGGACAAAGAGAAAGATCAATGTAATGTGAAGTAGGTCCATTCAAAAGTCTGATAGCAGCAAGGAAGAAACTGTTCTTAAGTAGGTTGATACATGACTTCAGGTTTTTGTGTCTTTCTCCTGGTGAAAGATGTTGGAAGAGAGAATGTCCAAGGTTCATGGCAACAAGCTGCAGAGACAAGGATTTGTTTGGAACCAAGGTCCTCTGAAGTTATTACACACAAAGGAGTGATGAGTAATCGAAAGTAAGAACTCAGTAAGAATTTAGCAACACCAATTTTTAATCCAACTGATTTATTTGATAGTAAAATTGCGAGCTTTCAACACTCTTGTGTCTTCCTCAGGCAAATGCAGTGTTCTGGTCTGCAATAGCACACATCAGCACAGACAGTCAGAGATTGCTGATTAGAATGCGAATCCTTACATCTAACCTGCTATTCAAGTTTTAAAGTGGCTAACAATGTGTGTGAAGGGAATCCTGAGCATTGGTTAGAGAATTGTGTATTTTCTCCAGACAGCACAGTAAGTGAGGTTTTTTGCTAACCCAGGCAAGTTACGGGGGTTAGAGATAGTGTGTCATGAAGCCAAGATCCCTGTTAAGACCGTCCTCATGTGTGCGGAGCTTGGCTATCAGTCTCTGCTCAGCGACTCTGCGCTGTCGTGTATCACGAAAGCCCCCTTGAAGAACATTTACCCGCAAGTCGGAGGCCGAATGCCCGTGACTGCTGAAGTGTTCGCCCACAGGAAGGGAACTGTTTTGCCTGGTGATTGTTGAGCGATGCTCATTCATCCGCTGTCATAGTGTCTGCATGGTCTCCCCAATGTACCATGCTTCGGGACATCCTTTCTTGCAACGTATTAGGTAGACAACGTTGGGCGAGTTGCAAGAGTATGTACCGTGCACCTGGTGAATGGTATCCTCACGTTTGATGATGTTGTCCATGTCTATGATCTGGCATGTCTTGCAGAGGTTGCTGTGGCAGGGTTGTGTGGTATTGTGGTCACTGTTCTCCTGAAGGTTGGGTAGTTTGCTGCGAACAATGATCTGTTTGAGGTTGTGCGGTTGTCTGAAAGCAAGAAGTGGGGGGGTGGGGATGGCCCTAGCGAGATGTTCATCGTCATCAATGATATGTTGAAGACTCCGGAGAAGATGTCGTAGCTTCTCCGCTCCGGGGAAGTACTGGACAACAAAGGGTACTCTGTCCACCGTGTCCCGTGTTCGTCTTCTGAGGAGGTCAGTGCGGTTTATCGTTGTGGCACGTCGGAACTGTCGATCGATGAGTCGAGCGCCATATCCTGTTCTCACGAGGGCATCCTTCAGTGTCTGGAGGTGTCTGTCACGATCCTCCTCATCTGAGCAAATTCTGTGTATACGGAGGGCTTGTCCATAGGGAATGGCTTCTTTAACGTGTCTAGGGTGGAAGCTGGAGAAGTGGAGCATTGTGAGGTTGTCTGTCGGTTTGCGGTACAGTGAGGTGCTGAGGTGACCGTCCTTGATGGAGATGCGTGTGTCCAAGAATGCAACTGATTCTGGAGAATAGTCCATGGTGAGTCTGATGGTCCGGACCTTCAGAACACCCTCCGGGCTCTCATTCCACGTACTCCCCGCATTGGAGATCTCTACTGCCTCCCAAAGATACACAAGGCAAACATACCCAGCCGTCCCATCGTATTGGGCAATGGGACCCTGTGTGAGAACCTCTCCGGCTATATCGAGGGCATCCTGAAACCCATCGTACAAAGAACCCCCAGCTTTTGTCTTGACACTACGGACTTCCTACAGAAACTCAGCACACATGGAGCAGTTGAACCAGGGACACTCCTTGTCACAATGGATGTCTCGGCGCTCTACACCAACATCCCCCACGATGATGGTATTGCTGCAACTGCCTCAGTACTCAATGCCAACAACTGCCAGTTTCCGGATGCAATTTTACAACTCATCCGCTTCATCTTGGACCACAATGTCTTCACCTTCAACAATCAGCTTTTCATCCAGACACACGGAACAGCCATGGGGACCAAATTCGCACCTCAGTATGCCAACATCTTCATGCACAGGTTCGAACAAGACTTCTTCACCACACGAGATCTCCAACCAAGATTATATACTAGATACATTGATGACATCTTTTTCCTTTGGACTCATGGTGAACAATCATTGAAACAACTGTATGATGATATCAACAAGTTCCATCCCACCATCAGACTCACCATGGACTATTCTCCAGAATCAGTTGCATTCTTGGACACACGCATCTCCATCAAGGACGGTCACCTCAGCACCTCACTGTACCGCAAACCGACTGACAACCTCACAATGCTCCACTTCTCCAGCTTCCACCCTAGACACGTTAAAGAAGCCATTCCCTATGGACAAGCCCTCCGTATACACAGAATTTGCTCAGATGAGGAGGATCGTGACAGACACCTCCAGACACTGAAGGATGCCCTCGTGAGAACAGGATATGGCGCTCGACTCATCGATCGACAGTTCCGACGTGCCACAACGATAAACCGCACTGACCTCCTCAGAAGACGAACACGGGACACGGTGGACAGAGTACCCTTTGTTGTCCAGTACTTCCCCGGAGCGGAGAAGCTACGACATCTTCTCCGGAGTCTTCAACATATCATTGATGACGATGAACATCTCGCTAGGGCCATCCCCACCCCCCCACTTCTTGCTTTCAGACAACCGCACAACCTCAAACAGATCATTGTTCGCAGCAAACTACCCAACCTTCAGGAGAACAGTGACCACAATACCACACAACCCTGCCACAGCAACCTCTGCAAGACATGCCGGATCATAGACATGGACGACATCATCAAACGTGAGGATACCATTCACCAGGTGCACGGTACATACTCTTGCAACTCGGCCAACGTTGTCTACCTAATACGTTGCAAGAAAGGATGTCCCGAAGCATGGTATATTGGGGAGACCATGCAGACACTACGACAGCGGATGAATGAGCATCGCTCAACAATCACCAGGCAAAACAGTTCCCTTCCTGTGGGCGAACACTTCAGCAGTCATGGGCATTCGGCCTCCGACTTGCGGGTAAATGTTCTTCAAGGGGGCTTTCGTGATACACGACAGCGCAGAGTCGCTGAGCAGAGACTGATAGCCAAGCTCCGCACACATGAGGACGGTCTTAACAGGGATCTTGGCTTCATGACACACTATCTGTAACCCCCGTAACTTGCCTGGGTTAGCAAAACCTCACTTACTGTGCTGTCTGGAGAAATACACAATTCTCTAACCAATGCTCAGGATTCCCTTCACACACATTGTTAGCCACTTTAACACTTGAATAGCAGGTTAGATGTAAGGATTCGCATTCTAATCAGCAATCTCTGACTGTCTGTGCTGATGTGTGCTATTGCAGACCAGAACACTGCATTTGCCTGAGGAAGACACAAGAGTGTTGAAAGCTCGCAATTTTACTATCAAATAAATCGGTTGGATTAAAAATTGGTGTTGCTAAATTCTTACTGAGTTCTTACCACCCCAATCCAACGCCGGCATCTTTACATCATAATCGAAAGTAAGCCAGATCCTTTCCAGCTTCTCCAGCGCTCTGCAAGCCTATAGCATTGAGAACAAGGTCCCAAACAAAACCAGAAGTAACTTCGCAATTGGCCAAAGAGTCTTTTTCTGTGCTGTAACAAAGTATAACTCTATGAATAACAATCCCTGCAGTTCACTGTGAGAAATAAAGAAACGCCCAGACAAGGTCACCGTAACAAGATCTGAGTGGACCAGTCGAATTGGTAGCCCAATTTGCCTAACCTCTCCTTGTAACTCAGACCTTCCATACCAGGCAGCATCCTGGTAAACCTCCTCTGCACTCTCTCCAGACTCTCCACGTCCTTCCGGTAGTAAGGCGATCAGAACTGGACGCAGTATTCCAAATGAGGTCTAACCAATGTTTTATACAACTGCAACATTAAAGGCCAGCTCTTGTACTGTATACCCCTTCCAATAAAGGATAACACACTAAGTGCTTTCTTCACAACCTTCTCCACTTGCTCTGCCACCTTCAGAGACTTGTGCACCTGCACCCCCAGGTCCCTCTGCATTTCTATACTCTTAATAGGTCTACCTTTATCATATACCTCCCCCCTACATTCTTTCTCCCGAAATGCATCACCTCGCATTTATCAGGATTGAATTCCATCTGCCATCTATCTGCCCAAGCTACCAGCCTATCTATGTCCTGCTGCATCGCCTGACAATGCTCCTCACTATCTGCAAGTCCAGCCATCTTTGTATCGTCTGCAAACTTGGGTCTAGTCTCCGTAAATGAACTCATAACATGCTTGTACAATCCCTTATGAGGCATTGGTGCATTTATATCATTGCAACCCACACGACAATCTCTACCTGTCATCCACTAACAACCTTGTGTATCATTTAACACTGTTAATGAATGTTTATTGACAAATGGATTGTTCTTCAAACATTCTGAAAATCATCTTGCTTAAATTAAGCCCATATACTTTAAAGATTCCCTCTATGCCATCATGTAAAGATTCAAGAATCTTCCACCAAAGAATGTGGTTTCAATTCGTAAGTCTTTGGCTGTTTTTTGTTCAGGGTTCTTGTTTAAATTTTGTATCTGAGAATTGTCCAATATAATGCAGAAATGAATACATCCTCAATTGGGATAAAAACTGCTGTAAGTTTCTCCCAATAGGAAAGGGAATGTCTCTAAAGCTCATTTTTATATAAGCTGCTGGATTGTTGTGTGTCATTCAATGTCAACACACAAAAGCAGACATGTTAATCTGTCTAAAGATGGTCTTCTATTCACCACATTGCCTTGTCTGCATCATTCTCTGCACAGCATTATTTCAGGATCTGCTTCTTGCTGTTTCTCAGCTCCTTTACATTGACAGGTTGAGGGAAATGGCTTTCCTCCCATCCTCATTGCAGTTATCCCTTCCAGTGGGACACTCAGGGTGATCTGTTCCTCTTTAGAAAAGCTCCCTGGGTGAATGTTTACTGCAGTCAGAAAACGGCCTATAAGTGCATAGCTTTTCTGGAGCATTAATTGGTGTAAAGTTGCCTCCGACCGAATTTGTTTTCGGTTTATGTCATTTAGATTTTTAGAAAATGGGTGACACAGTGGTTAGCACAGCACCAGGTTTGATCCTGGCCTCAGGTGACAGTCTCTGTGGCGTTTGCATGTTCTCCCACGGCTGTGTGGGTTTCCTCTGGGTGCTCCGATTTCCTCCCATCCTCTAAAGATGTGTGGGTTAGGTGGATTAGTCATGCTAAATTGCTCCTCAGTGTCAGGAGGACTAGGAACATAAATATGTGAGGTTATGGGGATAAAACTTGCATGGGATTGTTATCCATGCTGGTTTGATGAGCTAAATGGCCCTGTCTGCACTGTAGATTCTATGATTCGATGAAAATGAAAATGGAAAAAGATCTATTTAAAATCTGCTTTGCTAAACATTTACAGCATTCCAAATCCCCAAGATTTTAATTTGTGATGTTTATGTTGCAAATTGCATTTAGAATAAAGTGGATATGCAAAAACAGAGATCCAACATGACTATAAGAATCATCCAAATTTTCTTATCCACCAGCTGGCTAATAGTGAGCTGATCCAGTCCTGAGTGGGCACTGTGTCCCTTCCTCTTGGACCCTGGGCAAAATCTCCCAACTGTTTACACAAACGAGATTTTCCTATCCCACATCCCTGCAGCGGGGGTGGATTCAATGGAAAATTCTGTTGATAATAGTGGCAGCAGATGATCCCACTACCAGCCAGTGTGTCACCTTCTGCTGCTGTGAAACATACTGGGAGGAGGCCTGAAAATCCCAACCAACATCTTCCGAAAACAACAGCTGTGAATATTTGAAGTGTGGTATTACTGTTGCATTTTAAAACCCATCAGATGACCTGGTGTGCATGGGCGCATACACACACACACATGCGCACACAAGCACACACACATGCATGCTCACACACACACACATGCACGCACACACACAAATGCGCACACACACACATACAGACGCACACACACATGCACACACACAGTGCACACACACACGCACCACACACACACAACATGCGCACACACACACATGCACACACACATGCACACACACACAAATGTGCACACGCACACACATGCGCACACACACATGCACACACACACATGCGCACACGCGCACACACACATGCACACACACATACGCACACGCATGCACATACACGCGACATACATGCGTGCACACACACATACACACATGCACACACACACATACACACACATGCGCACACACATACGCACACACATGCACACACACACATGCACACACAACCCATATGCGTGCGCACAAACCACATGCACACACACGCACACACACATGCACACACACACACATGTGCACCCACATACGCACACACACACGCACACACATGCGCACACATACACATGAGCACGCACACACGCGCGCACACACACACATGCATGCATGCAACACACCACACGCACGCACACACACATGCGCACACACACACACATGCATGCACACACGCCGCACACACACATGCGCACACACACACACGCGTGCGCGCACACACACACACACATGTGCACACACACACATACACACACATGCGCGCACATACACACACACACACACACACACACAGATGCATGCACACGTGCACACACACACACATGCACACACATGCACACACACATACATACATGCATGCACGCAACACGCACACAAACACACACACACTCACTGATCAATGTTGGGAAATGTGAGATGATGCATTTTGGTAGGAAGAATGTGGAGAGACAATATAAAATAAGAGATAAAATTCTACATTTTAGGAAGGGAGGAACCTGGGTGTGTCTATGTCTGTAGATCATTGAAGCTAATAAGACAAGTGACCCTTCATGACCCCTTCTCAAGGGGTCATGAGAAGGCCTTGGCAGGTAAGATTAAGGAGAATCCCAAGGCCTTCTACAAATATGTGAAAAGTAAAAGTATGAGAAGAGAAGGGATAGGACCTATAAAAGGTGAAGGGGGAAAAGTCTGTGTGAATCCGGAAGAAATGGCAGAGGTGCTTAACGAGTACTTTGCCTCAGTGTTCACAGTGGAAAGTGAACTGGGAGATTGCACTGCAGGTTTGAGGCAAACGGAAAAGATTGAGTATGTGGATGTTAGGAAAGAGGATGTGTTAGACCTGTTAAATTCTATCAAGACAGACAAGTCGCCGGGGCCGGATGGGATGTACCCCAGGTTATTGTGGGAGGTGAGGGAAGTGGTTGCAGAGCCCCTGGCAATGATCTTTGCGTCGCCCATGGAAACGGGAGAGGTTCCGGAGGATTGGAGGATTGCGGATATGGTTCCTATCTTTAAGAAAGGGAACAAGGATAGTCCAGGAAATTACCGACTGGTGAGTTTGACTTCAGTGGTTGGTAAGCTGATGGAGAGACTTCTGAGGGAATAAGATATATGAACATTTGGAGAAGTTTGGACTGATTAGAAATAGTCAGCATGGTTTTGTCAAGGGCAGGTCATGCCTTACGAGCCTAGTTGAGTTCATCGAAAATGTGACTGAACACATTGACGAAGGAAGGGCGGTGGACGTAGTGTACATGGACTTTAGTAAGGCATTTGATAAGGTCCCCCATGCAAGGCTTCTGGAAAAGGTGAGAGGTCATGGGATCCAAGGGGCTTTGGCCTCGTGGATCCAGAACCGGCTTGCCGGCAGAAGGCAGAGAGTGGTTGTGGATGGGTCTTGTTCTGCATGGAGGTCGGTAACCAGTGGAGTGCCCCAGGGATCTGTTCTGGGACCCCTGCTGTTTGTCATTTTCATAAATGACCTGGATGAGGAAGTGGAGGGATGGGTTAGTAAGTTCGCCGACGATACAAAGGTCGGTGGTGTTGTGGATGGTCTGGAGGGATGCCAAAAGTTGCAGGGGACATAGACAGGATGCAAGATTGGGCGGAGAAGTGGCGGATGGACTTCAACGCAGATAAATGTGTAGTGGTCCATTTTGGCAGGAATAATGGGATGAAGGAGTACAATATAAGGGGTAGGAGTCTTAGCTGTGTTGTAGAGCAGAAGGATCTCGGGGTCTGGGTCCATAGGACTCTTAAATCGACCTCGCAGGTGGAGGAAGTGGTCAAGAAGGCGTACGGTGTACTGGCCTTCATTAATCGAGGAATAGAGTTTAGGAGTCAGGAGGTAATGATGCAGCTCTATAAGACTCTTGTCAGACCCCAGTTGGAGTATTGTGCGCAGTTCTGGTCGCCTCATTATAGGAAGGATGCAGAGGCTATTGAGAGAGTTCAGAGGAGATTTACAAGGATGCTGCCTGGATTGGGAGGCAGGCCTTATGGAGATAGGTTGAGGGAGCTGGGACTCTTCTCACTGGAGCGACGTAGGTTGAGAGGCGACTGCTTAGAGGTTTATAAAATGTGAGAGGGATAGATAGGGTGGACTCTCAGAGACTATTTCCCCGAGCTGAAATGGTCACTACGAGGGGACACAGATTTAAGGTGCAGGGAAGCAAATACAAAGGAGATGTCAGGGGTAGGTTTTTCACTCAGAGGGTGGTGAGTGAATGGAACCGACTGCCGTCGGAGGTTGTTGAGGCAAACTCACTGGGGTCTTTTAAGAGACTTCTGGATGAGTATACGGAAATGAATAGGATAGGGGGTTATAGATAGGTCTGTGGATTGGTAGAGGTGATCGGCGCAACTCGTGGGCCGAAGGGCCTGTTTGTGCTGTATTGTTCTATGTTCTATGTTCTATGCAAGTGAAGAGAGCAGTTAATTAAGCATCCTGAGTTTTATTAATAAGGGATATAGCACAAGAGCAAGAAGGTTCTGCTGAGCTTATACAAGGCATTAGTTAGACCTCAGTTGGAATCTGATGCTCAGCTATGGGTGCCACACGATAGGAAGATGTGAATGCATTGGAGAAAGTGCAGAAGATGTTTACAAGAATGATTCAAGGGATAGGGGGATAGATCAAAGAAGTTAGGACTGTTCTCCTTGGAGGCAAGAAGGCAAAGAGGAGATTTAATAGAGATGTTCAAAACCATAAGGGGACTGGACAGAGTAAATAGAGAGAAACTGTTTCCACTTGGAAAAAGATCAAGAACAAGAGAGCACAGATTTAAGATAATCTGCCAAAGAAGCAAAGGTGATATGAATGAAAACATATTCTCACAGTGAGTTGTTGGGGTCTGCACTGCACTTCCTGAAAGTGTGGTGGAGGCAGGTTCAATGAAGACATTCAAGAGGGTAATAGATGGTTATATGAATATAAACAATGTGTGGGCCATGGTGAAAAGATGAGGGAATGGCACTAAGTCACGTCGCTTATCTGGAGAGCTGGTGCAAAGCACAATGGGCTGAATGGCCTGACTCTGCAGCCTGACAATACTGCAATTGGAATCCAGGGTTGGGATTTTCCGGCTGTTCATATTCCACCACTATTGCCAGCAAGGACGGAGAGTTTAGCACTCAGCTAAATCTCCATTTACCGCAAATGGAACAGTTAATCCCATGTGTGAATGGCTAGAGAATTCCACCCCATATCTTTTGGGGATCTTTTTCGGAGTGCAGCTCCTTCGTCAAGTATGTGGGGAGTTCAGATCACAAGCAGGGTATATAAAGACACAAACTCAATTTACAAAATACTGATTGGAATGCAAGTCTTTACAGCTAATCAAGTCAAGTACAGATAATGTGAGTGGAAGTAGCATTAAGCACAGGTTAAAGAGATGTATATTGTCTCCAGGCAGCACAGTAAGTGAGGTTCTGCAAGCCCAGGCAAGTCATTGGGGGGTTACAGATAGGGTGACATCAATCCAAGATCCCTGTTAAGACCGTCCTCATGTGCGGAACTTGGCTATCAGTCTCTGCTCAGCGACTCTGCGCTGTCATGTGTCGTGAAGGCCCCCTTGAAGAATGTTTACCCGAAGAACAGAGACCCCTGACTGCTGAAGTGTTCCCCAACGCTCCTGCCTGGTGAATGTTGAGCAGTGTTCATTCATCCAGTGTCATAGCGTTCGTGTGGTCTCCCCAGTGTACCATGCCTTAGGACACCCTTTCCTCCAGTGTATCAGGTAGACAACATTGGCCGAGTTGCAAGTGTATGTACTGTGTACCTGGTGAATGATGTTCACACGTGAGATGATGGCATCTGTGTCAATGATCCAGCACATCTTGCAGACGTTTCTGTGGCAGAATTGTGTAGTATTGTGGTCAGCACAACTTTTAAAATAATAAAAATGTACTTCGGCCTAAACCACACCATTCCCTGTAAAGTGTTGAAAACAAGAAGGTCTCCTTGTGGTGCAGTGAGCAGTATCCTGTTTCTGAGGCAGGAACTTCAGGTTCAAGTCCCATTCCAGGACTTGATGGCCAAGGAAGATGTGTTCATAACGCAGCTAAATAGATACCAACATGTAAATCCTTCTAATATGCAGCAATGTCAGGAGGTTAAGATGGGAGGGATTGCTTGTCCACCATCTGATGGAAAGAAATTAGAGTTTCTGCCATCACCAATCAGTGCTCCAGATTGCAATGCGCCTGTAAATTACCACAGCAACTCATGCGGAGGATGGTTGGGTCAATTAGATAAATGGCCAGTAAAATTGGTCCTAACAGCATTGGGATCAATCCCAGTTCTTGCTGGAATGGATTTGGAAGCTGACTCCTATGGAGGAATAGCATTAGATGTTGCAAGAACTCAGTAAGAATCTAGCAACACCATTTTAAATCCAACTGATTTATTTGATAGTAAATTTGCGAGCTTTCGACACTCTGTGTCTTTGTCAGGCAAATGCAGTGTTCTGGTCTGCAATAGCACACATATCAACACAGACAGTCACAGATTGCTGATAAGAATGCGAATCCTTACATCTAACCTGCTATTCAAGTGTTAAAGTGGCTAACAATGTGTGTGAAGGGAATCCTGAGCATTGATTAGAGAATTGTGTATTTTCTCCAGACAGCACAGTAAGTGAGGTTTTTTGCTAACCCAGGCAAGTTCCAGGGGTTACAGATAGTGTGTCATGAAGCCAAGATCCCTGTTAAGACCGTCCTCATGTGTGCGGAGCTTGGCTATCAGTCTCTGCTCAGCGACTCTGCGCTGTCGTGTGTCACAAAAGCCCCCTTGAAGAACATTTACCCTGCCACAGCAACCTCTGCAAGACATGCCAGATCATAGACATGGATGACATCAACAAATGTGAGGATACCATTCATCAGGTACACAGTACATACTCTTGCAACTCGGCCAACGTTGTCTACCTAATATGTTGCAAGAAAGGATGTCCCGAGGCATGGTACATTGGGGAGACCATGCAGACACTATGACAGCGGATGAATGAGCATCGCTCAACAATCACCAGGCAAAACCGTTCCCTTCCTGTGGGCGAACACTTCAGCAGTCACGGGCATTCGGCCTCCAACCTTCAGGTAAATGTTCTTCAAGGGGGCCTTCATGACACACGACAGCACAGAGTCGCTGAGCAGAGACTGATAGCCAAGTTCCGCACACATGAGGATGGTCTTAACAGGGATCTTGGCTTCATGTCACACTACCTGTAACCCCCATGACTTGCCTGGGTTAGCAAAAAAACCTCACTTACTGTGCTGTCTGGAGGAAATACACAATTCTCTAACCAATGCTCAGGATTCCCTTCACACACATTGTTAGCCACTTTAACACTTGAATAGCAGGTTAGATGTAAGGATTCGCATTCTAATCAGCAATCTCTGACTGTCTGTGTTGATATGTGTGCTATTGCAGACCAGAACACTGCATTTGCCTGACAAAGACACAGAGTGTCGAAAGCTCGTAAATTTACTATCAAATAAATCAGTTGGATTTAAAATTGGTGTTGCTAGATTCTTACTGAGTTCTTACTACCCCAGTCCAACGCCGGCATCTCTACATCATGACTACTATTGACACTGCATACTGCTGTGTTGCACCAGAGAATTTGAGAAACTGCTAAAGTTGTGTAAACTTGGAGCAGCAGCCAAAATAAGTAATTGAACAATGAATTTGCAAACAGCTCATGGCAAGGAGTTAGTAGTTCATGCTGTTTAAACTCTGTATTCAGCTGTGGAAGTTGATGCCAGTGAATCGGCTGGGTTTGGAAATGCTCTGGTTTCCAGTCAGTATTATAGATTGATTGACACCAGAATCTGCCTGTTCTGCTATTCGCTGGCAGTTACTGGTGCACATGTACATCCTTTTACCAATCTGACATTCTTCTTATTGACTGTGTTTCTTTGTATTAACCAAATTAACCAATTAACAATCAGCGTGTTTAAAGATGCAGGCTGGGATTTTACTGGCCCCGATTTGGAGGTGAACAAGGCTCAGAAACTGGCATTCTCCATTGGCCTCGGGAGGGATCGTACGAACTTCAGGCAAATGCGCCTGTTTAAAATTTCGCCCGCAGCTTTACAAAGAGGTTCCACATCAAAGTAAACAGAATCTCAAAGCAAACTTAAAAGACCAACACAATATGTGATTAAAGGGGTTGATAAAGTGCCCCAGTCCCCACAGTACCCAACGGGCATGGAGAGCTTCAAAGGGGTTGGCGGACACTGCAAGCCCCCTCTCCAGGGACAGTCAGCAGTTAACATAGAACATAGAACACTACAGCACAAACAGGCCTTTTGGCCCACAAGTTGTGCCGATCATATCTATACCTACCAGGCCATAGAACTATCTGTAACTCCCAATCCCATTAAATCCCATGTACTCATCCAGAAGTCTCTTAACAGACCGAGTGAGTTTGCCTCTATCACCACTGACGGCAGCCGATTCCAGTTCAGAGAGTTGGGGGGTAGGCTGAAGAGCAGGGCCACCAGGGTAGCGATCTCAGGGATGCTTCCAGGGCCAGGAGTTTGACGTCAGTGGTAGGGAAGCTGTTGGAGGGGAATCTTAGAGATAGGATGTATAGGCACTTAGATCTGATTAGGGATACGCAGCATGGATTTGTTAAGGGGAGGTCGTGCCTTACAAATCTGGTAAATTTTTTGAGGAGGTGACGAAAACGGTGGATGAAGGGTGAGCCGTTGATGTCGTCGATATGGATTTTAGTAAGGCGTTTGACAAAGTCCCTCATGGGAGGTTAGTCGAGAGGGTCAAGGCTAATGGGATACAAGGACAGGTAGCTAGATGGATAAGAAACTGGCTTGGTAATAGGAGACAGAGAGTAATAGTGGAAGGGTGTTTCTCTAGGGAGGTCGGTCACTAGTGGTGTGCCGCAGGGCTCGGTACTGGGACCTCTTCTATTTGTAATATATATAAATGACTTGGAAGAGGGAGTAAGTGGAGTGATCAGCAAGTTTGCAGACGATACAAAGATGGCTGGACTTGCGGATAGCGAGGAGCATTGTCAGGTGATGCAGCAGGACATAGATAGGCTGGTAGCTTGGGCAGACAGATGGCAGATAGAATTCAATCCTGATAAATGTGAGGTGATGCATTTCGGGAGAAAGAATGTAGGGGGGAAGTATATGATAAAGGGTAGACCTATTAAGAGTTTAGAAATGCAGAGGGACCTGGGGGTGCAGGTGAACAAGTCTCTGAAGATGGCAGAGCAAGTGGAGAAGGTTGTGAAGAAAGCATATAGTATGTTAGCCTTTATAGGAAGGGGTATAGAGTACAAGAGCTGGCCTTTAATTTTGCAGTTGTATAAAACGCTGGTTAGACCTCATTTGGAATACTGCGTCCAGTTCTGGTCGCCTTACTACCAGAAGGACGTGGAGACTCTGGAGAGAGTGCAGAGGAAGTTTACCAGGATGCTGCCTGGTATGGAAGGTCTGAGTTACAAGGACAGATTAGGCAAATTGGGACAGTTTTCCTTAGAAAGACTTAGACTTAGAGGAGATTAGAGGAGTTCTAATAGAGGTGTACAAGATTATGAGAGGTATAGATAAACAGGGTTAAGCTTTTTTCTAGGATAGACTTTAATAGCACGAGGGGTCACGGACTTAGGGTGAGGGGGGTAAGGTATAATTTGGATGCTAGAGGGAGTTTTTTCACACAGAGAGTGGTGGAGGTATGGAATGTGCTGCCAAGTAAAGTGGTGGAGGCAGGTACTCTGGAGTTATTTAAGAAATACTTAGATGGGCACATGAACAGAATGGGAATGGAGGGGTATAGAAAACTGATTTAAAATAGGGATCATGAGCCTTGGGAGTCCCTGGGAAGTGTGTAAATAGATGATGATATTGATGTACTTGTTTTTATCCTATAGGTGCTTTGGTCCACCTTGTTGTCTAACGAGGGGCATACACGCAATGGGTCGTGAGAGGTCTGCTCTTGGATTTTTTTTTCGAGAGTGTCCTAGTGGTTCACGTCGTTAGTGTACGCTTGACCTGGACCATTTGATGGGTAACACGGCAGATCAGTGACTATCACTGTGCTGTGCAGATACATGGATTTGGGCCTGTGTCTGTGGGAGTTTGCGCATTCTCCCCGTGCTTGCGTGGGTTTTCTCCAGGTGCTCCGGTTTCCTCCCACATTCCAATAATGTGCTCTTAGGCTGATTTGCAAAACAAATTCTCCCTAAATTGTCTCAAATTTGGTTTTTAATCCATAGATCTATAAACATGGACAGGGATCGCGGGTAGAGGTGGGAATGTCGGGGTGGTGGTGCAGGCTCGTTGGGCTAAAGGGCCTGTTTCCCGTGCTGTTTTGTTCTTTGTTCGTTCACTCACCATCCTCACCACATAGCAGTGGAATTCTTGCTGATTGAATGTGTGCGCATCTCCAAATCCATTTTCCATGGTGTTATGTAACATCTATTAAATAGAAACTTCGGAGTCCAATTTCACCCCTTACAGAGTTAACCCTGTGTGCTCGAGGGTAAATGGGGTTCTGTGCTAACACTGACGTGACCCTGCAGCAAAATATTTTTTTAAATATCAGCAAATTTAAATGTTTTTTATCACTTTTTTAATTATACTTCTATTAAATTCACAGATTATTTGTATTTTTCTTTTTCAAATTTCTGGCTAAAATATTAAATCACTCCAAAGTTTCCAATCCATTAAGCAGGGGAGAACATTCAATCGAACGGCCACGTGAAACTAAAAGGCTATTTCTGGAAGATTCTGTTTCTATTTGTGTCAGAGTGTGGTTTTCACTTTGTATTAAGAATGCAATATAAAATTCTCTCCCTGAGAAATTTCAGTTTTAGAGAATGAAGACTGAGTGACCCCATCTTCATGCTTTGCTGACGCCTGCCTCGTCTCATTTTATTCATCCAGTTCCCAAGGCCATTTCATCAGCGCTGACATTAACCTGTGATGGCAATAGAATATTCTCACATCCATTGCTTTTTACTTTAAGGTAATTCCAAAGCACATTGGGTGCCTAGAAATATTATAAATTATTTGCAACTGACATTTCCCAGGTCCTGTAATATCTTATACTACTTTCCTTTCGAGACTTTACTTTAAAAATTGGTTTGTCATGTTTTTCATGTGCAAGTGTCAAGCCAAAAACTTCTGTGCATAATTAACCTGGAATGAATGTGGTAAAGCGTGGAGTAATGTGGCCTAAAATATTCAAATACACAAATATTCAAAATCCATGACTTTTATCTCTCTGACCTACTTGCAATGGGGAGCCCAGCAATCTATGGAGGTTTTGGCACAATGATTACGAGTGGCTTTTTTAACTCGAAAGTGCATTTGCATCTGACCTGCGACCAATTAGTGTGAACGTGCATGACAATGACCCCCAGCAACCTCTTTTAGGGGAAGCATTGAAAGGGATGATATGAGGAGCAGAATTAAAGTGAGGTGTCTCAGTGGTACAGTGTGGTTAGCACTGCTGCTTCACAGCTCTGGGGACCCAGATTCAAATTTAGGCATAGGTAACTGGTGGAGTTTGCACATTCTCCCCGTGTCCGCATGTGTTTCCTCCGGGTGCTCCGGTTTCCTCACACCCTCCAGGTTAGGGTAATTAGCATGAGGTTGTGTGGATAAAGTGGGGGGAAAGTTCGGGGTTGGGGGGGGGAGATGCTCTTTCAGAGAGTTGCTGCAGGCATGATGGACCAAATGGCTTCCTTTTGTATTTCAGGGTGTCTATGACGCAGAAGCAGACTACTTATTTATTTAAAGTTTGTTTATTTATTAGTGCCACAAGTAAGCTTCCATTAGTATTACAATGAAGTTGCTATGAAAATCCTGCAGTTGCCACATCCAGGCACCTGTTCGGGTACACTGAGAGAGAATTCAATATGGCCAATGCATCTAATCAGCATGTCTTTCGGACTGTGGGAGGAAAGTGGAGCACTCAGAGGAAACGTACACTGACATAGGGAGAACATGCAGACTTTGCACAATCAGCCAAACCAGGAGTCGAACCCAGAAGCCTGGCAGTGTGAGGCAAGTAGTGCTAAGCATTGTGCCATCATGTGACTGTGCCACCCTTTTTAGAAAGTGGATCAATAATCAGAAGTCATAAATTTAAAATCACTGTCAATAATCCAAGTAAGATTAGATCTATTGTCATTCATCAGTGAAGCCTTGATACTGAGCAGATGTTTGGCTTCCAGACAGAAACGACACAAGTTTCTGGTCGCAATTTAGTTATTTGTTGCAAGTCTAGTTTCCAACCTCAGCACGTGATTCCTTTGCCTGTTCACCTGTAGAAGTATAACTTTACTTTAAATTGTTGCTTGACAAGTTCTTCTGTTTTCACTCTGACCTTCTCACTAAGAACATAGAACATAGAACATAGAACAATACAGCACAGAACAGGCCCTTCGGCCTTCGATGTTGTGCCGACCAAAATAAAAAGCAATGCCCCTCCAAACTAAACCATTCCCTTCTCTTCCATATACTTATCAATTAACCTCTTAAACGCCACCAAACTTGGCGCATCTACAACAGCTGCAGGCAGGGCATTCCACTCCCTAATCCTCTTTGAGTAAAGAACCTACCTCTGATATCCGTCCTATAACTCATACCCCTTAATTTAAAGCTGTGTCCCCTCGTGCTAGCTTTCTCCATCCTAGGAAAAAGGCTATCACTGTCCACACTATCTAAACCTCTAATCATCTTATATGCTTCGATAAGATCTCCTCTTAGCCGCCTCCTTTCTAACGAAAACAACCTCAAATCCTTCAGCCTCTCTTCATAAGACCTGCCCTCCATACCAGGCAACATCCTGGTAAACCTCCTCTGTACCCTCTCTAATGCCTCCACATCTTTCTTATAATGTGGCGACCAGAACTGCACACAATACTCCAAGTGCGGCCGCACTAGAGTTTTGTACAGTTGCAACATGATGCTGCGGCCCCTAAATTCAATCCCCCTACCAATAAAAGCTAAGACTCCATATGCCTTCTTAACAACTTTATCCACTTGACTGCCTACTTTCAGGGATCTATTGACACATACACCAAGATCCTTCTGTTCCTCAACACTATTAAGAGCCCTACCATTAGCCCTATACTCTACACATTTATTGTTCCTGCCAAAGTGCATTACCTCACACTTTTCCACATTAAACTCCATTTGCCACCTCTCGGCCCAGCTCTGCAACTTGTCCAAGTCACTCTGTAAACTAAAACACCCCTCTTCACTATCTACCACACCACCAACTTTAGTATCATCTGCAATTTTACTGATCCATCCCTCAATACCCTCATCCAGATCATTTATAAAAATTACAAACAGCAGGGGCCCCAAAACAGACCCCTGAGGCACACCACTCGTCACCGAACTCCACGATGAATATCTCCCATAACTTGCGGCAAAAGAATAGTTAGTGACATGCAAAGGTTGCCTTCTGTCATAAATTTGTTAGTGTCTTTCCAGTCAGAGCGTGGGCTAGATGGATATGTACAAAGTAGGATATAAATTGATTGTTTTACATGCTAGCTCAAATTGTCCTTTATCACCACATTGAATCATTAAACACAACATTTGCTTGCAAATATCACAATGTCAAATAGTGATGAATTTCGTGAGAATTTGGACCTCAGTGAACTGATCAGAAATAAACTGCATTCTCTCTTCTTTAATGATAGTCTCAGGAAATCTATTTTGTAAACCACTTGTCTAGAATATCAATGACTGAAGTGGTGGGTATGCAATTTGTCACAATGATTTTTAGCCATGGTGAAGGAAGGAACAAAAGCACAGATTACTACAGTGCAGAAGAGGTCCTTTGGCCCATCTAGTGTGTGCATTGATGCAGGAAAGGCCTTGACCTGCCCATCTAATCCCATCTGCCAACACTTGACACACAGCCTTGAATGTGATGATGAGCCAAGTGCTCATCCAGGTACTTTGTAAAGGATATGAGGTGAACTGCCTCCACCACCCTCCCAGCCAGTGCATTCTAAACCATCTGAGTAAAATGGTTTTTCCTCAAATCCCCCCTCAATCTCCCACCTTTCACTTTTAACTTGTGACACCTCGTAACTGACCTTCAACTAAGGGGAACAGTTGCTCCTTATCCACCCACATCCATGCCGTACATAAGCTTGAACATCTCAATCAGATCAGTTTTCTCTGCTTTCGAGAAAACAACCCAAGCCTATCCAACCTTTCTTGAAAACTTATTGTTCCAACCCAAGCAAAATCCTGGTAAGTCCCCTCTGCGCTGCTCTTGTGCAATCACATCCTTCCTATAATGTGGTGACCAGGATTGCACACAGTTCTCCAGCTGTGGCCTTACCATAATTCTATATGACTCCATCACGACCTCTCTGCTTTTGTAATTTATACCCTGATTGATAAAGGTGAGTGTTCCATATGCCTTTCTCACCATCCTATTTACCTGTCTTTCCACCTTCAGAGATCTATGGATAAACACATCAAGGTTCCTTTGTTCTTCGGAACTTCCCAGTGTTAGACCTTTCATGTGTACTTCCTTGTCAAATTACTCCTTCCAAAGTGCATCACTTCACACTTTTTGGGTGTAAATTCCATCTGCCACTTATCTGCCCATTTGACCACCTCGTCTATATCTTCCTGTAATCCCAGACATTCAACCACACATTAACCACCCAGCCAATCTTTGTGTCATCAGCAAACTTACTGATCCTCCCCCAAGAGCAAGAATTAGTAAATTTAAATATTTTTCTAGCATCCTCATTATACTTGTTTCATTTTATTTCATATCATCAGAACAATGCTGAGATTAGTTTTTTTGTGTGGAATATGTTTTATTCACAGTGCTTTCAAATGCCTACTCCAAACTTCAATACGAGCTTCCAGCTTTTTCACAACTTTGTTTACTTTACTCTAAGTCCACACCCAGGCTTAAGTATCAAACACAGTGAGCATCAACAAACAGACTCACATAGTTAAACATAGAATCACTGAACATTACACTCCTCACCTCTTATTCCCTCAATCCCATGTGCCATTTTTTGGAATTTTACCCAATTCCAACCACTTTCAAAAACTTTAATACTCTTTAATCCTGTCTTTGATTCCCATTCCACTTGCTTTGTCCCTTTCTTGTTTATCCACCCTTGCTGCTTTCCGGATCCATTTTCCTGCTGTTTGTAAAGCTCTCTGAGGTGCAGTCCTTCATGTCCAGAGTGCAAGTTGCCCATGCTGTCATGTCAGCGTCGATGTTATTATTTATTATCTGCATGGCCTAATTTGATTGGCAGTCAGAATCCCAAAACTCAAACCAACTTGGTAAACCAAGCTCCTGAGGCAGCTTCCAAACTCAGAGCCACTGCCACCTGGAAAGACAAGGGCAGCAGACAGATGGGAAAATCAACTGCCAGAAGCTTCTGAGAATTCAGAAAAGTCAAAATAAAATAGTTGATTTGTTAAAAAAATGTTGTTTAATTTTCTCAAATTTACTCCCATGTCAAAAGCTACAGGAGATTAAAGAGCATTTGAAAAACCACGTCACGTGGGAGGATGTTAAAGCTATAATCTCATCTTGGAGCTTCAATGACATTTACGAAATACTGCAAGGCTGTTTTGATGTTAATCCTGTTTTATAATCACTCAAGTGTCCACTAGTTATTGAACATGACTATTTTAAAGTGATACTACAGCTTCCTTTACTCTGAATCTCCATCGGATTGGTCTAAATGAATATATTTTCTTCCTGAATATGTTTGTCTAATAATGTGCCTCTGATCCTGGCTTGTTGAGAAACCACTGAGATTGCAGTTTGAGAACCACTCGTGCTGATAAATTTATTGAAAGCAATTTGTTTGAGCAGGCCGGAGTAGCAGCTTGCCCTAAGCAGCTGTCTCCTCCAGTGCTCTGGGCAAACAAGCCACAATGAGAATCAAGTCTCATCCTGAAAACCCAGACAGTCACATCCTGTTACCATTTGAAGAGGAAATCTTTCACATAATCCCTTAATTGTAGCTGATCCATAATCAGTATTGCAACAATTTCTTTGTGCCAAAGGCAATGATCTTTCCGTTGTCTCACAGGGCAATGTGTAACAAAGAACAAAGAAGAACAAAGAACAAAACAGCACAGGAAACAGGTCCTTCGGCCCAACAAGCCAGCGCCGCCACCCCGATGTTCCCACCTCCACCCGCAATCCCTATCCATGTTTATAGATCTATGGATTAAAAACCAAATTTGAGACAATTTAGGGAGAATTTGTTTTGCCAATTAGCCTAAGAGCACATCTTTGGGATGTGGGAGGAACCGGAGCACCCAGAGAAAACCCACGCAAGCACAGGGAGAATGCGCAAACTCCCACAGACACAGGCCCAAATCCATGTATCTGCACAGCACAGCGATAGTCACTGAGCTGTCGTGTTGCCCATCAAATGGTCCAGGTCAAGCGTACACTAGCGACGTGAAGCACTAGGATACTCTTGAAAAAAATCCAAGAGCAGCCCTCTCACGACCCATCACGTGTATGCCCCTCGTTAGACAACAAGGTGGACCAAAGCACCTGCAGGATAAAAACAAGTACATCAATATCATCATCTATTTACACACTTCCCAGGGACTCCCAAGGCTCATGATCCCTATTTTAAATCAGTTTTCTCTACCCCTCCATTCCCATTCTGTTCATGTGCCCATCTAAGTATTTCTTAAATAACTCCAGAGTGCCTGCCTCCACCACTTTACTTGGCAGCGCTTTCCATACCCCCACCACCCTCTGTGTGAAAAAACTCCCTCTAGCATCCAAATTATACCTTACCCCCCCCCTCACCCTAAGCCCGTGACCCCTCGTGCTATTTGAATCCATCCTAGGAAAAAGCTTAACCCTGTTTACTCTATCTATACCCCTCATAATCTTGTACACCTCTATCAGATCTCCTCTAAGTCTATGTCTTTCTAAGGAAAACAGCCCTAATTTGCCTAATCTCTCCTCGCAACTCAGACCTTCCATACCAGGCAGCATCCTGGTAAACCTCCTCTGCACTCTCTCCAGGCTCTCCACGTCCTTCCGGTAGTAAGACGACCAGAACTGGACGCAGTATTCCAAATGAGGTCTAACCAATGTTTTATACAATTGCAACATTAAAGGCCAGCTCTTGTACTCTATACCCCTTCCTATAAAGGCTAACATACTATATGCTTTCTTCACAACCTTCTCCACTTGCTCTGCCACCTTCAGAGACTTGTTCACCTGCACCCCCAGGTCCCTCTGCATTTCTATACTCTTAATAAGTCTACCCTTTATCATATACCTCCCCCCTACATTCTTTCTCCCGAAATGCATCACCTTACATTTATCAGGATTGAATTCCATCTGCCATCTGTCTGCCCAAGCTACCAGCCTATCTATGTCCTGCTGCATCGCCTGACAATGCTCCTCACTATCCGCAAGTCCAGCCATCTTTGTATCGTCTGCAAACTTTCTGATCACTCCACTTACTCCCTCTTCCAAGTCATTTATATATATTACAAATAGAAGAGGTCCCAGTACCGAGCCCTGCAGCACACCACTAGTGACCGACCTCCAGCTAGAGAAACACCCTTCCACTATTACTCTCTGTCTCTTATTACTAAGCCAGTTACTTATCCATCTAGCTACCTGTCCTTGTATGCCATGAGCCTTGACCTTTTCAACCAACCTCCCATGGGGGACTTTGTCAAACGCCTTACTAAAATCCATATAGACGACATCAACGGCTCGCCCTTTGTCCACTGTTTTCGTCACCTCCTCAAAAAATTCTACCAGATTTGTAAGGCACGACCTCCCCTTAACAAATCCATGCTGCGTATCCCTAATCAGATCGCAATGCTCTAAGTGCCTATACATAGAACATAGAACATAGAACATTACAGCACAGAACAGGCCCTTCGGCCTTCGATGTTGCGCCGACCAATATAAAAAGCAATGCTCCTCCAAACTAAACCATTCCCTTCCCTTCCATATACTTATCAACTAACCTCTTAAACGCCACCAAACTTGGCGCATCTACAACTGCTGCAGGCAGGGCATTCCACTCCCGAACCACCCTTTGGGTAAAGAACCTACCTCTGATATCCGTCCTATAACTATCACCCCTTAATTTAAAGCTGTGTCCCCTCGTGCTAGATTTCTCCATCCTAGGAAAAAGGCTATCACTGTCCACCCTATCTAAACCTCTAATCATCTTATATGTTTCAATAAGGTCCCCTCTTAGCCGCCTCCTTTCTAACGAAAACAACCTCAAATCCCTCAGCCTCTCTTCATAAGACCTGCCCTCCATACCAGGCAACATCCTGGTAAACCTCCTCTGTACCCTCTCCAATGCCTCCACATCTTTCTTATAATGCGGGGACCAGAACTGCACACAATACTCCAAGTGCGGCCGCACTAGAGTTTTGTACAGTTGCAACATGACGTTGCGGCTCCGAAATTCAATCCCCCTACCAATAAAAGCTAAGACTCCATATGCCTTCTTAACAACCTTCTCGACTTGACTGCCTACTTTCAAGGATCTATGCACATACACACCAAGATCCCTCTGTTCATCAAGACTACTAAGAATCCTACCATTAGCCCTATACTCTACACATTTATTATTTCTGCCATAGTGCATTACCTCACACTTTTCCACATTAAACTCCATTTGCCACCTCTCGGCCCAGCTCTGCAACTTGTCCAAGTCTCTCTGCAAACTATAACACCCCTCTTCACTATCTACCACTCCACCGACTTTAGTGTCATCTGCAAATTTACTAATCCATCCTTCAATACCCTCATCCAGATCATTTATAAAAATTACAAACAGCAGGGGCCCCAAAACAGACCCCTGAGGTACACCACTTGTCACCGAACTCCACGATGAATATCTCCCATCAACCACCACCCTCTGTCTTCTATCTGCTAGCCAATTCCTAATCCAATTAGCTAAATCACCTTCTATCCCATACATCTGCATTTTCTGCAGAAGTCTTCCATGGGCCACCTTATCAAACGCCTTACATCTCTATCTCTAAGTGGAACATTACCCTGGGTGTGAATTCCAAGCAGAAAACAAGAATTTTCAAAACCTCTTTCAAATTTGATATTCGATGGATTCAAAGGTAAAAGGAAGTCGGTGACTGACTCGGAACCAGGATGGTCAATCAGTTCATCCTCAGTGGTGGGACAAATTTAACAACCACTTAGGCTCATGTGATTTCATTAAGAAAGGTCAACATGAATTTGTTAAAGACAAATTGTGTTTAACTGACTTAGTCATACTGAAACAGAAACTTTCCAGAAAGAAATCAAAGATTATGACATGGAAGCACAATGACAAAACATACACAAACATGAAGCCATGCTTCAGCTTCTATAGGTAATGAATAACTCACACACCATTGGCACAGCAGACAATATAGACAAGACTACTGAGCAATGTGGATGGTTCCCAAAAAAAGCCAGATTTTAACACTGTATGCAAGACATGTAGCTCCAGAGAGTACTGGAAGCATTAATGCAGAAATCAAAGGCCATATCATGATGCTACAAGTCGAGATCAGGCAGGAATAGCATTTGGACGAACCAAGAGCAGTTGTTATAGCATCAGAGCAAGACCAATAAAATGCTCAGCCAAGTGATACAGTCAGATGATGAGGAAAGCCAGAGCATTGACACGCAAAGTGAGCATACATCCAGCACAGTGAACATCAAAGATTGTTATTGGGACTCATAGAAGCCTTCATCTCCATCTGGATTACATGTCCACAGGTACATGGACAGCATAATCTATGTGCAAAACTGGAGGTGTAGACATCCTCCCACTTTGAACAGTGAAATGTTTATATCTCCAGAAGTGAGCCTACAAATGTCAAGTTCACCATATACAATGACTCAGAGATTTTATTCCTAGGATCTATTATGCACACAACTGTCACTGCGACACCTTATTTTGGTTACCTTGGATATTGTATAGAGTGAACACCAAGGGTCCAGTGATCACAAGCCTCCAGCCTTCTAAAGGTCTGACCTCGATCACCATCCATGTTATCAGCAAGACAATGTTGATCCGCACAGATCACAGGAGTATCACTGGGAGAAAGCCACTTAACATAGGCTGAGTGACAGAATCTGAACTTAGGTGTACACACATCATCCTCTAGATCCAAGTCCTGATTTGCTATTCAGCAGACAATTCTTGTCGATATTCCTAGGGGTCCATGATGCATGACCAAAAAGATAGGGGAAGGTGAAAGATGATCTTGAACAGCATAAGGATGAAGACACACCCAATCTCAATATCTAAGAAAAAGTTTGAGTCCAACATCCAATTGATGGCACATGGAATTCATGAGAAATTGTAAGTACGTGCCAAGAACCAAGATTGTATCAGAAACCAGCTTCATATAAAGCAGACCAATACTAAAAACACTGAATAATCCTATTGAGAACACGAGATAGGCAAAGAATCTACACAAACACCCAAATCAGCTGTCTGAAAATATGCAACAATCTCCAGCAAAGATCATAGAACATAGAACATTACAGCACAGAACAGGCCCTTCGGCCTTCGATGTTGCGCCGACCAATATAAAAAGCAATGCCCCTCCAAACTAAACCATTCCCTTCTCTTCCATATACTTATCAACTAACCTCTTAAACGCCACCAACTTGGCGCATCTACAACAGCTGCAGGCAGGGCATTCCACTCCCTAACCACTCTTTGGGTAAAGAACCTACCTCTGATATCCGTCCTATAACTATCACCCCTTAATTTAAAGCTGTGTCCCCTCGTGCTAGCTTTCTCCATCCTAGAAAAAGGCTATCACTGTCCACCCTATCTAAACCTCTAATCATCTTATATGTTTCGATAAGGTCCCCTCTTAGCCTCCTCCTTTCTAACGAAAACAACCTCAAATCCCTCAGCCTCTCTTCATAAGACCTGCCCTCCATACCAGGCAACATCCTGGTAAACCTCCTCTGTACCCTCTCCAATGCCTCCACATCTTTCTTATAATGTGGGGACCAGAACTGCACACAATACTCCAAGTGCGGCCGCACTAGAGTTTTGTACAGTTGCAACATGACGTTGCGGCTCCGAAATTCAATCCCTCTACCAATAAAAGCCAAGACTCCATATGCCTTCCTAACAACCTTCTCGACCTGACTGCCTACTTTCAGGGATCTATGCACATACACACCAAGATCCCTCTGTTCATCTAGACTACTAAGAATCCTACCATTTGCCCTATACTCTACACATTTATTATTTCTGCCATAGTGCATTACCTCACACTTTTCCACATTAAACTCCATTTGCCACCTCTCGGCCCAGCTCTGCAACTTGTCCAAGTCCCTCTGCAAACTATAACACCCCTCTTCACTATCTACCACTCCACCGACTTTAGTGTCATCTGCAAATTTACTAATCCATCCTTCAATACCCTCATCCAGATCATTTATAAAAATTACAAACAGCAGGGGCCCCAAAACAGACCCCTGAGGTACACCACTTGTCACCAAACTCCAAGATGAATATCTCCCATCAACCACCACCCTCTGTCTTCTATCTGCTAGCCAATTCCTAACCCAATTAGCTAAATCACCCTCTATCCCATACATCTGCATTTTCTGCAGAAGTCTTCCATGGGCCACCTTATCAAACGCCTTACTAAAGTCCATATATACCACATCAACCGCCTTACCCCCATCCACCTCCTTAGTCACTTTTTCAAAAAACTCAATGAGGTTAGTAAGGCACGACCTACCCTTCACAAAACCATGCTGACTATCTCCAATCAATTCATTACTCTCTAAATAACTATAAATCCTATCCCTAATAATTCTCTCCAATACTTTGCCCACAACAGAAGTAAGACTCACTGGCCTATAATTCCCTGGAAGGTCTCTCTTCCCCTTCTTGAACAACGGGACCACATTTGCTATCCTCCAGTCCTCCGGAACCACACCCGTAACCAACGATGGATGCCTGAGATGGAACTTAAATGTTCCATCTCAGGCAGTACCGTGATGAATCTCCTCCAGTGCAATGTGGAGAGTAGAACTGCACACTTCACTATAGCTATGGCCTCACATGACTTCCCGGCTTTTATAATCTATGCCTCGACTGATAAAGTGCCCCATATGCCCATTTTCACCACTTTACTCAGTCTATCCATAATCCCCACGAGGACTGTTTGGCCGGAACTTTCTTGTCATTCATGGTGGTGGGACTGGAAGATAGCGCATTGCCGTCACAGGTTTCTCAGTGGTGAAGGGTGTGTTCAAAGGGAGACCCCATTGACGATGGTGGGATCAGAAGATTCCGCTGCCGACCAATCTGACTCCCATCATAATGAAACACACAACAGATTGCATGGTAAATCTCGCCCACTGTGTCATCCTCACCACTTGTCCTCCCACACCTGTTTTTGTGTCATCTGCAAAACATTTCACCTACATTCATTTGTAGAATGTCATCTACATTCATTTGCCTCGTTATCATTAACATATATTATTACGTTACAGTGGACCAAACACTGATCCCTGTGACACTCCACTATAATCATATAATCCCTACAGTGTAGAGAGCCTGGTTCATTGAGCCTGCACCAATAACAATCCCACCAGGACCTACTCTTGTAACTCTACATATTTACCACTGTGCTACCGGGTGGCACACTTTG
>JAGIQG010000028.1:40275473-40290473 GCA_024679065.1 Sphyrna mokarran | reverse complement strand
GGCAAAAAGGTGGCATGAAAAGGTTTTGGCAGATAGGATTAAGGAAAATCCAAAGGTTTTTTACTCCTATGTTAGGAATAAAAGGGTAGTTAGAGGAAAAATCAGACCTCTTAGCGACAGAGGAGGGGAACTGTGCTTAGAGCCCGAGGGAATGGGGGAGATCCTGAATAGATAGAATAGATAGATAGAACAATACAGCACAAACAGGCCCTTCGGCCCACGAGTTGCGCCGATCACATCTATATCTACCAATCCACAGACCTATCTATAACCCCTTATTCCATTTGTTTCCATATACTCATCCAGAAGTCTTTTAAAAGACCCCAGTGAGTTTGCCTCAACCACCTCCTACGGCAGCCAATTCCATTCACCTTAAATCTGTGTTCTCTCGTAGTGACCATTTCAGCTTGGGGAAATAGTCTCAGAGTCCACCCTATCTATTCCTCTCAACATTTTATAAACCTAATGGTGGACATTGCATCAGTATTCAAGAAGGAGAGAGGCTTGTTGACAGCTCCTGTCTCTGAGGGAGCAGTGGACCAGTTGAGGGAAATATCCATACCGAGGGAGGAAGTGTTAGAGCTTCTAGGTAACATTAAAACTGATAAATCTCTGGGGCCTGATGGCATTTATCCCAGGCTGCTTAGGGAAGTGCGAGGTGAAATTGCTGGGCCTCTGACACAAATCTTTGTCTCTTCCTTGGACACAGGTGAAGTCCCAGAGGACTGGAGAATAGCTACTGTTGTACCATTGTTTAAAAAGGGTAGTAGGGATAACCCTGGAAATTATAAGCCGGTGAGTTTGACGTCAGTGGTAGGGAAGCTGTTGGAGGGGATTCTTAGAGATAGGATGTATAGGCACTTAGAGCGTTGCGATCTGATTAGGGATACGCAGCATGGATTTGTTAAGGGGAGGTCGTGCCTTACAAATCTGGTAGAATTTTTTGAGGAGGTGACGAAAACGGTGGACGAAGGGCGAGCCATTGATGTCGTCTATATGGATTTTAGTAAGGCATTTGACAAAGTCCCTCATGGGAGGTTAGTTGAGAAGGTCAAGGCTAATGGGATACAAGGACAGGTAGCTAGATGGATAAGTAACTGGCTTGGTAATAGGAGACAGAGAGTAATAGTGGAAGGGTGTTTCTCTAGCTGGAGGTCGGTCACTAGTGGTGTGCCGCAGGGCTCGGTACTGGGACCTCTTCTATTTGTAATATATATAAATGACTTGGAAGAGGGAGTAAGTGGAGTGATCAGCAAGTTTGCAGACGATACAAAGATGGCTGAACTTGCGGATAGTGAGGAGCATTGTCAGGCGATGCAGCAGGACATAGATAGGCTGGTAGCTTGGGCAGACAGATGGCAGATGGAGTTCAATCCTGATAAATGTGAGGTGATGCATTTCAGGAGAAAGAATGTAGTGGGGAGGTATATGATAAAGGGTAGACCTATTAAAAGTATAGAAACGCAGATGAACCTGGGGGTGCAGGTGCACAAGTCTCTGAAGGTGGCAGAGCAGCTGGAGAAGGTTGTGAAGAAACATATAGTATGTTAGCCTTTATAGGAAGGGGTATAGAGTACAAGAGCTGGCCTTTAATATTGCAGTTGTATAAAACATTGGTTAGACCTCATTTGGAATACTGCATCCAGTTCTGGTCACTTTACTACCGGAAGGACGTGGAGAGTCTGGAGAGAGTGCAGAGGAGGTTACCAGGATGCTGCCTGGTATGGAAGGTCTGAGTTACAAGGAGAGATTAGGCAAATTGGGACTGTTTTCCTTAGAAAGACATAGACTTAGAGGAGATCTAATAGAGGTGTACAAGATTATGAAGGGGATAGATAGAGTAAACAGGGTTAAGCTTTTTTCTAGGATAGACTCAAATAGCACGAGGGGTCACGGGCTTAGGGTGAGGGGGGTAAGGTATAATTTGGATGCGAGAAGGAGTTTTTTTCACACAGAGGGTGGTGGGGGTATGGAATGTGCTGCCAAGTAAAGTGGTGGAGGCAGGTACTCTCGAGTTATTTAAGAAA
Source organism: Sphyrna mokarran (assembly GCA_024679065.1). Classification (NCBI taxonomy): domain Eukaryota; kingdom Metazoa; phylum Chordata; class Chondrichthyes; order Carcharhiniformes; family Carcharhinidae; genus Sphyrna; species Sphyrna mokarran. The sequence continues at coordinate 40,288,446 of JAGIQG010000028.1, read as the reverse complement.
TACTTAGATGGGCACATGAACAGAATGGGAATGGAGGGGTATAGAAAACTGATTTAAAATAAGGATCATGAGCCTTGGGAGTCTCTGGGAAGGTGTAAATAGATGATGATATTGATGTACTTGTTTTTATCCTACAGGTGCTTTGGTCCACCTTGTTGTCTAACGAGGGGCACTCACGCGATGGGTCGTGAGAGGGCTGCTCTTGGATTTTTTTCAAGAGTATCCTAGTTCTTCACGTTGTTAGTGTACGCTTGACCTGAACCATTTGATGGGCAACACGACAGCTCAGTGACTATCGCTGTGCTGTGCAGATACATGGATTTGGGCCTGTGACTGTGGGAGTTTGCGCATTCTCCCCGTGCTTGCGTGGGTTTTCTCCGGGTGCTTTGGTTTCCTCCCACACCCCAAGATGTGCTCTTAGGCTAATTGGCAAAATAAATTCTCCCTAAATTGTTTCAAATTTGTTTTTGATTCCATAGATCTATAAACATGGACAGAGATTGAGGGTAGAAGTGGGAACATCGGGGTGGCGGCGCAGGCTCATTGGGCTGAAGGGCCTGTTTCCCATGCTGTTTTGTTCTTCATTCTTTGTTGTTTGTTCCTTCCTGCCTCATCTTTCAAAACTTTAAACTATGTTTATTGAGTATCAGTAAATCAGTTCCTCTCAATTTGGATCTGTCCACCAGTGAGTAGTTGCATAACAAACAACTCAACTCTGTTCCTTTATTAAAAGTTGAGCAACTATGGGAATCTAAAATCAAATTTGCCAAGCATAACAACTTATCTTTGTTACAGTCCAATGATCTTAGAACTGGCCAAGTCCTTGACTAATTTTCATCATAATCCGAGAGAAGTAAAACAGATGGTGTGATATCCAATGAGGAAGGAATAAGTTAGGTTCAGCTGCAGAAGAGAACATAGCATAAATCCTTTTCTGAAACAAAGGAATATTTAGCTGTCCCCCTATTCGTTGGAAAGTGAGACACTGTGCACCTTATTTTATTGTATTAGTGAAACAAGTAGGCTTACATTAACACTGCAATGCAGTTACTGTGAAAATCTCCTAGTCGCCATACTCGGGCGCTTGTTCAGAAATACTGAGAGAGAATTTAGTACAGCCAATATACCTCATCAGCACATCTTTCAGACTGTGGGAAGAAATTGGAGCACCTGGAGGAAACTCACGCAATGTACCAGGCCACAGGTAGATTGTGTGGGTGATTGTAATCTCCAACGAGCCACAGGTTGATTGCCAGGGTGATTGTAATCATAGAATCATAGAATACTACAATGCAGAAAGAGGCCCTTTGGCCCATCGAGTCTGCACCGACTCCAATCCCACCCAGGACTTACACCCATATTTTACCCATTAATTCTTCTAACTTCTGCATCTCAGGACAGTAAGAGGCAATTTTTTTAGCATGGCCAATCAACCTAACCTGCACATTTTTCGACTGTGGGGGGAAACTGAAGCACCCAGAGGAAACCCACACAGACACGAGGAGAATGTGCAAACTCCACACAGACAGTGATCCGATCTGGAAATTGAATGCAGGTCCCTAGAACTGTGAAGCAGCAGTGCTAACCACTGTGCTACCATGCCATCCATGACTGCTCTTAATATCAAGATAGCACTTAACAGAAAATGGAATCTCCCCCAGGTCACGGGTATATTGTCAGGGTGATTGTAATCTCCACTCTGGAGAGAATGCCTATTCCTCCAGGCTGTGTGAAGAAAGTTAGGCATTTTCTTTGCTTATCTCTGCCTGTTTCACAAATCACTGACCATCTCTCCCCATGCTGTCTGATTTTAGAAGTGGGCAATTGTGACCTACAGATAGGTGACACAATGACACAGTGGTTAGCACTGGTGCCCCACAGCACCAACGACTTTGGGTCATTGTCTGTATGGAGTTTGCTTATTTTCCCTTATCTGGATGAGTTCTTTTCAGATGCTGCAATTTCCTCCCACAGTCCAAAGATGAGTGGGTTAAGTGGATTGGCTATGGTAAAATGGGTGGAGTTACAGGGTTAAACAGGGGAGTGGGAGGGCAGAGGGAGTGGTTGGTGCAGTAGGGGGGGAGGGGGATGCTCTGTTGGAGAGGCTGTGCGGACTCAATGATGTGAATGGCCTCTTTTTCACAGAGTGTCTTGATCGAATCTGATCTGATCCATCCATTATTTAGCCCTGTTGATTTGGAGTCAGCCAATGACAGGACCATAGCTATTTGAGTGAGGATCCCAATGTCATCCCATATGGAGTAGTCAGTGACCAGGCCATTTAGCCAGCTGGAAGTTAAAATGCCCGACAGTAACCAAGATGTGATTTTCTTTCTGTTGTCCCCAATGGGCAATTTATTCACTTCACCAGAAATGGCTTTCTCAATTTTACAATGAAATGTTTTGTGTTGGCTGTGCGATTGACATGTCCAATTTGGAACAAACAGTGATCCAGAGCATTTCACCCTGCACAGCGGAACGCTGGTAAACAGACTGCTTAATCATCTTGGGGGAGTTTGGTGAATGGAGGAACCTTAATGATTGAACTGCTTCTAAATTCTAGTCAAAGTTTGCATTTAACTTAATTTTCTTTCCATCTTAGTCATAAAACAGTTGCTTGCTGGTGACATGTACACAATTAGGTGGCTGCTTAGAACTAATTCCTGAGTCGGCAGGACCTGACTAAACTTTTAGAATTAAAATGAATATAATGAAAGGAGGTGAGGCACAAAGTAATTTGGGGAGAATAAAACAACAATTGAAAAAAAGGACACAGCTATCAGGTAGAAACAGAATGCAGACCGACTGAGATAAAATATAATAATAAAAGAACAAAACATCAATTAGTGTCCTCTACACATCACCTCATAATGGAAGGAAGAAATATGCAAGTGATTCAGAGAACTGAATGAAACCATGTCCTGTACATACAAGACAGGACAAATCTAACCCAGCCAATTACTCCCCCATCAGTCCACTCTCGATCATCAGTAAAGTAACGGAAGGGACCATCAGCAGTGCTGTTAAGCGATACTTACTAAGCAATGGCCTGCTCAGTGATGCTCAGTTTGGGTTCCACCAGGGTCACTCAGCTCCTGACTTCATTACAGCCTTCGTTCAAGCAAGGATAAGAGATGAGGTGAGAGTGACTGCCCTTAACATCAGGATAGCACTTAACAGAGGATGGCATTAAGGAACCCTAGAAAAACTGGGATCAATGGGAATTGGGGGAAAACCTTCCAGTGGCTGGAGACATTCTTGATTGTTGGAGGTTAATCATTCCAGATGCAAGACATCATCACAGCAGTTCCTTGGGGCGGTGTCCTGGGCCCAACCATCTTCAGCTGTTTCCATCATAATGTCAGGTAATGTCTCCCAGACTGCCTGGATCCACTACAGTTCACTTACCATCGCAACAGGTCCACAGCAGGTGCCATCTGCCTAGTCCTGCAGTCTGGTACACCTAGAACACAAGGATATCTATGTCAGACTCCTATTTATTGACTACAGCTCAGCTGTCAACACCATTATTCCTATAAAACTCATACCCAAACTCCGAGGCCTGGGCCTCAGCTCCTCCCTCTGTGACTGGATCCTGAACTTCCTAACCACAATCTGTAAGGATAGACAACACCCCTTCTACGATCATCCTCAACACCTGTGCCTCACAAGGTTGTGTTGTAAGCTCCCTACTCTACTCCTTACACACCTATGACTGTGTAGCCAAATTTCCCTCCAACTCAATTTTCAAGTTTGCTGATGACACCACTGTAGAAGACAGAGGTGGTGGTTGATGGGAAATATTCAACCTGGAGTGCAGTTACAAGTGGTGTACCTCAAGGATCTGTTTTGGGACCACTGCTGTTTGTCATTTTTATAAATGACCTAGATGAGGGTGTAGAAGGTTGGATTAGTAAATTTGCTGACGATACCAAAGTGGGGGGAGTTGTAGACAGCGAGGATGGATGTTACAGTTTGCAGAGGGACATAGATAGGTTGCAGAGCTGGGCCGTGAGGTGGCAAATGGAATTCAATACGGATAAGTGTGAGGTGATTCACTTTGATAGGAATAACAGGCATATGAAATATAGGGCTAATGGAAGGACCCTTAATAGTGTTGTCGAGCAGAGGGATCTTGGGGTACAAGTGCATAGCTCTTTGAAAGTTGGCACCCAGGTTGATAAAGTTGTTAAGAAGGCGTACGGTGTGTTAGCTTTTATTGGTAGAGGGATTGAATTTAGGAGCCGTGAGGTTATGTTACAACTGTACAAAACTCTGGTGCGGCCGCACTTGGAGTATTGCGTACAGTTCTGGTCACCGCATTATAAGAAAGATGTGGAAGCATTGGAAAGGGTGCAGAGGAGGTTTACCAGGATGTTGCCTGGTATGGTGGGAAGGCCTTATGAGGAAAGGCTGAGGGACCTGAGGTTATTTTCATTAGAGAGAAGAAGGTTACGCGGTGACCTAATTGAGGCGTATAAGATGATCAAGGGATTGGATAGGGTGGATAGTGAGAGCCTTTTTCCTCGGATGGTGATGACCAACACAAGGGGACATAACTTTAAATTAAGAGGTGGTAGTTATAGGACGGATGTCAGAGGCAGGTTCTTTACACAGAGGGTGGTGAGGGCGTGGAATGCCCTGCCTGCAGCAGTTGTGGACTCGCCTACTTTGGGGGCATTCAAATGGTCGGTAGATAGGCATATGGATGATATTGGAATAGTTTAGGTTAGAGGGTCCACTGGCCGGCGCAACATCAAGGGCCGAAGGGCCTGTACTGCGCTGTAATAGAACATAGAGCATAGAACATAGAACATTACAGCACAGAACAGGCCCTTCAGCCTTCGATGTTGTGCCGACCAAAATAAAAAGCAATGCCCCTCCAAACTAAACCATTCCCTTCTCTTCCATATACTTATCAATTAACCTCTTAAACGCCACAAACTTGGCGTATCTACAACAGCTGCAGGCAGGGCATTCCACTCCCTAATCACTCTTTGAGTAAAGAACCTACCTCTGATATCCGTCCTATAACTCATACCCCTTAATTTAAAGCTGTGTCCCCTTGCTAGCTTTCTCCATCCTAGGAAAAAGGCTATCACTGTCCACCTATCTAAACCTCTAATCATCTTATATGCTTCAATAAGATCCCCTCTTAGCCGCCTCCTTTCTAACGAAAACACCTCAAATCCTTCAACCACACGATCCTCAAGGAGACTGAAAATGTGCACACTTCCCTGCAGGTAAATCAGCAAGGAAACACTACTGGGTCCCTCACCTCATACATACTGAAGCGAGGTGTGCCAACGTACGCCTGCACTGCACATCACTGTACTTTAATTTCAAGAGAGAGAAAAAAAAAATTCTCACACCACTTTTATTAGTAGGTGTGAGGAGGGGGGGAGGTGGGACTACTAGACCTGTGTAGAGTATCGGGTTACCTCTCTGGACCAATTTATAAGAGCAGAGAGAAAAACTACAACTTACCGGCAGCCTCCTTAGTGACGACTTCCCGGGTAAAAGTTAGTTACAATAAAAAATGGCAAAAAATACCCCGCGCGCTGTTTTTAACCAAAGAGAAAAGTTTAAAAAACTACTTAACAATCAACTTCTTGCTCTCCCAAAATCGCTTGACTCTCCGTGCGTCCAATGGAACAATGAGGCCGATACCCAGAGGTTAGTACTTATATAGCTTAAAAACTACAACTACCGGCAGCCTCCTAGTGACGACTTCCGGTTACAAGTTAGTTTAAATAAAAAATGGCAAAAACTACTCCCGCTCGCTGTTTTAACAAAGAGAAAAGTTAAAAAAACTACTTAACAATCAAACTTCTCGCTCTCCCAAATCGCTGCCTCTCCGTGCTGCTCCAATGGAACAATGTTCTATGTTCTATGTTCTATGTTCTATGTAGTGTGTTGGAACTCAAACAATGATGAGACAAAGTACAGGAATGAGATAGAAAATCAGATGGACTGGTACAGCAACAATAATCTCCCCCTCAATATCAAAAAAATGAAGGACATTGTCATTGACTGCAGGAAGTGTAGAAGAGAACATGTCTACATCAACAGGGGCAAAGTAGAAAGGATTGAGAGCTTCAGGTTTTTAGGTGTCCAGATCACCAACAATCTGTCCTGGTCCCCCTCACACTGAAACTATAGTTAAGAAAGCATACCAACACCTCTACTTTCTCAGATGATGAAACAATTCTCACCAATTTTTGCAGATGCACCACAGAAAGCATTCTTGTTGGTTGTATTACAGCTTGGTGTGGCTCCTGCTCTGAGCAAGACCGCAAGGAACTATAAAAGGTCGTGAATATAACTCAATCCATCACGCAAACCAGCCTTCCATCCATTGACTCTGTTTATACTTCCTGCTGCCTCAGTAAAGCATAATTAAGGACCCAAGCATCCAGGATATCCTCACTTTCACATTTTTTTGTCGGGAAAAGATACAAAAGTTTGAGGTTATGTACCAACCAACTCAAAAACAGCTTCTTCTCTGCTCCTGTCAGACTTCTGAATGGACCTAACTGCATTAAGTTGATCTTTCTCTACGCTCTAGCTATGACTAAAACACAAAATTCTGCATGGTCTCATTTCCTCTCTAGGAACGGTATGCTGTGTAGCATGCAAGAAAAAATACTTTTCACTGAATGCTAATACATGTGACAATAATAAATTAAATCAAAGAAGTGGGGATGTTCATTAATGACTGTACAAAGTTCAGTAGCAGTCATGATTCCTCAGACTCTAGAGCAACCCATGTCCAAAACCTGGACAATATCCAGGCTTGGATTGAAAAATGACAAATAATATTTGTGGCACACAAGTGCCAGGCAAAGACCATCCACAACAACAGAGAATCTAACCATTACCCTTTGACATTCAATGGTATTACCATCAATAAATCTCCCAATAGTAACATCCTGGGGGTTAACATTGACCAGAAATTCAATCGGATGAGCCATATACATACTGTGGCTACCAGAGCAGATCAAAGACTAGGAATCATGCGGTGAATGACTCATCTTTTGATTCCCCAAAGCCCGTCCACCATCTAAAGACAATTCAGGAATGTGTTGGAACACTCTCTGCTTGCCTGGATGGGTGCAGCTCCAACAGCACTCAAAAAGTTTGACACCATCTATAGTAGCCCATTTGTTTTCTACCCCTCAAAAAAAAATCCATTTCCTGCACCACCTACGAACAGTAGCATCAGCGAGTAGCACCTACAAGATTCACTGCAGGAACTCATAAAGGTTCCTCAGACATCACCCTCCAAACACACAACCACCACCATTGAGAAAGGTACAGGCAGCAGATACTAGGGAACACCACCGTCTGAATGTTCCCCTCCAAGCCACTCACCACCCTGACCTGGAAATGTATCACTGTTCCATCACTGCCGCTGGGTGAAATAGGGCAGCATGGTGACACAGTGGTTAGCACTGCTGCTTCACAGCTCCAGAGACCTGGGTTCGATTCCCGGCTTGGGTCACTGTCTAGGTGGAGTTTGCACATTTTCCTCATGTCTGCGTGCGTTTCCTCCAGTTGCTCTGGTTTCCTTACCCAGTCTAAAGGTGTGCAGGTTAGGTTGATTGGCCATGCTAAGAAATTGTCCCTTAGCATCCAAAGATCCATAGGTTAGAGGGATTAGTGGGTAAAAATGTGTAGGGATATAGAACATAGAACATTACAGCGCAGTACAGGCCTTCGACCCTCGATGTTGTGCCGACCAATGGAACCAATTTTATGACCCTCTAACCTAAACTATTCCAATGCTATCCATATGCCTATCCACTGACCATTTGAATGCCCTAAAACTTGGCGAGTCCACAACTGCTGCAGGCAGGGCATTCCATGCCCTTACTACCCTCTGAGTAAAGAATCTACCTCTGACATCCGTCCTATAACTACCACCCCTTCATTTAAAGCTATGTCTCCTCATGTTAGCGATCACCATCCAAGAAAAAAGGCTCTCACTATCCATCCTATCTAACCCTCTGATCATCTTGTATGTCTCAATTAAGTCACCTCTTAACCTTCTTCTCTCTAATGAAAAATAACCTCAAGTCCCTCAGCCTTTCCTCATAAGACCTACCCATCATACCAGGCAACATCCTGGTAAACCTCTCTTTACCCTCTCCAATGCCTCCACATTTTTCCTATAATGCGGCGACCACAACTGTACACACAATACTCCAAGTGCGGCCGCACCAGAGCTTTGTACAGTTGCAACATGACAACAGGGATCATGAACCTTGGGAGTCCCTGGGAAGTGTGTAAATAGATGATGATACTGATGTACTTGTTTTTATCCTACAGGTGCTTTGGTCCACCTTGTTGTCTAACGAGGGCATACACGCGATGGGTCGTGAGAGGACTGCTTTTGGACCTTTTTCGAGAGTATCCTACTGCTTCACATCGTTAGTGTATGCTTGACCTGGACCATCTGATGGGCAACACGACAGCGCAGTGACTATCGTTGTGCTGTGCAGATACATGGATTTGGGCCTGTGTCTGTGGGAGTTTGCGCATTCTTCCCATGCTTGCGTGGGTTTTCTCCGGGTGCTCCGGTTTCCTCCCACATCCCAAAGATGTGCTCTTCGGCTGATTGGCAAAACAAATTCTCCCTAAATTGTCTCAAATTTGGTTTTTAATCCATAGATCTATAAACATAGACAGGGATCGTGGGTAGATGTGGGAACATCGGGGTGGTGGCGCAGGCTCGTTGGGCCGAAGGGCCTGTTTCGTGTGCTGTTTTTGTTCTTTGTTCTTTGTTCTATAACCTCACGGCTCCAAAATCCAATCCCTCTACCAATAAAAGCTAACACACTGTACGCCTTCTTAACAACTTTATCAACCTGGGCGCCAACCTTCAGGAATCTATGCACACGTACGCCGAGACCTCTCTGTTCATCAACACTACTAAGAGTCCTTCCATTTGTGCGTGGAGCCTGAAGAGATTGGAGAGGCACTGAACAAATATATCTCTTCGGTATTCACGCAGGGAGATGTAAATGTAGTTGTGGAGAACACTGAGGTACAGGGTTGCAAACTGGAAAGTATTGAAGTAGATAGGGAGGATGTGCTAGATATTCTTGAGGGTTTGAAGTTGGATAAGTCCCCTGGGCCGGACGGGATTTACCCTAGGATTCTCTGGGAGGCAAGAGAGGAGATTGCAGAGCCTCTGGCTCTGATCTTCAGGTCGTCGTTGGTTACGGGTATAGTTCCGGAGGACTGGAGGATAGCAAATGTGGTCCCATTGTTCAAGAAGGGGAAGAGAGACCTTCCAGGGAATTATAGGCCAGTGAGTCTTACTTCTGTTGTGGGCAAAGTATTGGAGAGAATTATTAGGGATAGGATTTATAGTTATTAGAGAGAAATGAATTGATTGGGGATAGTCAGCATGGTTTTGTGAAGGGTAGGTCGTGCCTTACTAACCTTATTGAGTTTTTTGAAAAAGTGACCAAAGAGGTGGATGGGGGTAAGGCAGTTGATGTGGTATATATGGACTTTAGTAAGGCGTTCGATAAGGTGTCCCATGGAAGGCTCCTGCAGAAAATGCAGATGTATGGGATTGAGGGTGATTTAGCTAATTGGATTAGGAATTGGCTAGCAGATAGAAGACAGAGGGTGGTGGTTGATGGGAGATATTCATCGTGGAGTTCGGTTACAAGTGGTGTACCTCAGGGGTCTGTTTTGGGCCCCTGCTGTTTGTAATTTTTATAAATGATCTGGATGAGGGTATTGAAGGATGATTAGTAAATTTGCAGATGACACTAAAGTCGGTGGAGTGGTAGATAGTGAAGAGGGGTTTATAGTTTGCAGAGAGACTTGGACAAGTTGCAGAGCTGGGCCGAGAGGTGGCAAATGGAGTTTAATGTGGAAAAGTGTGAGGTAATGCACTTTGGCAGGAATAATAAATGTGTAGAGTATAGGGCTAATGGTAGGATTCTTAATAGTGTTGATGAACAGAGGGATCTTGGTGTATTTGTGCATAGATCCCTGAAAGTAGGCAGTCAAGTCGATAAGGTTTTAAGAAGGCATAGGAGTCTTAGCTTTTATTGGTAGGGGGATTGAATTTCGGAGCCGCAACGTCATGTTGCAACTGTACAAAACTCTAGTGCGGCCGCACTTGGAGTATTGTGTGCAGTTCTGGTCCCCACATTATAAGAAAGATGTGGAGGCATTGGAGAGGGTACAGAGGAGGTTTACCAGGATGTTGCCTGGTATGGAGGCAGGTCTTATGAGGAGAGGCTGAGGGATTTGAGGTTGTTTTCGTTAGAAAGGAGGCGGCTAAGAGGAGACCTTATCGAAACATATAAGATGATTAGAGGTTTAGATAGGGTGGACAGTGATAGCCTTTTTTCCTAGGATGAAGAAAGCTAGCACGAGGGGACACAGCTTTAAATTAAGGGGTGGTAGTTATAGGACGGATATCAGAGGTAGGTTCTTTACCCAGAGGGTGGTTAGGGAGTGGAATGCCTGCCTGTGGCAGTTGTAGATGCGCCACGTTTGGTGGCGTTTAAGAGGTTAGTTGATAAGTTTATGGAAGAGAAGGGAATGGTTTAGTTTGGAGGGTCATTGCTTTTATCATAATTGGTTGGCGCAACATCGAAGGCCGAAGGGCCTGTTCTGCGCTGTAATGTTCTATTAGCCCTATATTCTGTACTCCTGTTACTCTTTCCAAAGTGAATCACCTCACACTTTTCCACATTAAACTCCATTTGCCACTTCTCGGCCCAGCTCTGCAACTTATCTATGTCCCTCTGCAAACTGTAACATCCATCCTCACTGTCTACAACTCCTCCGACTTTGGTGCCATCAGCAAATTTATTAACCCATCCCTCTACATCCTCATCTAGGTCCTTTATAAAAATAACAAACAGCAGTGGCTCCAAAACAGATCCCTGAGGTACACCATTAGCAATTAAAGTCCAGGTTGAATATTTCCCATTAATCACCACCCTCTGTCTTCTATCAGCTAGCCAATTCCTAATCCAAACTGCTAGATCACCCTCAATCCCATGCATCTGCATTTTCTGCAGTAGCCTACCATGGGGAACCTTATCAAACGCTTGCTAAAATCCATGTACACCACATCAACTGCTTCATCCTTATCCACCTCTTTGATCACCTTTTCAAAAAACTCAATAAGGCATGACCCTTCACAAAACCGTGTTGACTATCCCTAATCAATTCATTTCTCTCTAGATGATTATAAATCCTATCTCTTATAATTCTGACAAAACTTTGCCCACATCAGAAGTAAGGCTCACTGATCTATAATTCCCAGAATGGTCTCTACTCCCCTTCTTGAACAAGGGGACAACATTTGCCATCCTTCAGTCTTTTGGCACTACACCTGTATCCAATGCCAACATGAAGATCAAAGCCAAAGGCTCTGCAATCTCCTCCCTAGCCTCCCAGAGTAACCTGGGATAAATCCCATCCAGCCCAGGGGACTTATCTATTTTCATACTCTCAAGAATTGCTAACACCTCCTCCTTATATACCTCAATCCTGTCTAGTCTACAAACCTGTATCTCAATATTCTCCTTGACTACACTGACCTTTCGTCAGTGTGAATACCGACAAAAAATACTCATTCAGTGCCTCTCCTATCTCTTTAGACTCCACTCACAACTTCCCACTGCTGTCTCTGACTGGTCCTAATCTTGCCCAAACCAATCCTTTATTCCTTACATACCTATAGAAAGCTTTAGGGTTTTCCTTGATCCTATCTGCCAAAGTCATCTCATGTCGTCTTCTAGCTCTTCTTAACTCTCTCTTTAGCTCTTTCCTGGCTAATTTATAACTCTTCAATGCCCTAACTGAGCCTTCACGTCTCATCTCATCTCTCCTTCTTCCTCTTCACCAGAGATTCAACTTCCTTAGTACACCACAGTTCCCTGGCTCTACCACTTCCTCCCTGCCTGACAGGTACATTCAAGGACTCGCAGTAGCTGTTCCTTGAATAAGTTCGACATTTCAGATGTTCCCAGCCCCTGCAGTTTCCTACTCCACTCTATGTATCCTAAATCTCGCCTAATAGTCTCATAATTACCTTTCCCCCAGCTGTAACTTCTTCCCTTTGGTATATGTCTATCCCTTTCCATCACTAAGGTAAACATAACTGAATTGTGGTCACTATCACCAAAATGCTCACCTCGCTCCAAATCTAACACCTGGTCTGGTTCATTACCCAGAACCAAATCCAATGTAGCCTCACCTCTTGTTGGCCTATCTAGCACAAGGGGACACAGCTTTAAATTAAGGGGTGGTAGTTATAGGATGGATATCAGAGGTAGGTTCTTTACCCAAAGGGTGGTTAGGGAGTGGAATGCCCTGCCTGCGGCAGTTGTAGATGCGCCAAGTTTTGTGGCGTTTAAGAGGTTAGTTGATAAGTATATGGAAGAGAAGGGAATGGTTTAGTTTGGAGGGTCATTGCTTTTTATATTGGTCGGCGCAACATCGAAGGCCAAAGGGCCTGTTCTGTGCTGTAATGTTCTACGATCTATGTTCTATGTTCCATCTACATACTGAGTCATGAAACTTTCCTGCACACAGGAAACTTTCCTGTACAAAAACTGATCCCTCTAATGTGCTTGAACTATAACTTTTCCAGTCGATATTTGTAAAGTCCCCCAAAACAACTCCCCTGTTACTTTCGCTCCTATCCAGAATCATCTTTGCAACCCTTTCCTCCACATCCCTGGAACTTTTTGGAGGCCTATAAAAAACTCCCAACAGGGTGACCTCTCCTCTCCTGTTTCTAATCTCAGCCCAAACTCCCTCAATTGACAGGTCCACATCAAATAGAACATAGATCATAGAACAATACAGCACAGAACAGGCCCTTCGACCTTCGATGTTGTGCCGACCAAAATAAAAAGCAATGCCCCTCCAAACTAAACCATTCCCTTCTCTTCCATATACTTATCAACTTATCAATTAACCTCTT
>JAGIQG010000028.1:40249457-40275373 GCA_024679065.1 Sphyrna mokarran | reverse complement strand
CGTGATACAGTCTTTGACTAATAATGCCACTCCTCCCCCCCTTCTACCTCCTTCTCTAATCCGACTAAAGCATTTGTACCCCGGAACCTGCAACATCCATTCCTGTCCCTGCTCTACCCAAGTCTCTGAAATGGCCACAACATCGAAGTTCCAGGTACCAATCCAGGCTGCAAGTTCATCCACCTTATTGCGTTTGCTCCTCGCATTAAAGTATACACACTTCAAACCACCCTCCCACCTACCAGTACGCTGCTGAGACCCAGAAACCTTATCCATGACCTCCCTATTCTCATCCTCTTATACATTGGAGCTACAATTCGGATTCCCATACCCCCTCTGAATCAGTTTAAACCCCCCCGAGTAGCATTGGCCAATTTTCCCCCCAAGATATTAGTTCCCCTCTGGTTCAGGGGCAGACCAGCCCTTTTGTAGAGGTCCCACCTACCCCAGAATGAGCCCCAATTGTCTAAGTATCTGACCCTTTCCCTCCTGCACCACCCCTTTAGCCACGAGTTTAAACGTTCTCTCTCGCCATTCTTCTCCATGCTATCCCACGGCACAGGTAACAAACCAGAGATAACCACTCTGTTTGTTTTAGCCCTAAGCTTCCACCCCAACTGCCTGAATTTCTGTTTTATATCCCCGGCCCTTTTCCTACCAATGTCATGGGTACCTACGTGAACCATGACTTGAGGCTGATTCCCCTCCCCCTTAAGGATCTTGAACACTCGATCCGAGACATCACGGACCCTGGCACCTGGGAAGGAACATACCAACTGAGAGTCTCGCTCGTTCCCACAGATTCTCCTATCTGTCCCCTTAACTATCAAATCCCCAATCAGTAATCCTGTTCTCTTCTTTTCTTCCCCCTTCCCACCTGAGCATCAAGAACAGGCTCTACTCCCAAGACCTGTACCCCATGGCTTACCCCGGTTGAGTTATCCTCCCCAACAGCATCCAAAACAGAATACTTATTTTGGAGAGGAACAGCCTCGGGGATCACTGCTCTGACTGCTTCTTACCCTTTTTCTAGCAGTCACCCATGTGTCACTTTTAGGAGTAACTATTTCCCTGTAACTTTTATCAATAGCTGCCTCTGCTTCCGAATGATTCTTAGTTCCTCCAGCTCAGCTCCAGGTCCCTAACACGGTCCTCAAGGAGCTGGAAATGGATGCAATTCCTGCAGGTGTACTCAGCTGGGATACTACCTGTGTCCCTCACCTCAAACATCCCACTGCCTGCACTGACATTCCTGTTACACCCCTTAACAACACAACAAAAAACTTACCTGCTCTCACTCCGAGTCACTGTCCTTTTTTTTCAGGTTAGTGAGAGAAAGGGATAGACATATACCTAAGGGCAGAAGTTACAGCTGGGGGAAAGGTAATTATGAGGCTATTAGGTGAGATTTAGGATACATAGAGTGGAGTAGGAAACTGCAGGGGCTGGGAACATCTGAAATGTGGAACTTATTCAAGGAACAGCTACTGCGAGTCAAAGAACAAAGAACAAAACTGCACGGGAAACAGGCCCTTCGGCCCAACGAGCCCGCGCCGCCACCCTGATGTTCCCACCTCTACCCATGATCCTTGTCTATGATTATAGATCTATGGATTAAAAACCAAATTTGAGACAATTTAGGGAGAATTTGTTTTGCCAATTAGCCTAAGAGCACATCTTTGGGATGTGGGAGGAAACCGGAGCACCCGGAGAAAACTCACGCAAGCACGGGGAGAATGCGCAAACTCCCAAACTCGATAGTCACTGAGCTGTCGTGTTGCCCATCAAATGGTCCAGGTCAAGCGTACACTAACGACGTGAAGCACTAGGATACTCTTGAAAAAAATCCAAGAGCAGTCCTCTCACGACCCATCGCGTGTATGTCCCTCGTTAGACAACAAGGTGGACCAAATCACCTGTAGGATAAAAACAAGTACATCAATATCATAATCTATTTACACACTTCCCAGGAACTCCCAAGGCTCATGATCCCTATTTTAAATCAGTTTTCTATACCCCTCCATTCCCATTCTGTTCATGTGCCCATCTAAGTATTTCTTAAATAACTCGAGAGTACCTGCCTCCACCACTTTACTTGGCAGCGCATTCCATACCCCCACCACCCTCTGTGTGAAAAAAACTCCCTCTAGCATCCAAATTATACCTTACCCCCCTCACCTAAGCCTGTGATCCTTCGTGCTATTAGAGTTCATCCTAGGAAAAAGCTTAACCCTGTTTACTCTATCCATACCCCTCATAACCTGGAATCCTTGATAAATATGTACCTGTCAGGCAGGGAGGAAGTTATAGAGCCAGGGAACTGTGGTGTACTAAGGAAGTTGAATCTCTGGTGAAGAGGAAGAAGGAGGCTTATATAAAGATGAGGTGTGAAGGCTTGGTTAGTGCACTGGAGAGTTACAGATTAGCCAGGAGGGAGCTAAAGAGTGAGTTAAGAAGAGCTAGAAGAGGACATGAGAAGACTTTGGCGGATAGGATAAAGGAAAACCCTAAAGCTTTTTATAGATATGTTAAGAATAAAAGATTGGTTAGGTCAAGATTAGGGCCAGTCAAAGACAGTAGTGGGAAGTTGTGCGTGGAGCCTGTAGAGATTGGTGAGGCACTGAATGAATATTTTTCATCGGCCTTCATGTGGGAAAATGTCAATGGGGTTGAGGAGAATACTGGGATACAGGGTTTTAGACTAGATGGGATACAGGTACATAAGGAGGAGGTATTAGCTATTCTTGAGAGTATGAAAATAGATAAGTCCCCTGGGCTGGATGGGATTTATCCCAGGTTACTCTGGGAGGCTAGAGAGGAGACTGCAGAGCCTTTGGCTTTGATCTTCATGTTGTCGTTGGCTACAGGTGTAGTGCCGGAAGACTGGAGGATGGCAAATGTTGTCCTCTTGTTTAAGAAGGGGAGCAGAGACCATCCTGCAAATTATAGACCAGTGAGCCTTACATCTGTTGTGGGGAAAGTTTTGGAAGAATTATAAGGGATAGGATTTATAGTCATTTAGAAAGAAATGAATTGATTAGGGATAGTCAACGTGGATTTGTGAAGGGAAGGTCGTGCCTCACAAACCTTATTGAGTTTTTTGAAAAAGTGACCAAAGAGGTGGATGGGGGTAAGGTAGTTGACGTGTTATATATGGATTTTAGCAAAGCGTTCGATAAGGTTCCCCGTGGAAAACTACTACGTGGAAAAGTGTGAGGTGATTCACTTTGGTAAGAGTAATATGTGTGCAGAATACAGGGCTAATGGTCGGACTCTGAGTAGTGTAGATGAGCAGAGAAATCTTGATGTACAGGTGCATAGATCTCTGAAAGTTGGTACTCAAGTTGATAAGGTTGTTAAGAAGGTGTACAGTGTGTTAGCATTTATTGGTAGAGGGATTGAATTTCGGAGCCGAGATGTTATGTTGCAACTGTACAAAACTCTGGTGCAGCCGCACTTGGAGTATTGTGTACAGTTTTGGTCGCCACATTATAAGAAAGATGTGGAGGCATTGGAAAGGGTGCAGAGGAGGTTTACCAGGATGTTGCCTGTTATGATGGGTAGGTCTTATGAGGAAAGGCTAAGGGACTTGAAGTTATTTTCATTAGAGAGAAGAAGGCTAAGAGGTGACTTAATTGAGACATATAAGATGATCAGAGGGTTAGATAGGGTGGATAGTGAGAGCCTTTTTCCTCGGATGGAGATGGATAACACGAGGGGACATAGCTTTAAATTAAGGGGTGGTAGTTATAGGACGGATGTCAGAGGTGGGTTCTTTACTCAGAGGGTAGTAAGGGCGTGGAATACCCTGCCTGCAGCAGTTGTGGACTCGCCAAGTTTAAGGGCATCCAAATGGTCAGTGGATAGGCATATGGATAGCATTGGAATAGTTTAGGATAGAGGGTCATAAAATTGGTTCCATTGGTCGGCACAACATCGAGTGCCGAAGGGCCTGTACTGCGCTGTAATGTTCTATGTTCTATGTTCTATGAAGGGTGAGATATTCTACATGTGTAGAGTATCAGGATTTCTTATCTTCCAATTTATGTGGGTCCAGGAAAAAAAAAACTACTACCCAGGTCTCCTTGTGACTACTTCTGGCATTGGTTTAAAATTTAAAAAAAACTAAAGATGTTAATTAAAACAAAAACACAGTAGCTTACCCATAAGCTCTCCTCTCACCAATCGGTGCCTCTTTGATCTGTTCCCAAGGAACAATGAGGAATTTGGGGGTTGGGCCTTGGTGGGATCGTGGTTGGTGCAGACTCGATGGGCTGAATGGCCTCTTTCTGCATTGTAAGGTTCCTATGATTCTATGATTTTGGAGTTCCCTCCCTAACAACACTGTGGATGTACCTTCATCTCAGGGGCAGTCTGGTTCAAGAAAGCAGCTCACTACCATCTTTACAAGGCCAACTAGGGATGGGGAATGTATGCTGGCCCAGCCAGTGAAACCCACATCCTGTACATTAACCATAGAATCCCTACAATGCAGAAGGAAGCTATTCAATCCATTGAATCTACACCAATTCTCCGAAAGAGCATCTTACCTAGGTGTACCCTCTGGCATTGTATTTGGGCTCTCGAAGTCAGTTTATTTGGCATTGAGGGGTGTTTAGATAGTTCATTTAAACATATGGCTAAAGTTTCTCAGAAATCATCATAGAATCATATACTGTACAGAGAGAAGCCATTCGGCCCATTGAGTCTGCACTGAACACAATCCCACCCCAGGCCGTACTCCCATATACCTACATGTTTTATCCACTAATCCCTCTAACCTACACATCTCAGGACACTAAGGGACAATTTAAGCACAGCCAATCAACCTAACCTGCACATCTTTGGACTGTGGAAGGAAGCTGGAGCACCTGGAGGAAACCCACACAGACACGAGGAGAACATGCAAACTCCACACAGACAGTGACCCGAGCCGGGAATCGATCCCAGGTTCCTGGAGCTGTGAAGCAGCAGTGTTAAGCACTATGTTACTGTGCCACCCACGGTAGCATAGAACTCCAAGATAGAAAGTTAATCTATTAAATACAATTAATTTGGCAAGTCTTAGGGCATCACATAAGATCTTCAGAGATAAACATTAACACTGGGATTTAGTAGATGATGAAAAGGAGGTGAGAAAGGATGGAAAGGTTTGGGTAAAGTGACAGGATGTAACAGCAGGACAGTAATTCTCCAACATGCTATTGAACTAGAATCCATCGAGATTAATGGGTCTGATTATAAATTTACAGAATCTGAGCAATTAGTAGAAGAGGATGAAGCATCCTACAACTCACCAACTCAAATATTTAACAATTATGAGGAGTAGGATATGGCAGATAAGGAGTGAATAAGAGTAGACAAAGTGATACTGATGCGCAGGATAGGATACTCTACCAAAAGGTAGATCATATAAAAGGGTGCAGTGAATGGAGAGATGTGGTATTATAGGGTGAACAAGGAAAGCCACTGGCAAACTCAAACATTGATTTGAAGTTCAAGAAGATGTACAGGAGATAGGATCCAGGGGCTTGCAGTGAGCTGAAGCTATGAAAAGCTGGAAAACACAGTGTGAATTCCCATAGTGGATCCTCAAGTGACTCTAACACTCGGAAATGTTCATGTACCAGCAAGAAATCCAATAGGAAACTCACAAGAAACATCCAATTCACCCAAAAAGTTGTCCCCCTTTCTTCCTGAAATCAGACAACATTTTGGCCTCAACTACTTTCTATGGGAATGAATTCCAAACATCCATTATATTCTGGATGAAGAAATTTCCCTCACCTCAGTTCTAAACAGTTTTCACCTTATCCTCAAACTATGATCTCTTGTTCTGGACTCCCCCACCATTGGGAACATTTTTTCTGAATCTAGCCTGTCTAATCCTATTAGAATTTTATAAGTTTCTACAATGTAATTGATGAGAATAATCTCTATGCACTTAAATGAAAATTAGACAAGTATTTAAGGGAGAAGCTAGATAGTTCTGCTGGTAAATTTGGATGAAAATAAATAGAATGAGGCTGGACAAAAGTCAGCCTGAGCTGAATGGCCTGTCTCTGCATTATACATCTAATCCTGTGAATGGTCAGTCCCTGTGTTGTACATTCTATCCTGTGATTGCCCAGTTCTTGTGCTGTACGTGCTATCCTGTGTAATTCCAATATTCCACGCCAAGGCAACCACCATAAAGCAATGACATCCAAACATTAATGAGTTGGATGTATGCTTATGTATTAACATCTATGTTGGATCCATGCCTTCCGTAAAGCATGCAAGAAACAATACTTTTCACTATATAGAACATAGAACATAGAACAATACAGCACAGAACAGGCCCTTCGACCTTCGATGTTGTGCCGACCAAAATAAAAAGCAATGCCCCTCCAAACTAAACCATTCCCTTCTCATCCATATACTTATCAACTAACCTCTTAAACGCCGCCAAACTTGGCGCATCTACAACAGCTGCAGGCAGGGCATTCCACTCCCTAATCACTCTTTGAGTAAAGAACCTACCTCTGATATCCGTCCTATAACTCATACCCCTTAATTCAAAGCTGTGTCCCCTCGTGCTAGCTTTCTCCATCCTAGGAAAAAGGCTATCACTGTCCACCCTATCTAAACCTCTAATCAGCTTATATGTTTCGATCAGGTCCCCTCTTAGCCGCCTCCTTTCTAACGAAAACAACCTCAAATCCCTCAGCCTCTCTTCATAAGACCTGCCCCTCCATACCAGGCAACATCCTGGTAAACCTCCTCTGTACCCTCTCCAATGCCTCCACATCTTTCTTATAATGTGGGGACCAGAACTGCACACAATACTCCAATGCGGCCGCACTAGAGTTTTGTACAGTTGCAACATGATGCTGCGGCTCCTAAATTCAATCCCCCTACCAATAAAAGCTAAGACTCCATAAGACTTCTTAACAACTTTATCCACTTGACTGCCTACTTTCAGGGATCTATTGACACATACACCAAGATCCTTCTGTTCCTCCACACTATTAAGAGCCCTACCATTAGCCCTATACTCTACACATTTATTGTTCCTGCCAAGGTGCATTACCTCACACTTTTCCACATTAAACTCCATTTGCCACCTCTCGGCCCAGCTCTGCAACTTGTCCAAGTCCCTCTGCAAACTATAACACCCCTCTTCACTATCTACAACTCCACCGACTTTAGTGTCATCTGCAAATTTACTAATCCATCCTTCAATACCCTCATCCAGATCATTTATAAAAATTACAAACAGCAGGGGCCACAAAACAGACCCCTGAGGCACACCCCTTGTCACCGAACTCCACGATGAATATCTCCCATCAACCACCACCCTCTGTCTTCTATCTGCCAGCCAATTCCTAATCCAATTAGCTAAATCACCCTCTATTCCACACATCTGCATTTTCTGTAGAAGTCTTCCATGGGCCACCTTATCAAACGCCTTACTAAAGTCCATATATACTACCTCAACTGCCTTACCCCCATCCACCTCTTTGGTCACTTTCTCAAAAAACTCAATGAGGTTAGTAAGGCATGACCTACCCTTCACGAAACCATGCTGACTATCCCCACTCAATTCATTTCTCTCTAAATAACTATAAATCCTATCCCTAATAATTCTCTCCAATACCTTGCCCACCACAGAAGTAAGACTCACTGGCCTATAATTCCCAGGAAGGTCTCTCTTCCCCTTCTTAAACAATGGGACCACATTCGCCATCCTCCAGTCCTCCGGAACCACACCCGTAACCAACGAGGACCTGAAGATCATAGCCAGAGGCTCTGCAATCTCCTCTCTTGCCTCCCAGAGAATCCTAGGGTAAATCCCGTCCGGCCCAGGGGACTTATCCAACTTCAAACCCCCGAGAATTTCTAACACATCCTCCCTATCTAATACAATACTTCCCAATTTGCAACCCTGTACCTCAGTGTTCTCCATAGCTACATTTCCGGCACTCTGCGTGAATACCGAAGAGAAATATTTATTCAGTGCCTCACCAATCTCTTCAGGCTCCACGCACAACTTCCCACTGCTGTCTATGACTGGCCCTAATCTTGCCCTAACCAATCTTCTATTCTTAACATATCGAAAAAAAGCTTTAGGATTCTCCTTAATCCTATCAGCCAACATCTTCTCGTGTCCCCTCTTAGCTCTCCTCACTTCACTTTTTACCTCCTTCCTGGCTAATCTATAGCTATCCATTGCACTAACTGAGCCTTCAAGCCTCATCCTGACATAAGCCTCCTTTTTCTTCTTAACCAGCAAATCAACTTTGTTAATACAATGTTTACTTTGTTAATATGTTAATACAAGTGACAATAATAAATCAAAGCAAATTAAATGGATCTGCCCACTGCCAAGATGTAAACTGGGTGAGGATAATCCAGAAAATTTAACAGATTCCTGTAAGAATTCATGAAATCCCTACAGAGCAGAAGGACGCCATTTAGCCCATTGAATCTGCACCGATCCTCTGGAAGAGCACTTTACCTAGGCCCACACACTATCATTGTAATCCTGTGCATCAATTAGGGCTGATTCACCTAACCTGGACATCTTTGGGCTCCATGGTATTGCTTTCTCTACACTAAATCAGAGTGCACTATATACAATCAACACCAGTCAATATTTTGAACAAATTAAGCGAAGCTATTAGAATAAAATCCATGATGTCAAATTACCATCAACTTATCTCTGCCACTGGATCTCCCAAGGCTCAGGTAGAGAAACAAATAGATGCGGCTTTTCACAGGTTGAGACCTCCTCTGGGGCCAACTCCCTGGAGTGTTATGCAGGAATACATGGATGAAGTGCTGATGGTGATTGGAGAGCTGGTGCAAACACAATGGGCTGAATGGACTCCTTTTGCACCTTTAAAATTCTGTGAAAGGCTCAGGGATACATCACAGAGCTTCACTATTATATATTTAAATGGTTGCAGATTGAATGATATCATGTGAGGTCATTGGGGTATTTCACAGGCTCCTGCTTTGTTTCATTTTATAATCTGTACGGGCAGCAGCTCCTACAATAACCCTCTTGTTGTTAGTTTGAATCTACGAGTGCAAACCACGTCTTTTTGTTGAAAACCCACAACCCCTGACATAGTTAGGACATTACAAAAAGAAAATTGGTAATGAGCTTGGATTTTGTTTTAAGAACATTGAGAATAGATCCTGTTTGGAATTCTCCCAATAAAAGTCTAAGTATCAAGTCTGCATAAAGCTAGAGTAAATCCCGTTGTTTCTGTTTTTTCATCAGGACTTTCAAAATGAATCTCTCATGCTCCCTGCACTGCAGAGAGTGTGAATCTCATTAAAAGTCTGAGGGTGGGACCTATTCCCGCTGCAGCATCCGGCAGGACACTGCGCATGCACCAATCTGTCAGCGCCGCACTGCCAGCCTCCCAATTGCTGGCCAGCCCCACATCACTGGCCATGAGACCTCACCATCCCGATCACTGGGCTCCCGGGCATGTCCGGGTGTCTTGACCACCGTCCCCCACCACCCCTCCCCCCACCCTCAGCCTGCCTCGATCCCCCCAATACTACCCCCTGCAGCCCCAATCCTCCCACCACCAGTCCCCTTGGGCATTGCCACTTTGTCCTTTGGGCTGTACTAGGAGGCCAGGCTGGCAATGTCCAGTGGGCACCCCCTTACCCCAATCTTTTGGGATGCCTCAATGGAGCCTCATCACTCCAGTGGGACCAGGCCACCAGCTGCCTGTTAGTGGGGAGTAATTGTAAGCCCTGCTGGATTGAAACACTCCTAGTGGGGTGTGGGGGGGGGAACTATAGTGAGATAATGGTTCACAATTTGCTTCATAATTTGAGGATTATCTCAAAGTAAATGATATTCAGCAGATAAAGTCCATACACAGAATGTGTTAATCATCCATTAACCAATAGATTAGCAGAAAGTCTCATATAATCCTTGAAACATTCTTTAAAAGCTTCAGGAGAGCAAGGTTCATTATCACATTGTGTGAATAATTTTTGGCACCTTGTAGAAACACTATGCATGTGGTTACACAAAGTTCACCTCATTACTACTCTTAAAGAGAAAATAGAGAACTACATTTGTTTTGTAATTCAACTGAGAAGCTTCAGAGATAGTAGAGTGTCAACACCAATTTCAAGTAAGCTAGACAAGATGTGAGGGCAAAACAATGCTCATTTCAACATGTAGATTAGTGTTCGCGTATAATTCTGCCATGAGTGAGAAATGAACAAAGAGGAACAAAGAGCAAAACAGCACGGGAAACAGGCCCTTCAGCCCAATGAGCCTGCACCGCCACCTCGGTGTTCCCACTTCTACCTGTGATCCCTGTCTATGTCTATATGGCAACCAGCCATTGTTCTAACAAAAACAGGACCAATTTCTTACATGGTTTGAACTGAAGATGAACTAATTTGGTGATGCCATTCTGACCAATAATTATCATCTCAAAATAATTTGGCAGAATCACCTTCAGAAGTATAAATTTCTATAGTCTCTTCTTTTTTTGAGTTGTGAATACTACTCTGAAAGATGTGGTTGAATCTGAATTACCTGATGGTTGTCTCTACACTGCTACACCACGTGACGATGATGCAGAATTGATTCAAACAGAAGAAGTGTCCTCTGAAGTTTCAGATCTTAATCCTAGGGTCAAGGACAGTCAAATTCCAGAACATCATATACAACCAAAGAAGAATAGACGCTGTTCTGATTGACTTTCTTATTGGCTGTATATAATGATTAACGGAGCAGAGTATTACTTCTAGAATATTATTGATCCCACACATAATATTGGAGTAATTTATAGCCATGGTCAGAGGAATGAGGGAGGAATGTTATATATTTAAGTGATTATGTGATTGCTTTGAGAGTTCGTCGCCTGATTTGATGTTGCTGTCACTGGGATATTTCCCAGGCTCCAGCCATTGTTTCAATTTCTACTCTGTACAGGCAATAGCTCCTCAATATTGTTGTTATGTTGAATTTATGTGTGCAAGCCAAATCTTTTATTTTTGTTTAAAACTTTAAAGACCTAATATAGTTCGGACATACATCCACCTCCAGCCCCAAAAGCTGCTGTTCAAGATTCCTGTAAACCCTTATGTCACGTAACACATCTCACTGAACATCATACACTAGCTCCCAATGCAGCCAAGAAACTGGGAGTTCTCATCTTGGTTCTCACCAAACCATTGATGGCCTTGATAGATAAAGCTGGAATTTCCATACCCAGAAGGACCTGGTGGAGTTTCCAGCCATCCTGAACAAACTGGGGCTAATAGTTCGTATCTCTATTCTTGCTGTAAAATAGATCAATTGGCGGTTTACAATCTGTTATTGATCCAAAGCAATTAACATCACCAGTTTTTATTAGCTTGACTAGTTTGATGAGCATCTCTCGAACATTGCTGTCAAACGTTAATTACTTAGATTCCCACACATTTCACCATTCAAGGAATTTGAGGAGAATTGGGTCACAGCAGGATATTCTCAATTAGTTTTGACTAAGCAAAACATGTTTAGCAGAAAGCTGGGAATCAGTTTGAAGCTAGTTTGCATTGTTCACCCCATGTTAAAGGGAACTGAAAGACTTTCTGCATGGTCAGGTAATTGGTCAATTAAGGTAATCACTAGAGGCCCAATATGGTCCAATCAGACAGCAGAATTTTTCTTTGTATAACATTTAAACCAAATGAAATGTGATGGTCTAAGTATTGAAAAAAAGGAAAATATTTTTCTCTCAAATATAACACAAGATTTAAAACACAGAGCATTTTTATGAGTGTTGTCCAAACCAGCCTGCATTCTTACTCATCTGTAACATTTGCAGGATTGGTCCAGTTCCTGCACATTTCATGCCCGGGGGCGCTTATTCTCCATGGAATAATTACAGAGCAGAATGAGGCTCTTCAGCCCTTGTCTGCTTTGGCTCATTACGAGCAGTACCAGTCAGATTATTTAAAGAAAGGTTGCGGACAGTTCAGAGAAATTTCGCTGTATGGAGAGATCCCCAGTATGGAGAGCTTGTCTTGTGAGAAAGGGTTAAACAGCTTGGGACTTTACTGATTGGAATTTAGAAGAATGAGACGTGAAGATTATTCAGAGGTTTGACAGGGTAGATATTGGGAGGATGTTCCCCCCTCATGAAGAGTCTAGGACCAGAGGGCAGAGTCTCAGAATAAAGAGGCAGCAATTTCACACTGAGATGAGGAAGAATTTCTTCTCTCAGAGAGCTGTGAATTTTTGGAATTCCTTGCCACATAGAGCAGTGGGGGCAGAGTCCTTGTATATATTTAAGGTGAAAATGATTGATTTTTGATCAGGAAGAGAATCAAGAGTTACAAGGAAAGGGCAGGAAAATGGATGAGGAATGTTGGATCAGCCACGATCCTATTGTATGGAAGAGTTGGCTCAAGGGGCTGAATGGCCCTATTCCTGTTCCCGTTATAGTCTATGAGAGAAATATAGCCCTTGCCCCACTCCACTGTAAACTTTTTCTCTTTAGGTAAGGATTCAATTTTCTCTTGAAAGCCATGATTGAATCTGCTTCCTTCACACTCTCAGACTATATTTTAAATCCAATCCATCCTCCTGTGTAAAGTATTTTTCCTCATGTCACCTTTTTCACCAAACCTGTGACCTCTGGTTTTTAACCTTGCCACAAATAGGATTAGTTTCTTCTGACTTGTCTGTCTCGTTCCCTCTAATTCTGATCACTTCGATCCAATCTCCTCTCCATCTTCTCTTTTTCAAGAAAAACAGCCCCAGCATCTCCAACCTACCTTCTTCACTGAAGCTTCTCATCCCTGGAATCATTCTCATGAATGAATGATTCTAAAACCTCTAAAACCTTTACAAATTTACATTGTGTCTAGAATTGAACACACTTCTCTAGTTGAGACTAGTTGAAACACTGAATCAATGCTTTACAAAGCCTCACCATCACTGGCTTGCTTTTGCACTCAATTCACTAAGCCCAAGGGTGGGACTGTCTCTCCAGTGTAAGACAAGTAGTAGTTCCTCTGGCAAGTTCTTTAGCCCCTGGCAATGTGTTATGGCTGTTGAGAGTGCCAAACTTGAGTAAGTCAGCTCTTTACTGACTTTGTGTCTGAGAGGGAGGGGGTTGGGAGTGAGAACATAAGAACTAGGAGCAGGAGTAGGCTATCTGGCCCCTTGAGCCTGCCCCACCATTCAATAAAATCATGGCTAATCTTTTTCTGGATCCAGCTCCACTTTTTTGCCTGTTCACCATAACCCTTAATTCCTTTACTGTTAAAAAATTTATCCATCCTTGCCTTAAAAACATTGAATGAGGGAGCCTCAACTGCTTCACTGAGCAGGGAATTCCACAGATTCACAATCCTTTGTGTGAAGAAGTTCCTCCTCAACTCAGTCTTAAATCTGCTTCCCTTATTTTGTGACCCTGTCCACTAGTTCTAGCTTCACCCGCCAGTTGAAACATCCTGCCTACTTCTATCTTATCAATTCCCTTCATAGTCTTATTTGTTTCTATAAAATCTTCCTTCATTTTTCTGAATTCCCCAGTTTACTCAGTCTCTCCTCATAAGCCAACTCTCTCAACTCCAGAATCAACCTAGTGAATCTCCTCTGCACCCCCTCCAGTGCCAGTATATTCTTTCTCAAGTAAGGAGACCAAAACTGTACACAGTAACTCCAGGTTTGGCCTCACCAGCTCCTTATACAGCTGGAACATAACCTTGCCGTTTTTAAACTCCATCCCTCTAGCAATGAAGGACAAAATCCCATTTGCCTTTATGAGCCATCCACTCCATTCCCTTAATGCCCAATGTGTTATGTTCATATACTGTCTACTCTTGTGCCCCTTTTATAGTTGTTTATGTGGGATGTGCACCCATTCCCATCTTGCCACATGGCCTGTGTACTAATATACAATGTGGGACAGGGTTACAGAGGTTACTCCCATCTATCTCCAGCCCCAGCCTGTAAGAGGATTTGTAATAAACTACTCAAGCTACTGCTTCATCACTTCTGCACAAGCGCACAACAATTCATGGTGTCAGGAGCCAGCTGAGATGGTACAGGGACTCTGGCACATCAACCCACTGACTTTGAATGCCATTGACAACAACAGGAAACAGTTCAAGAAGGAATGTTGCATTTACTGCTATGCCAGTCTGTCTGACACATTGAAGAAAGTCCAGCCTACGCGCTGCTGAATCTGGCGAGCCTGGAGCTGTGGAAAAAATCAGAATCCTTCTATTCTCAGAGGGGGAGAAAGAGGTACTATTGAAGCAATTTGAACAAATCTGCCTGCTTATAAAAAGTGTAATCATGGACAGACACACTTTCAGTGCTAGTCAGAAACCCAGTGAATCAATACAGTCGTATGTCTCAATCCTGAAAATCCTGGCTAGAAAGTATGAATCTGGTGCCCTCACTGACAAACTTGTTAGTTGGTGCAGAGCGAGGAATACACAGCGCCAGTGTGTGCAAGCAGCAGCTCTCTGAAAGAAACTTCATGTTGGCATCCACCATTAATATTCGCATGTTGATTGAAAGTCTGAGAGGAGCACTAAAGAATTAAGAAGTCTTTGCAGTTAAAAAAAACACACTCCGCTCAAATTGCAACAACCAGTATTCACAAAAGAAAAAGCACATGCATTGAACACGGTATCTCAGTGGCACAGTGGTTAGCACTGCTGCCTCACAGTGACAGGGACCCGGGTTCAATTCCAGCCTTAGGTGACTGTGTGGAGTTTGTACATTCTCTCCATGTTGCAACGGTTTCCTCCAGATGCTCTAGTTTCCTCCCACAGTCCAAAGATATCCCAGTTAGGTGATTAGCCGTGCTAAGTTGCCCCTTAGTGTCAGGGAGAACTAGCAGGATATATATGTGGGTTATGGGAATTGGTCATGGGTAGGATTGTTTTGGTACAGGATCAAAGGGCTTCTGTACTGTAGGGACTCTATGATTCTAGGAAATGCTGTCACAATTGTGGAATGGAATCACATTGCTGAGTGTTGCAGATCAAAGCCATACCAACAAGCTATTACCACAAAACATGGTGCATTCTTGGGAGTGAATGAAGTTCTTCAAGGGCTTTTGCAGAATCAGGTAAAGACAGTAACCAAGCACAACGCAAGGAATGTAACTATCCTGGCCATCTGATCTTTGAATGTCAAAATTTTGTCCTTGTGGACCCACTAAAAGATATTATAGTAAATACCAGGAGTTCCAGCAGTGAGGACAACCAGGAGGGAGAGAAACTCCTGCAGCTGCCAGATATTATTAGCAAAACAGAAACAGATCATGTTGCACCCAGGTCCTCTCCAAAACTCAGCATGTGAATCGAGTAAGCGAGGTGGAGATTCAGCAAAATCTGGAAGCATTCAACAATGAAAAGGATGAAATATTCATAATGCTCAACATTGCCCACACCAGACTGAAAGTCAGTATTGTTACTGGGAAAAACGTAGTAGTTTGTCAAAGCAACAAGTGAAGAAACTGGAGCCCTGTGCTGCACTCAATTCCACCAACAAAGTAAACTTTGCCGCATGTGGTGGACAGACCTTACACACAGAAGACACTGTCACTCTGGACTGCAAACAGAGCAAATTTCAATTAATTCCATGTAGTCAATCAAGACTTTAGAAACACAGAAATATAGAAAATAGGAGTAGAAGTAGGCCATTCGGCCCTTCAAACCATCTCTGCCATTCGTTGATCATGGCTGACCATCTAAATCAATAGCCTGATCCCATTCCCCACGTCACTACCCCCTCCCCACCTCTCACTCTCCAATATCCTTTAGCACCAAGAATTATTTCTAACTTCTTCTTGAAAATATTTGGCCTAATCTGCTTTGTGTGGTCGCAAATTCCCAAGCTGTCCACTCCCTAGGTGAAAAAAATTCTTTACATCTCAGTCCTAAAAGGTTTACCCCATATCCCCACACTATGGAACTTATTGCTACTTAGGTACTTACAGCAGACCAGAAACATATAAAATTCTAACAGCGTTAGGTAAAGTAAATTGAGAATGTTCCCAATGGTGAAGGAATCCAGAACTGGGGGTCATCGTTTGAAGATAAGGGGTAAAGCTTTTAGGACTCTTCACCCAGAGAGTGGTGAGCCTGTGAAATTTACTACCACAGAAAGTAGTTGTGTGATTTTGGGAAGAAATTAGATATAACTCTTGGGGTTAAAGGGATCAAGGGATATGGCGGAAGATGGGACGAGGATATTGAATTTGATGATCAGCCATGAATTAAAATGAATGGCGGAGCAGGATCAATGGCATCCTGCTGATTGTGGTTGCTATGTATGTTCCTATGTAGTCACTTCTGGATATCTCTCCCTCTCTTCCTAGGTGGAAGCTCTTGTCTACTGTGGATCAAGGTGGATCTGTCTCTAAAGGCCCATTTCTCAATGTTTTATGCAGGTTAACTAAGATGAGAACGATTGTCATGTGATGTGCACAAAAGAAATACCATGCCATCTCCTGAAAACAGCATTGATACTTTATTCAGTCCTTCTCTCTGATGGTTCTCATCCTGACTGAGGCACGTGTTAAGTTCCTTCAACCAGGTCTCAACACATTTCACTGTGCCCTGGATAGTGAATCATAGTGAACCAGAACTAAATTAAAAACTGCTTTTTGTCTTCTTGATAGCGAGATTAGAGAATCCGATTTCTTGTCTGAAAATCACAATTCTGCCTGATAGATTGGCACCATTCTGAAAAAGGCTTTAAACTCAATTCATAATATTATAGAATCCCTATATTGCAGAAGGAGGCCATTGGGCCCATCAAATCTGCACTGACCACAATCTTACCAGGCCCTATCCCCATAACCACAAATATTTATCCTGCTAATCTTTCTGACAGTAAGAGTCAACTTAGCACAGCCAATCCACCAAACCACACATCTTTGGACTGCAGGAGGAAACTGGAGTACCTGGTAGAAACCCACACAGACATAGGGAGAATGTGTAAACTCCACACAGAAAGTGACCAAGCTGAAATTCAACCCTGGCACTGTGAGTCAGCAGCAGCGAGAATCACTGTGCCACTGTGTTCAAGTGACAATTAATTGTGTCTGAATTATTACTTTTGAAAGCTCTATGGTGCGAGGCCAGAGGATTGGAAGATTTGGGATTTTCCTTAATCCATTTGATCTGGTCCAGGTGGATCACTGACTCTCAGCTTGGTCAGTTAACCCAGTGCCTTTTGTCAATTTTTAGCCCATTCGTTGCCTCAACTGTTTCATTATGATCTGTCAGCAATTTTATCTTTGATAAAGGCAGTTGTAAGGTATTCATTTAGTACCTGAACCTCTGTGTGAAAAATCCCCTTTTTATTCATGAATAAATCCACTGCCCACAGTGGTATAGTGGTTAGACCTGTTGTCTCACTTTGCCAAGGACCCAAGTTCAATTCTGGCCTCGGGTGACTGCCTGTGTGGAGTTTGCACATTCTCCCTGTTTCAGCATGGGTTTTCTCCGGGTGCTTCGGTTTCCTCCCACAGTCTGAAAGATATGCTGGTTAGGTCAATTGGCTATGTTAAATTTTCCCTCAGTATACCAGACAGGCGCTGGAGTATAGCAACTAGAGGATTTTCACAGTAACTTCATTGCACTGTGAATATAAGCCTACTTGTGACTAATAAATAAACTTTAGTTTAGCTTTAAAACACTGCAGCACAAACAGGCCCTTCGGCACACAAGCTTTATCCTTTCACTATTTATAGATCTATGAAAGTTTTTTGGATTCCCTGTTGTGTTAGCTGCCAGTCTTTTTTCATACTCTCTTACGAGCTTTTTCACTTCCTCAACGTGCTGTCGATATTTAGCCTCCTGTTCTATTATCTATCTATCTATCTGTTTATCTATCTATCTGTCTATCTGTTTCAGACAGACTGACAGACTGTCTATCTGTCTATCTATCTGTCTGTCTATATATTTATCTATCTATCCATCTTTCAGCCTGTGTATCTGTCTATTTATCTATCTCAGTTCCATATTTCAAAATTCTTAGATTTCCTTCCAATCCAAGAATCAGTTTGGTCAACTCTGCTAATATCTAATCTCTTGAGTCCTTTTCCCGTCCTTTCCTGTATTCACTTTAAAGTTTAAGGGTTAGTTGAAAAGGTCAAAGCTAATGGAATGCAAGGACAGGTAGCTAGATGGATAAGTAACTGGCTTGGTAATAGGAGACAGAGTGTAATAGTGGAAGGGTGTTTCTCTAGCTGGAGGTCGGCCACTAGTGCTGTGCCGCAGGGCTCGGTACTGGGACCTCTTCTATTTGTAATATATATAAATGACTTGGAAGAGGGAGTAAGTAGAGTGATCAGCAAGTTTGCAGATGATACAAAGATGGCTGGACTTGCGGATAGTGAGGAGCATTGTCAGGCGATGCAGCAGGACATAGATAGGCTGGTAGCTTGGGCAGATAGATGGCAGATGGAATTCAATCCTGATAAATGCGAGGTTTGGCGGATAGGATTAAGGAAAATCCAAAGACTTTTTACTCCTATGTTAGGAATAAAAGGGTGGTTAGAGAAAAAATCAGACCTCTTAGGGACAGAGGAGGGGAACTGTGCTTAGAGCCCAAGGGAATGGCAGAGATCCTGAATGAATACTTTGCGTCGGTATTCACGAAGGAGAGGGGCTTGTTGACAGCTCCTGTCTTTGACGGAGCAGTGGACAAGTTGAGGGAAATATCCATACCGAGGGAGGAAGTGTTAGAGCTTCTAGGTAGCATTAAAACTGATAAATCTCCTGGGCCTGATGGCATTTATCCCAGGCTACTTAGGGAGGTGCGAGGTGGAATTGCTGGGCCTCTGACGCAAATCTTTGTCTCTTCCTTGGACACAGGTGAGGTTGCAGAGGACTGCAGAATAGCTAATGTTGTACTGTTGTTTAAAAAGGGTAGTAGGGATAACCCTGGAAATTATAGGCCGGTGAGTTTGACGTCAGTGGTAGGGAAGCTGTTGGAGGGGATCCTTAGAGATAGGATATATAGGCACTTAAAGCGTTACGATCTGATTAGGGATAAGCAGCATGGATTTGTTAAGGGGAGGTCATGCCTTACAAATCTGGTAGAATTTTTTGGGAGGTGACGAAAACAGTGGACGAAGGGCGAGCCGTTGATGTTGTCTATATGGATTTTAGTAAGGAGTTTGACAAAGTCCCTCATGGGAGGTTGGTTGAGAAGGTCAAGGCTAATGGGATACAAGGACAGGTAGCTAGATGGATAAGTAACTGGTTTGGTAATAGGAGACAGAGTGTAATAGTGGAAGGGTGTTTCTCTAGCTGGAGGTCGGTCGCTAGTGGTGTGCCGCAGGGCTCGGTACTGGGATCGACTATTTGTAATATAAATAAATGACTTGGAAGAGGGAGTAAGTGGAGTGATCAGCAAGTTTGCAGATGATGCAAAGATAGCTGGACTTGCAGATAGTGAGGAGCATTGTCAGGCGATGCAGCAGGACATAGATAGGCTGGTAGCTTGGGCAGACAGATGGCAGATGGAATTCAATCCTGATAAATGTGAGGTGATGCATTTTGGGAGAAAGAATGTAAGGGAGAGGTATATGATAAAGGGTAGACCTATTAAGAGTATAGAAACACAGAGGGACCTGGGGCTGCAGGTGAACAAGTCTCTGAAGGTGGCAGAGCAAGTGGAGAAGGTTGTGAAGAAAGCATATCGTATGTTAGCCTTTATTGGAAGGGATATAGAGTACAAGAGCTGGCCTTTAATGTTGCAGTTGTATAAAACATTGGTTAGACCTCATTTGGAATACTGCGTCCAGTTCTGGTTGCCTTACTACCAGAAGGATGTGGAGACTCTGGAAAGAGTGCAGAGGAGGTTTACCAGGATGCTGCCTGGTATGGAAGGTCTGAGTTACGAGGAGAGATTAGGCAAATTGGGACTGTTTTCCTTAGAAAGACATTGACTTAGAGGAGATCTGATAGAGGTGTACAAGATTATGAAGGAGATAGATAGAGTAAACAGGGTTAAGCTTTTTCCTAGGATGGACTCAAATAGCACGAGAGGTCACGGGCTCAGGGTGAGGGGGGTAAGGTATAATTTGGATGCTAGAAGGAGTTTTTTCACACAGAGGGTGGTGGGGGTATGGAATGCACTGCCAAGTAAAGTGGTGGAGGTAGGTACCATGGAGTTATTTAAGAAATACTTAGATGGGCACATGAACAGAATGGGAATGGAGGGGTATAGAAAACTGATTTAAACTGTTCTGTTCTTTGACAATGTTGTACTCCATCTGCCATGTACTCGCCCATTCACTCAACTTATCTAAATCACCTTGAAGCTTCTGTGCATCCTTCTCACAACTTTAAATATTAAAATATATTGAAATGTATGTAAAGTGGCAACACAGGTGGACAAGATAGTCAAAAAGTCATCAAGCATGCTTGCCTTCATCAGCTGCGGCATTGAGTATAAAAGCTGGCATGTTACAGCTGTATAAAATCTTGGAAAGGCTGCATTTGGAATATTGTGTGCTGTTCTGGTTATCACACTACCAGAAGGATGTGGATGTTTTGGAGAAGATGCAAAGAAGGTTCAATAGTAGTCATGATGTAGAGATGCCGGCGTTGGACTGGGGTAAAGCTCAGTAAGAGGTCTGACAACACCAATTTTAAATCCGAATGAGAACATCTCATTTGCCTGATGAAGGCACAAACGCCGAAAGCTAGCAACTTCACTCTCAAATAAATCGGTTGGATTTAAAATTGGTGTTGTCAGACCTCTTACAAAGAAGGTTCACCAGGATGTTTCCTGGTCTGGAGGGTTTTAATTATGAGCTGAGGTTGAATAAATTTGGATTGTTTTCGCTGGAAAGACAGAGATTGAGGGAGACCTGATTAAAGACTACAAAATTATGACAAGTATAGATAGGCTGAACAGTCAGAAACTTTTTCCCAGAGTGAAAGGGTTGACTACAAGGGGGCACAGGTTTAAGGTGAGAGGGGGTAGGTTTTGGGGAGACATGCGGGCTATTTTTCACCAGAAGGGTGGTGGGTGCTTAGAACGCGCTACCAGTAGAAGCAGGCACATTAGCAACATTCAAAGTGCAGCTTGATACACATATAAACAGGAGGTGAACAGAGGGATATTAACCATATATCGGCACAGGCTTGTTCCTATGCTGTATTGTTCTTTGTTCTACATCAGCCCGTTATAGATCGTAGAGTCACCGAGGTTTACGGCACGGAAACAAACCCTTCAGTCCAACTTGTCCATGCCACCTTTTTCTTTAAAAACCCTGAGCTAATCTCAACAGCCTGCATTTGGCCCTCCATATCCATTGTACCCATGTAACTACCTAAATGCTTTTTAAAAGATAAAATTCTACTGGTCTCTACTACTACCTCTGGCAGCTTGTTCCAGACACTCTCTATCCTCTGTGTGAAAAACTTGTCCTTCTGGTCATTTTTGTATCTCCCTCCTCTCACCTTAAACCTATGCCCTCTAGTTTTAGACTCCCCTATCTTTGGGAAAAGGTATTGACTATCTAGCTGATCTGTGTCCCTCATAATTTTAAAGACCTCTTTAAGATCACCCTCAGCCTCTTATGATCATTGTTCTCCGGAGCAGTGTTGGTGGCTGTGTTGAGTGGTCAATTAAGTGAATTTTCGTTCAATTTTTTATTTCTCTCTATTTTTGATTCGCGGGGTTTTTTGTTTGTTCTTTTCTACTGTAGCGGAAGTTAGGCACAGGAGTATAACAAGAAGGCCGTAGTAGACAGCGGGCAGGGGACTGAGTTGGGAGCAGAGCAAGAGCTGTAAGGGTTTTGGCTCACTGGGTTTAGGCGAGAGCAGCTTAGGTAAGGTGATTTACTGGTTCTGTCTTTCTTCTTTTCCATTTCTGTGTTCATAACTCCAAAGGTGGTCAGGTAATGGCAGGGTCTATGGGGAGAAGCTTTAACTGCGTACGGTGTCATATGTGGGAGATCCTGGAGACTACACGTCTCCTGAAAGTCCACATCTACGTCAAGTGTTTGGAGCTGCAGCGTCTGAGGGCTCGGGTCAGGCAATTAGAGCAGCGCCTTGAGGTGTATTTTTAGTCAGGAGGAACGAGGCAATAATGGCACAGTCAAGTGGAGATCCCAGAGCCTAGTTGGTGGACACTGGGTTACTGTAAGGAAGGGGAAAAAGAAGAGTCATGATCCAAAGACTACCCCAGTGGTAATCCCCCAAAATATTGAGGGCAGTGCAACAACTGAGGTAAAAAAGATAAGAGAGGAGGACCAGAATGTCTCAGAGAGAAGGAAGGGGGCAAGAAGTGAGATAGTGGTGGGGAATGGGAGGGTTAAAAGAATAGACAGGTGATTCTGTGGTCAAAAGTGAGACTCCAGGATGGTAGTCTGTCTCCCTAAGCAGGGGTACAGGATGTTTCTGAGAGGGTAGAGGGAATTTTGAAGGGCGAAGGGACCCAGGCTGATGTAATTGTACACATAGGAGAGAAGGACATAGGAAGGAAGAGCAGGGGGGATATACAAAGGCAGTTCAGGGAGTTGGGGGCCAAGCTGAAGAGCAGGGCCTCCAAGGTGGCAAACTCTGGGCTACTACCCCAACTTAATAAAATAATGATCGGGCCGCAGATGGAATACTGCGCACAGTTCTAGTTGTCACACTATTAGAAAGAAGTGATTGCATTGGGGAGGGTGCAGAGGAGATTCACCAGGATGTTGTTGGGATGGAAAATTTCAGCTGAGGGGAGACTGGAAAGCCTGGGGTTGTTTTCCTGCATAAAGTTTCACAACACCAATTTTAAATCCAACCGATTTATTTGATAATAAATTCGCGAGCTTTCGACACTATGGCCTTCGTCAGGCAAATGTCTGAGACTATCGCTGTTGCTGTGCAGACACATGGATTTGGGCCTGTGTCTGCGGGAGTTTGCGCGTTCTCCCCGTGGTTGCGTGGGTTTTCTCCGGGTGCTCCGGTTTCCTCCCACATCCCAAAAATGTGCTCTTAGGCTGATTGGGTAACAAATTGTCCCTATATTGGTCTCTATATGTCACTAAGACGTTAGGATGGCGGCGCGGGCTCGTTGGGCCGAAGGGCCTGTTTCCCGTGCTGTGTTGTTCTTTGTTCTTTGTTCTTTGTTCTAACATTTAAGAAGCGTCTGGACGAGCCCTTAGATTGCAAAGACATAGTAGATTATGGTCCAAGTACTGATAAATGGGATTAGTATAGATTGATATTTGAAGGTTGGCATAGACATGTTGGGCTGAAAGGCCTGTTTCTGCGCTGTATGACTTTATTATTGCTGTTGAATGGGGGTCCAGTGTTACTCCCACTATCTGAGAGATTCTGAGCAAAGTGAAAATCTGGGCAAGCTTTGAGATAAGTACTTTTAATTGAAGCTGAAGCAAGTATTTCAATGAGTGAGAATCTGCCATAGTTATCAATAACAACAGGCAAGTATCCACTTATGTGTAAATCTGCAAACTCAGCACAAACCTCCCTGGCGCTGGCAGTATCTGAGCAGATTGCCAGGATTTGACATTGTTGATGATGATTGATTTTGTATTCCATCATTTCTGTCAGCACTTGGGAAACATACATTTTCCAGAAGGGATTGGTGATTTTGACATTTCACTCCTGGCCTTTGTGTGACTCTTTGAGAACACACTCCCTTACTGATTGTAAAATGATGGTACCGTGGTGTGTAGCTGGAGATCAGTGTTTGGCATTGTTATAGTTTGCGGATGATTTCATTCATAGACACTCCCTCAATAACTTTTTCCAAGTTTTATAATTTCAAAGCCAGGACATTTTATTAAAATTTCTCATCTTGCTTATTGCCAGTTTGATGTCAGTGTTGGTGACTTTGACACCACCTTTAAGTTTGTGTCGTTGGTTAGATGCATAGACCTGAACAGACACCAGACTGTGGCAACTAGGGGAATTCCAGAGTAACTGCATTGCAGTATTAATGTAAGCCTTATTTGTGACCAACAAATAAACTTTATTTTAAAGTGTGCAGAACAGCCTTTTCCTCAGTAGCACTGTTAGCATCGACTGTGAGGAGAGACACTGGGCTGGGATGGGCTTGCCTGACTGATGCTCACATTGGCTGAGGTTCCACAATGTCCCCCTTCGCTCAGAGCCTGGGTTCTGACAGCAGAAGCGGCTCATCATTGGCCACCAGCAGGATCTTCCAGTCACCCCGAGTCTACGGTATTTTGTATGCCTCGCCCACCTCATGCTGCTTCTGGGAGGTGGGGACGAGGGGAATGGAGAGGAGGGGGTGGGGAAGAGGAGGGATTGGCTGGGTCGGGGGGGAGGTGCCTTTGCTAAGACCAGAAGAACCTGGCTGCAATAAGGGCCAGAAAATCCAGGCGAAAGACTCATCCTCTCGTACTTCGATATCCAACACTCTATTCAAGGACAAGGACAGAAAATCTAACAGATCTGACAGCATCTGTGGAGAGAGACCAGAGCTAGTGTTTTGAGGCTGGATAACTATTTGTCAGAACTAAGGAAAACTGAAAATAGATTGAGATTTATATTGTTGTAAGAGGCAGAGGGTAGTAAGGGCTGGATGTGGTGCCAATGATAGGTGGAGGTTAGGGAGGGATTGACAGAAATATCATGGGCAAAAAGGGAATGTGAATAGTGGTGATCACAGCTAGGAAGGGTGCTGACAACAGCATTGAGAGATCAGAATGTGTAAATGGTGGAACAAAGATAAGTGGCGTGTCAAAGGACAACTTTAGACATTATCAGATATGGTCCTTGTGGGGTGAGTGAGTGAAGGAGAGATGGTGATAAAGGGAAAAAAGTGATGGAAAGCAGGATTAAAAGTTTGGAGAAATGGAAAACATGAACATAAGTTAATAGAAATCCAAAATGGGGTGTAAGTGGAAGGGAGAGTTCATGCTCTCAAGTTGTTGAACTCAATGTTCAGTCCTGAAGTCTATAAAGGAAGATGAATTGCTGTTCCCACAGTTTGCACTGGGTTTCACTGGGACATCGCAACAGGACAAGGACGAACATGTAGACAGGAGAGCAGGATTGTGTGCTGAAATAGTAAGCAAAAGGAAGGTCTAGGTCCTCCTTGCAATGGAACAAAGTTCTTCTGCAAAGCAGTCACATAATCTGCAGTTGGTCTCTTTAATGCAGGGTAATTGCATTGGGAGCAGTGAATGTAATAGACCAGGATTCCTGATCTCCCACCTAATCCCATTTACCAGCACTTGGCCCATAGCTCTGAATGATATGATGTGCCAAATGCTCAGCCAGATACTTTTTAAAGGCTGTGAGACAACCCCCTTCACCACCTTCCCAGGGAGCACATGTCCAGCCTGTCACACCACTATAGGATAAAGGTTTGCTTCACATCCCCCATAAAGTCCTGCTCCTCAACCTTGAAATTTTATCCCATTCATGACTGAGCGTTAAGGGCACCAATTCACTCTTCCATGTCCTTGTCTAAGAATAGTTACAGCCAGTGCAGGTCGGCCCTTAGTCTTTGCTCAAACAAAATAAACAAACTTAATCCAACCTCTCAGGCGCATTATGGTAGAATCTATTCATGCACACTTCTCCAGTGCAATCGTATCCGTTCCGCCAGACTTAACATCTCATGGTTTGAGATGTCCGTATTCACTCTTCACAATTGCACAACTGGAGATATTCGCAAATAAGAGTGACAGGAAGGAACATATTGGACAAAGAGCCCTAATGACCAGTATACCTGGAACTTCGCTGTCTGTGCCATTTCAGAGACTGGGTTAATAGAGCAGGGACAGGAATGGATGTGCAGGTTCCGGGGTACAAAATAGCATAGTCGAGTAGAAGAAGGAGCTGGTAAAACGAGGCAGAGGAGGAGGTGGCGTTACATGGTCAAAAAGATGGTATCAACGGTGATCGCAAAAGAAGTTGGATTGAGG
>JAGIQG010000028.1:39568555-39629185 GCA_024679065.1 Sphyrna mokarran | reverse complement strand
TTTGGTCGGCACAACATCGAAGGCCGAAGGGCCTGTTCTGTGCTGTAATGTTCTATGTTCTATGTTCTATTACAGCGCAGAACAGGCCCTTCGGCCTTCGATGTTGGAAAAAGATCGAAAAAGGAAATTAGGAAAAATTAGGAAAAAGCAGTGACCCTCTAACCTAAACCATTCCCTTTTCGTCCATAAACGTATCTACTAACCTCTTAAACGCCACCAAACTTGGTGCATCTACAACTGACGTAGGCAAGGCATTCCATACCCTTACCATCCTCTGGGTAAAGAACCTACCTCTGTCATCCATCCTATAACCACCACCCTTTAATTTAAAGCTATGTCCCCTCGTGCTAGCTTTCTCCATCCTAGGAAAAAGACTATCACAGTCCACCCTATCTAAACCTCTAATCATCTTATATGTTTCAATAAGGTCTCCTCTTAGCCACCTTCTTTCTAACGAAAACAACCTCAAATCCCTCAGCCTCTCCTCATAAGATCTGCCCCCCATACCAGGCCACATCCTGGTAAACCTCCTCTGTACCCTCTCCAATGCCTCCACATCTTTCTTATAATGCGGGGACCAGAACTGCACACAATACTCCAAGTGCGGCCGCACTAGAGTTTTGTACAGTTGCAACATGACGTTGCGGCTCCGAAATTCAATCCCCCTACCAATAAAAGCTAAGACTCCGTATGCCTTCTTAACAACCTTATCGACTTGATTGCCAACTTTCAGGGATCTATGCACATATACACCAAGATGCCTCTGTTCATCAACACTATTGAGAGTCCTACCATTAGTCCTATACTCTACACATTTGTTATTCCTGCCAAAGTGCATTACCTCACACTTTTCCACATTAAACTCCATTTGCCACCTCTCGGCGCAGCTCTGCAACTTGTCCAAGTCTCTCTGCAAACTAGAACACCCCTCTTCACTATCTACCACTCCTCTGACTTTGGTGTCATCCGCAAATTTACTAATCCATCCCCCAATACCCTCATTCAGATCATTTATAAAAATTACAAACAGCAGGGGCCCCAAAACAGATCCCTGAGGTACACCACTAGTAACCAAACTCCACGATGAATATCTCCCATCAACCACTACCCTCTGTCTTCTATCTGCTAGCCAATTCCTAATCCAATTAGCTAAATCACCCTCAATCCCATACATCTGCATTTTCTGCAGAAGCTTTCCATGGGCCACCTTATCGAACGCCTTACTAAAGTCCATATATACCACATCAACTGCCTTACCCCCATCCACCTCTTTGGTCACTTTTTCAAAAAACTCAATAAGGTTAGTAAGGCACGACCTACCCTTCACAAACCATGCTGACTATCCCCAAACAATTCATTTCTCTCTAAATAACTATAAATCCTATCCCTAATAATTCTCTCCAATACTTTGCCCACAACAGAAGTAAGACTCACCGGCCTATAATTCCCCAGAAAGTCTCTCTTCCCCTTCTTGAACAATGGGACCACATTCGCTATCCTCCAGTCTTCCGGCACTATACCCGTAACCAACGACGACCTGAAGATCAGAGCCAGAGGCTCTGCAATCGCCTCTCTCGCCTCCCAGAGAATCCTAGGGTAAATCCCGTCCGGCCCAGGGGACTTATCTAACTTCAAACCCTCAAGAATATCTAGCACATCCTCCTTATCTACTTCAATACTTTCCAGTTTGCAACCCTGTATCCCAGTGTTCTCCACAACTACATTTACATCTCCCTGCATGAATACCAAAGAGAAATATTTGTTCAGTGCCTCTCCAATCTCTTCAGGCTCCACGCACAACTTCCCACTGCTGTCTATGACTGGCCCTAATCTTGCCCTAACCAATCTTCTATTCTTAACATATCTAAAGAAAGCTTTAGGATTCTCCTTGATCCTATCAGCCAAAGTCTTCTCGTGTCCCCTTTTAGCTCTCCTCAACTCACTCTTTAGCTCCCTCCTGGCTAATTTATAGCTATCCATTGCACTAACTGAGCCTTCAAGCCTCATCCTGACATAAGCCTCCTTTTTCCTTTTAACCAGCAAATTAACTTTTTTAGTACACTAAGGTTCCCTTACTCGACCATTTCCTCCTTGCCTGACAGGGACATACTTATCAAGGACTCGCAGTAGCTGTTCCTTGAATAAGCTCCACATTTCAGATGTAATTGTATTGAATGGCGGACCAGCCTCAGGGTTCTGGTTGGCCTACTCCTGCTCCTGGTTTTTATGTTCCTGTCACTTATTCCAGCCGTGCTGATGGGATCTTGCTCAGGGAAACGAGGGTGGAAATCTACAAAATCGTGCATTCTTTTAAGGTTCTTGATTGAAAATTGGGAAGGTTCCAGTTTGCCAATTGTGTGTAGCTGTGAGTGTGGAAATTGATTTCTAGCTATCCTGCCTCTCGCTTTTGTTTGTGGTGACTGGAGATTGTTTCAGCACATAAGTGCACTTTATAGATCCACTATCAACCCTCTAACAGAAGGTACAAAACATCCTGTGGGACCTTTCATTGTTGATTACTCTGCTTCACATAATGCCATCTCCTTTACTGCCAGCCCAGAGTATAACACTGTGCAGTAAAATAAAAACAAAATACTGTACATAATGGGGAAATCTGAAATAAAAACAGAAAATGCTGGAAAAACTCAGCTAGTCTGGCAGCATCTCGGGAGAAAACAAGTTAATGTTTCGAATCCATATGATGCTTCTTTAGAAAATGCAAAGAAGGGATTCTGAAAGATGGAGTACAATAATGACAAATTCCCACCATTTCCATAAGGATATTCATTCCAAGAACCTCAGCAAAATACTGCCACAAACTGTATCTCTGTGAAAACTAAGCTTAAGAAGCGATGTCATTGCACCAACAACCTTCTCACTTTCCTTGCTGCACCTTAGCTCCAGCACATTACCCACATGCAGAGAGATAGCCAACAGAAGAGATAGAAACTGTTCAATCTATGTTACCTTCACTCACAAACAAAACCACTTCCACATCAGTCATTGTGTTCCAGGAGGAAGTTGAGGCATGTGTTTGCACGCTCATTCAAAAACTGAGCTCCACATCATTGCTAACTCCTTGTCCATAGCCCATGAGAAAATGGGCCTTTTATAAGACACCTGGGAATCAAAAGTCTTCTTCAAACCAGTTTCCACCTGACATCACTTTCCCCAGTCGATTCAGATCAACAGGGAGATTTAGGAAAATGTGACCCATTTTGTGTATCGTGGGAGAAGACATCGAGAAAATTCATCATTGCTTCCATTGTGCCAGCTCAGCCTCCAGCTGACTGAGGAAAAGAGTATTTGAGGACCAGGATCTCATCTTTACCAGGCAACAGTGCTATCTGTGCTTCAATATGCATAGGCACCTCAAAGCACAGGAGGCTTATTACCACCAGAGTCTTCACCAAACCCTCCAAGTCCAGTAGTTGGAAAGGTCGTCTCTTTTCAAATCAACATGTCAGCATTGAGGTGCGACTCACTCAAAACCAACTCTGCTGAGCTGCATATGTTGTTTGTGTCCCTAAGACCAGACTCCGGAAACTACTTGGAATTTTGTTACTGCAGGAAACTCCTAGGAGGACTTTGAAGCATTTTGGAATGACCTTAGAGTATCCCTGAAGAGGTCAATCATCCCCTGTGATTCACATGAGACCCTGACCTGTGGAGGAGAATGTTCATTTGGCAGGGCACCAAACACATTGAGAGACTTTGTCAGGAATGTGTCACAGCAAAGTTAAAGCTTCGGAGGTTTCAAACACCTCCACCTACTCAATCCATGCAAGTATCTCCGAGCCGCAAATCGCAAAGCCTTACCAACCAATTCAGAACCCATCGCACTGGAGTGGAAGCAATTTTCCTTCAACCCTGAGCAACTACCCAAGAAGAAGGAGATATTCAAAGAAAGAACAACTAATATTTTTCTTCAAACTTTGTTCATAAAAAGATATTTTGAACAATTTTAATGGGGGAGGGCAGAATAAAGTAAACTGGACTTCACTGGAAAATACCGAAGGCACAGCGGCAACACCAGGAACCCGGGTTCAGTTCTGGCCTTGGATGACTGTATGGAGTCTGTACATTCTCTCTGTGTCTGTATGAATTTCCTCCCACAATTAAGAACAAAGACAGTCGAAAGATGTGCAGGTTTGTGCAGGTTAGCTGGATTCATAAGACCCAGGAGCAGGAGTTGGCTATCTGGCCCCTCGAGCCTGCTCTGCCATTCAATAAGATCATGGCTGATCTTTTTGTGGACTCAGTTCCACTTACCCGCCTGCTCACCATAACCCTTAATTCCTTTACTGTTGTAAGTCCTTTGCGTGAAGAAGTTCCTCCTCAACTCAGTCCTAAATCTGCTCCTCTTTATTTTGAGGCCATGCCCCCTATTTCTAGTTTCATCTGCCAGTGGAAACAGCTTCCCTAACTCTATCTTATCCATTCCCTTCATAGTCTTATATATTTCTATCAGATCTTCCCCTCATTCTTCTGAATTCCAAAGAGTAAAGCCCCAGTCTACTCAGTCTTCCCATATAAGCCAACCCTCTGAACTCCAGAAGCAACCTAGTGAACCTTCTCTGCATCCCCTCCAGTGCCAAGGAGATCAAAACTGTACACAGTTCTCCAGGTTCTCACCAGATTCACAATTATGTAACTCCTCATACATCAGTCCCACCATCCCAGGAATCTGCCTGGTAAATCTTCTCTGTGGTGTTTAAGAATGATTGGATTATTGAACCCTCCAGTGCCTGTTTAATTGATCTAGTCTGTTATCTATTCCAACCTGGCAGGACGTGGTGTCACTTTACTATTTGAAGTGATTTGAAGAAAGACCAAACTATAGATAGCTCCATAAATTCCTTTTTCAGCTGTTAGAGACATTGATATTTGCTGTTCAGCATCATAAATCAGAAGCGGTACAGACTAAAAGGAGGCCATTCAACCCATTGTACTTCTGCCAGATCTTTTGAAAGAGATTTCCAATTGTTCTTTCCCATAGCCCAATAAAAATGCTTGACCTTCAGGTGTTTCCCTTTTGAAACTGCTTCCACTGACCTTCCAGGCAGCACATTCTCAATTCTGACAAGTTTCTGCAGAAACATAATTCTCTCATCTTCTTTTAGGTCTTCTGCAAATTATCTTAAAAGTGTGTCCTCTGTTTATTAACCCCCTGCCTGTGGAAATGGATTTTCATTATCCAC
Organism: Sphyrna mokarran; assembly: GCA_024679065.1. Lineage (NCBI taxonomy): Eukaryota > Metazoa > Chordata > Chondrichthyes > Carcharhiniformes > Carcharhinidae > Sphyrna > Sphyrna mokarran. Next base: position 39,623,984 of record JAGIQG010000028.1, on the reverse strand, counting down.
TCGAGCAAAACCTTTCATGAATTGAAAACCTCTGTTGAATATTCCCTTAATCATCTCTGTTCGAAGGAGATCAATCCAGCTTCTCCAATTTCTCCACAGACGTGAAGCTCTCATCTCTGCTATCACTTGAGTGAATCTCCTTCACACCCTCTCCAAAACCTTTACACCTTTTCTGAAGTGTGTTGCCCAGAACTGAGCATAATACTGCAGCTCAGGCCTGCCCATAGATTTATAGAGTATATATTCCTTGTTTTTTACTTTCTCATTCATAAACCAAAGAGCTCATTTGCTTTTTAACCAACCTACTCACCTTCTCCTACTATCATTCAAAGACAGTAGGTGAGAATCTCTTACCTTCCCATGGTGTGTTTCTTGTGGCGAGAGGCAGTATGCTATTGGCTCGACTATCTAATCCCACCCCTGGTAATCGGATATCCCACTGATTCCTCCCCAAAGCACCAAGAAACCCACAGTGGAGTTATACCGTTGGCGGGATCAGAAGATCCCACTGGTGTGAACAACCAAAAAATTCCAGCCAGTGTTTTCATGATTCTGAAATGAATGAATCCCGTTTCTGCAATAAAGCATTGACCTGGAGAAAATTACTGATTGAATGTTGCATTAATCTAATTTCGGAAAAAAGGCAAAGAGAAACATTCTGCTGTATTCAGTTTCTAATCATCTTGGCCTTGTCCTTAGCTCTGGTGGTGAAACATAGAACATAGAACAATACAGCACAGAACAGGCCCTTCGGCCTTCGATGTTGTGCCGACCAAAATAAAAAGCAATGCCCCTCCAAACTAAACCATTCCCTTCTCTTCCATAGACTTATCAATTAACCTCTTAAACGCCACCAAACTTGGCGCATCTACAACAGCTGCAGGCAGGGCATTCCACTCCCTAATCACTCTTTGAGTAAAGAACCTACCTCTGATATCCGTCCTATAACTCATACCCCTTAATTTAAAGCTGTGTCCCCTCGTGCAAGCTTTCTCCATCCTAGGAAAAAGGCTATCACTGTCCACCCTATCTAAACCTCTAATCATCTTATATGCTTCAATAAGATCCCCACTTAGCCGCCTCCTTTCTAACGAAAACAACCTCAAATCCTTCAACCGCTCTTCATAGGACCTGCCCTCCATACCAGGCAACATCCTGGTAAACCTCCTCTGTACCCTCTCCAATGCCTCCACATCTTTCTATAATGTGGGGACCAGAACTGCACACAATACTCCAAGTGCGGCCGCACTAGAGTTTTGTACAGTTGCAACATGACGTTGCGGCTCCGAAATTCAATCCCCTACCAATAAAAGCTAAGACTCCATATGCCTTCTTAACAACTTTATCCACTTGACTGCCTACTTTCAGGGATCTATTGACACATACACCAAGATCCTTCTGTTCCTCAACACTATTAAGAGCCATACCATTAGCCCTATACTCTACACATTTATTGTTCCTGCCAAAGTGCATTACCTCACACTTTTCCACATTAAACTCCATTTGCAACCTCTCGGCCCAGCTCTGCAACTTGTCCAAGTCACTCTGTAAACTAAAACACCCCTCTTCACTATCTACCACTCCACCAACTTTAGTATCATCTGCAATGTTCTTGAAGAAACAATGAAGAAACTGAAGAAACAATGTTCTTCAATGTTCATTCACAACATCATTCAACATGCTGCAATTTCCACCAGGAATACACCCCTCTCAAGCGTTCTGAATTGATCCATACAAGAACTGATAGAATGTTATTGAAGGTGCCTGCTATGTATCACTGATTGCACTGTCACCTCTTTTCAAAAGTTGTAGGTTCAAGGCTCAGTCCAGAGACTCAAGGACGTAACCAAGCTAACATTCCAGTGCAGTACTGGGGAGTGTTGCGCTGTCAGAACTCTTTCAGATGAGATGTTAAACCGCAATAGGTTGACGTAAAACAACCCGTGGCACTATTTCAAAGGCAGACCAAGAAGACTAATATTTATCCCTTGACCAAGGGATAATATGTCTTGATGTAGGATTGGTTAATCAACAGGCAGCAGAAAAGAGGGAGAAATGGGACTTTTCAAGTTGTCAGGCTGTGACTTGTGGCGTACCACAAGAATTTGCAATTTACTTAGAGGAACTAGAGTAATGTATCCGGGTTTTCTGATGATAAAAAGCTTGGTGGAAAAGTGAGTTGTGAGGAAGAGACAAAGTGATTGCAAAGAGATAAAGACAGATTATTTGAGTGGACAACAGGTGGCAGGAAGATGGAATATAATTTGGGCAAGGTTATTCACTTTGGTACAAAAAATAGAAAACCAGAATGTTTTTTAAAAGGTGTAAAATTTATAAATGCTGATGTTCTGAGATTTGTATGTGTTCGTTAAGGGACGCAGAAAGTTAGCATGTAGGTGCAGCAAGCTGTTTGAAAGGCTTTTATTGCATATGGTATGGAATGCAAACACAAAGCCTTTGTGCTCTCTGGACATTGTGGGGACGGGGGGTGGTTTATTTATCCTTTTAATCACATTTTGCCTTGATGTTTTAATTTTCATTTGTGATTTGCTTTTTTGTTTCAGGCAGTATCCCTTTAAGAGACTGCCCCTTTAATTTGTCCCTCAGTTTATTTAATTTAGTTTAATTGGTTATTTGATTTATTTAAAATAGGAGTGCAGGCACTTGTTTTGGGCTGTGATGAGACCCCAGCTAGAGGACGGTGTGCAGTTCTAATCTCTGTACCAAAGGAAAGATATGCCTGCCTACAAAGTGGTTTAACAAAGGTTCGCTAAGCTGATTTGTGGGATGGAAAGATTGCCTGTCACGAGAGGCTGAATGAATGAACAAAGAACAAAGAACAAAACAGCACGGGAAACAGGCCCTTCGGCCCAACGAGCCCGCGCCGCCACCCCGATGTTCCCACCTCTACCCATGATCCCTGTCCATGTTGGACAGGACTTGGACAAGTTGCAGAGCTGGGCCGAGAGGTGGCAAATGGAGTTTAATGTGGAAAAGTGTGAGGTAATGCACTATGGCAGAAATAATAAATGTGTAGAGTATAGGGCAAATGGTAGGATTCTTAGCAGTCTAGATGAACAGAGGGATCTTGGTGTGTATGTGCATAGACCCCTGAAAGTAGGCAGTCAGGTCGAGAAGGTTGTTAGGAAGGCATATGGAGTCTTGGCTTTTATTGGTAGAGGGATTGAATTTCGGAGCCGCAACGTCGTGTTGCAACTGTACAAAACTCTAGTGCGGCCGCACTTGGCGTATTGTGTGCAGTTCTGGTCCCCACATTATAAGAAAGATGTGGAGGCATTGGAGAGGGTACAGAGGAGGTTTACCAGGATGTTGCATGGTATGGAGGGCAGGTCTTATGAGGAGAGGCTGAGGGATTTGAGGTTGTTTTCGTTAGAAAGGAGGAGGCTAAGAGGGGACCTGATCGAAAACATATAAGATGATTAGAGGTTTAGATAGGGTGGACAGTGATAGCCTTTTTCCTAGGATGGAGAAAGCTAGCACGAGGGGAAACAGCTTTAAATTAAGGGGTATGAGTTATAGGACGGATATCAGAGGTAGGTTCTTTACTCAAAGAGTGATTAGGGAGTGGAATGCCCTGCATGCAGCGGTTGTAGATGCGCCAAGTTTGGTGGCGTTTAAGAGGTTAGTTGATAAGTATATGGAAGAGAAGGGAATGGTGTAGTTTGGAGGGGCATTGCTTTTTATATTGGTCGGCGCAACATCGAAGGCCGAAGGGCCTGTTCTGTGCTGTAATGTTCTATGGTGTTGGGAGACTTCTTACTGCGAAAGGTGCCACGTAGAACACTACAACACAAACAAGCCCTTCGGCCCACAAGTTGCGCTAATCATATCCATACCTACCAGGCCTATCTATAACCTCAATCCCATGAAATCCCATGTACTCATCCAGAAGTCTCTTAAAAGACCCCAGCGAGTTCGCCTCGACCACCACTGACAGCAGCCGATTCCATTCACTCACCACCCTCTGAGTGAAAAACTTACCCATGACAGTGAACGGAGGGAATAGAGATTTGACTGGACGCCAAATTCCTTGACTTTGCTGTGGTGGGGATGTGGCGTAAACGGCAGGTAAAATCATGCCCAAAGGTTTTCTGTTTTCTTTCTTAAATCATGATACATTGAACTCCTTCTGTATTCCCACTGTTATTACTTATTTGTGTGTATCATATACGTGATCTCACAGAATTTCACAGGATTTCACAGAAAAAAACTGAAATGAGTTTCAGAATAAAATTCCTGGGGCAGAATTCACACTCCCTTGCCTGCCAGTGGGGTGATATGTGATGGGCATCTTGTTGGGTTCTGCCTGCTGTGACTCTGTCACAATTTTACATTGGGGTGGGTGAGGCCTAGCTGACCCAACTGCCCTTTTCCAATTGACACCCTTGAGTGGCCAATTATTAACGCCTGCTTCTTGCCCAGCCTCAATTTTCAGGCTGGTGGGAAGTGTTCAAGGGCATGGCGGGGGAGGGGGCGGTAGAGGGGGAATATCCTAAACTAAACTGGGCTCTGGCCTTGGACAGGAAGGTGGGGATGTGCCTCCATCAGCAGCCCCCTTTTACAATCCTATACTGGCCCTTATAAAGCACAGTCACGACAAGTCACCTTGTTTTAACTGCCTGCGAGGGAAGGAGATGTTTTCCACTGACTGTTCAGATGACAGAAAGGGAAATTCCTGATCCTAAAATCCAGTGCAATTATTACAGAAACTGTATTTCATGTATTAATGCCTGTCGAGGCATGTAGAATCTGGAACATGCTGAAACTCATTCCAACTCATGGCTGTTATACAGAATTCACAAACTTTACATATTGCTGTTATGTAGTTTTCAACTTCTGGTAAATCAATCTATTTTTATAATGATTTTTATAATGGTTATATTTAACTTTGCTTGTGACATCAGTTGATAAGACAGCTTAGGATGGCACGTTGGCACTGTGGTTTGCACTGCCACCTCACAGCGCCAGGGGCCCAGGGTTCAATTCCAGCCTTGGGTCACTGTCTGCATTTAGTTTGCAGTTTCACCCTGTGTCTGTATGGTTTTCCTCCCACAGTCCAAAGATGTGCTGGTTAGATTGCTTGGCAGTGCTAAATTGACCCTAGTGTCAGGGGGATTAGCAGGATAAATATAGAACATAGAACAGTACAGCACAGTACAGGCCCTTCGGCCCTCAATATTATGCCAAGCTATGTCCAAATCCAAGATCAAGTTATCCCACTCTCTATCATTCTGGAGTGCTCCATGTGTCTATCCAATAACCGCTTGAAAGTTCCTAAAGTGTCCGACCCCACTATCACAGCAGACAGTCTATTCCACACCCCAACCAATCTCTGAGTGAAGAATCTACCTTGGACGTCCCTTCTATATCTCCCACCATAAGCCTTATAGTTATACCGCCTAGTAACAGCTACATCCACCCAAAGAAATAGTCTCTGTTACGTCCACTCTATCAATCCCCTTCATCATCTTATAAACCTCTATTAAGTCACCTCTCATCATCCTCCGCTCTAAAGAGAAAAGCCCCAGCTCCCTCATAAAATGGGAACAGAAACTGTCAGGTATGGGCACAAACAAAAAGTGGAGCTTGTTCAAGGAACAAATACTGCATGTCCCTGTCAGGTAGGGAGGAAATGGCAGAGTGAGGGAACCATGGTTTACAAAGGAGGTTGAATGTCTTGTCAAGAGGAGAAAGGAAGTGTATGTAAGGATGAGAAAACAAAGTTCAGTTGGGTCGTTTGAGGGTTACAAGGTAGCTAGGAATTAGTTAAAATCAATATTTGGAAAGTTAAAGTCACCCATGATAATTACCCTGTGACCTCCACATCTTTCTTTGCCATTTCCTTCTCCACATCTCTATTACTATTTGGGGGCCTATCGAAAACTCCTAACACCGTGACCGATCCTTTCCTATTTCTAACTTCAGGCCATATTGCCTCAGTAGGCAGATTCCCCTCAAAATGCCTTTCAGCAGCTATTAAATTATCCTTGATTAACAATGTACTCCTCCACTTCTTTTATTGCCTTCTCTCTGTAGGCTTACAGGAATAGGGCCTGGCTAGGATTGTGGTCAGTACAAACTTGATGGGCTGAATGGCCTCCTGTACTTTAGGGGTTCTAGGATTCTATGATCCTTATTCTGTTACTCTACATTGTCACTACGGCCTTCCAACTATCAGTACTCCAGAAAAGACCCTGCCCTGGAATGCTAATCTCATGGAGGTTCATGTAAACTCAGGATAGATGTCTGAAGGTATCTGGTTCACTGGACTGGAGCTAAGGATATTATTGTAGCATGAAATTAGAAAACATTAGAGATTAACCACTCAGCTACTGAATTCACGAACTGTAATCTGAGGTGTTCAGCAGTTTTGTAAGTCTTTAACTTACAGAAATTAGATTCAGACAACAAACTTTCAGAAGCTTGTTGTGTGAATCTAATTTCTGTAAGTTAAAGACTCTGCATGCATAGAACATAGAACATTACAGCACAGAACAGGCCCTTCGGCCTTCGATGTTGCGCTGACCAATATAAAAAGCAATGCCCCTCCAAACTAAACCATTCCCTTCTCTTCCATATACTTATCAACTAACCTCTTAACCGCCACCAAACTTGGCGCATCTACAACTGCTGCAGGCAGGGCATTCCACTCCCTAACCACCCTTTGGGTAAAGAACCTGCCTCTGATATCCGTCCTATAACTATCACCCCTTAATTTAAAGCTGTGTCCCCTCGTGCTAGCAAAGCTCTCATTCATGCAGAGCTCTCATTCCTGGCACACAGTCATTAGGGGAGAAATGATTCATGCAGCACTGCTTCCAGCACAGCGAAGCTGACCGCCTCGATTCCCCAGTGGCAGATAGCGCTACAGGCCGCTAACTGTGTGGCCATGGTACCTGCCTCATTGAGGAACACTGAGATGGTTACACGGGTCCTGCCTCACAGCACTGCTTACTAGATTAGCATCTCAAGGACCTGCTGTTTTTGGGATACTTACAGATGACAGTCCCTATGCTGATGGAATAACAATAGAATCAGCTGTCCTTCAAATGAGATTTTGGAATCAGTTTGGAATAGTTTTCCCCCAATGTTGTGTATAGAGTTAGCCAGCTTTTCTGAAATTTGTAAATTGGTATTTAAGAGGGTTCATTAAATTCCAAAAGGTAAACCTAACTCGGTTAACTACAGACCCATTAACCTTATGTTAGTGACTTTCAAATTGATAAAATTGATCATTAAGAACATAATTCAATCTGAAAATAACTGAATAATACCAACATGATATGATCTCCAAAGATGTATGGATTAGGTTGATTGGTCATGTGAAATTACCTCTTAATGTCAGGGGTGTAGTAGGGTAAATAAGAATGGTTATGGGGTAGGAATTGTGATCGATGCAGACTCAATGGGCCAAATGGCCTCGTTCTGCACTGCTTGTCTTTGGCAAGGCCAAACAGATGCATGGGGATAGAAATTTCCAATGTTCAAGAGGACTGAAATAATTAACTTGCAGAATGGACAAATACTTACAAATGAATTTCAACACAGATAAATGTAAATTAGGACATTTTGATGGGAAGAGTAGGGAAGTCACCTTACTTGGAAGATACAAGTTCAAGGCGGGTGAGGGGGGTAGAAAAACAAGGGATCCGGAGTTTGAATATATCAGTCACCAACGTTGGGTGACAGGTTAACAAGGCCATAAAGAAAGCAAACCAAACACAAAGTTTTACTGCTAAGGAGATAGAATTAAAAAGTAGAAGCTAGTTGAACCTCTATCGACCCTTGCAGTTCTAGTCACCACATTATAAATGGGATGGAGAGGTATTGGAGATTGTGCAGTGAAGCTTTATGAAGAGGCTCCCAGCTGTGTGGATGTCCACATCAGGAAGGGATGAAAGAAGGAGGTGACCTAATGGAAGTCTTTAAAACTGTCAACAATTAGTGGATGCAGAGGGACTGTTTCCTCGTGAGGAAGATTATATCAATATCAGGCAGTCACACAGTAATTCAGGGTGCAATTGTGAAGAAGATTCTTCACTCAGAGTGTGACAGAATCATAGAACCTTACATTACAGAAAATGGCCCTTCGGCCCATCAAGTCTGCACCGATCACATAGAACATAGAATATTACAGCGCAGTACAGGCCTTCAGCCGTCGATGTTGCGCTGACCAGTGGAACCAATCTAGTAACCTTCTCACCTCTAAACTATTCCAATATTATCCATATGCCTATCCATTGACCATTTGAACGCCCTTAAAGTTGATGAGTCCACAACTGCTGCAGGCAGGACATTCCATGCCCTTACTACCCTCTGAGTAAAGAACCCACCTGTAACATCTGTCCTATAACTACCACCCCTTAATTTAAAGCTATGTCCCCTTGTGTTAGCCATCACCATCCAAGGAAAAAGGCTCTCACTGTCCACTCTATCTAACCCTCTGATCATCTTATATACCTCAATTAGGTCACCTCTTTACCTTCTGTCTAATGAAAATAGCCTCAAGTCCCTCAGCCTTTCCTCATAAGACCTTCCCATTATACCAGGCAACATCCTGGTAAAATCTCAATCCCATCCAGGCCCTAACTCCATATCCCTACATATTTTACCCACTAATCCCTCTAACCTAAGCATCCTAATACATGAAGGACAATTTTTTAGCATGACCATTCAACCTAACTCAGCTGCTGAATTCACTAACTGTAATCTGAGGTGTTCAGCAGTTTTGCGTCACTCAAAGTTTGTTGTTTGAATCTAATTTCTGTAAGTTAAAGACCCTGCATGCAGAGCTTTCATTGTGGAAAAGTGTGGAGTGATTCACTTTGGTAAGAGTAATATGTGTGCAGAATATAGGGCTAATAGTAGGACTCTGAGTAGTGTAGATGAGCAGAGAGATCTCGGTGTACAGGTGCATAGATCCCTGAAAGTTGGTTCTCAAGTTGAAAAGGTTGTTAAGAAGGCGTATAGCGTGTTAGCATTTATTGGTAGAGGGATTGAATTTCAGAGCTGAGATGTTATGTTGCAACTGTACGAAACTCTGGTATGGCCGCACTTGAAGTATTGCGTACAGTTTTGGTCGCCACATTATAAGAAAGATGTGGAGGCATTGGAAAGGGTGCAGAGGAGGTTTACCAGGATGTTGCCTGGTATGATGGGTAGATCTTATGAGGAAAGGCTAAGGGACTTGAAATTATTTTCATTAGAGAGAAGAAGGCTAAGAGGTGACTTAATTGAGACATATAAGATGATCAGAGGGTTAGATAGGATGGATAGTGAGAGCCTTTTTCCTTGGATGGAGATGGATAACACAAGGGGACATAGCTTTAAATTAAGGGGTGGTAGTTATAGGACAGATGCTAGAGGTGGGTTCTTTACTCAGAGGATAGTAAGGGCGTGGAATGCCCTGCCTGCAGCAGTTGTGAACTCGTCAAGTTTAAGGGTGTTCAAATGGGCAGTGGATAGGCATATGGATAACATTGGAATAGTTTAGGATAGAGGGTCATAAAATTGGTTACATTGGTCGGCGCAACATCGAGGGCCGAAGGGCCTGTACTGCGCTGTAATGTTCTATGTTCTAACCTGCACATCTTTGGACTATAGGAGGAAACCGAAGCACCCGGACGAAACCCACGCACATACGAGGAGAATGTGCAAACTCCACGCAGACAGTGACCCAAGCCGGGAATCAAACCCAGGGCCTTGGAGCTGTGAAGCAGCAGCGCTAACCACTGTGCTACTGTGCCGCCCAGAATGTGGAAATTGCTCCCAAAGGGAGTGATAGGGAATCACAGTGACACAGTGGTTTAGGTCTGCTGTCTCACTGCACTAGAACCCAGGTTCAATTTGCAGCTTGGGTTATGATCTGTGCAGAGTCTGCACATTCTCCCCGTGCCTGTGTGGGTTTCCTCTGGGTGCTCCAGTTTCTTCCACAGTGTGAAAGATGTGCATTGGCCATGCTAAATTCTCCTTCAGTGTACCCGAACAGATACTGGAGTGTGGCGGTAAGGGGAATTTCACAGTGACTTCAAACCCTACTTGTGACCCAGTTAAATAAATTTTAAACTTAAAGCTTTTGAAGTGAATAGTATCAATACAGTAAAGGAGAAGCAAGACAAACATGAAGGAGAACAGAATCAAGGATGACAATGATAGATTTAGATGAGAAAGGGTAAGTGAGAATGGAAGGAACGTAAACATGGGTTTAGAACATAGAACATTACAGCGCAGAACAGGCCCTTCGGCCTTCGATGTTGCGCCGACCAATTATGGAAAAAAAAGCAATGACCCTCCAAACTAAACCATTCCCTTCTCTTCCATAAACTTATCAACTAACCTCTTAAACACCACCAAACTTGGCGCATCTACAACTGCTGCAGGCAGGGCATTCCATACCCTAACCACCCTCTGGGTAAAGAAGGTAAAGTTTGGACTGGTTTGGAGTGGTTGGGCTGAATGGCCTGTTTCTGTGATGTATATCCTCATTAATCTGACATCAGTCGAGTCATTGACTAGATTTTCACTAAGACTGGATCAATCAGGAATCCCTTCTAAACTGCAGTGGCTTCAGATGTCTGAAACAAGACACCATTTTCCAGCTGCGTTTTCAAGAGTGTCCCTTGAAGGTACAGACTGCTTCCTGACAAAAACACAAATCCTAAAATAGCTGACTCCACGTTCCTCATGCCCACTCTGCCAAACTCATGTCCATTCACCGACTGTTCATTTTATAGAACCAGTGTTCACCATGTTTGAAAGTGGGATGTGTAAATAAAAATGTAGTTAATTTTCCCATTTGCTTGGAAAAGAATCTGATCGGCAAGTGGACGATAAAATAAAACCATAAAACATCAAACATTTGTAAACACTTGTCTTATGTAAATAAACATCATGGCAGCAAAGATCAGAGAGCCTGAGTTGTCAATAAAACAATGTTTTCACTGGGGAGCAGGTGCCTTGTTATCTGAGCTCTCAGCCAATGTTACATTATGAAGTATGGCTGCTACAGCTCCTAACTCTCTGAGGCACAATAGGTCCAGTCCATGACTCTGAGTCAGGAGCACCAGATTTGAATCCCACCCCAGAACTTGATGGCCCAGGAAGTTGCCTTCATAATGTGGCCAAATGGATTGATGACAACCAGCAAAAACTTTCCAAACACACCAATGGCTGGTGGTCAGAGCAGGAGAAACTCCTGGTGAGCTATGCTTGATGTGGAGTGACATCCCTCAAGCTATACACCCCCAGCAACAAACAAGTGACTAGTTCTGGGAATTAGAAGCAATGGAAAGAGATGAAAGTCTGTCTTGGTGCTTGTGAGTTTACTATCAAATAAATCAGTTGGATTTAAACCTGCTGTTGTTAGACTTCCTACTTGGTGCACCACCAGCAGGAATGGCCAGGAAATCCCTCCCCATTTGTTTGTTCACATTTGTGCAATATATTCTCCAGCTTAGCCATGTCTGATGTTTGCGTTGTTTGGGAACGGGCTGAATAACCTGGACGTTACGCTCCTGAACACGGACCACCCTACTGATCTGTCATGGCAGTGCGCAACTGTGAGAGTCTTGGACAAGTCTCAAAGGCCACATCCTGAAAGATGGTGAAAAGAGGGTCGATGGAGGGCTAGAAGTTCTGTATGTGGTGTCTATCGTTCGTTCCCTGAGACAGTATGCTAATCAGTACAGAATATAGTGAACAGTTGATGGGGTCAAGACATTGCTTCCTGAGGAAGTGAGATGAGCTTTAATGTTGCAGAGTGGGTATGAAAGTGCTCCTTTACTATAATAGGCAGCAGCAATCTCTGTCTGTTCCTGTCTTCCTATGGAAGATGTCTGATGGGCCATCTCTCCCATTTGGACAGCTATTACAGTTTGAGTCACATCTGATTCCTGATGAACATCTCCTGCCAGCTCCAGCAGCGTTTATATATCCCCTTCCTGTCTTACAGCAGGTATTCCTGACAGCTTCTCCTGTTATACTGCACCCAAGAGTTATTCCCTCTGCAGGGCCCAGCTCCACATCACTGCTGTTCCTGGGGTCGGCAGACACTAGTCCAGCCCCCTTCCCCAGATTGAAAATCCAACAATTTGAGGCAGTTTCTCCTGAGGTGGGTTGAGAAAATCAGGATCTGTTCTGGGACCCCTGCTGTTTGTCATTTTCATAAATGACCTGGATGAGGAAGCGGAGGGATGGGTTAGTAAGTTCGCCGACGATACAAAGATCGGTGGTGTTGTGGATGGTCTGGAGGGATGCCAAAAATTGCAGCGGGACATAGACAGGATGCAAGACTGGGCGGAGAAGTGGCAGATGGACTTCAATGCAGATAAATGTGTAGTGGTCCATTTTGGCAGGAATATTGGGATGAAGGGGTACAATATAAGGCGTAGAAGTCTTAGCTGTGTTGTAGAGCAGAAGGATCTCGGGGTCCGGGTCCATAGGACTCATAAATCGGCCTCGCAGATGGAGGAAGTGGTCAAGAAGGCGTACGGTGTACTGGCCTTCATTAATCGAGGAATAGAGTTTAGGAGTCAGGAGGTAATGATGCAGCTCTATAAGACTCTTGTCAGACCCCAGTTGGAGTATTGTGCGCAGTTCTGGTCACCTCATTATAGGAAGGATGTAGAGGCTATTGAGAGAGTTCAGAGGAGATTTACAAGGATGCTGCCTGGATTGGGAGGCAGGCCTTATGAAGATATGTTGAGGGAGCTGGGACTCTTCTCACTGGAGAGACGTAGGTTGAGAGGCGACCTGATAGAGGTTTATAAAATGTTGAGAGGAATAGATAGGGTGGACTCTCAGAGACTATTTCCCCGAGCTGAAATGGTCACTACGAGAGGACACAGATTTAAGGTGCAGGGAAGCAAATACAAAGGAGATGTCAGGGGTAGGTTTTTCACTCAGAGGGTGGTGAGTGAATGGAACCGACTGCCGTCGGAGGTTGTTGAGGCAAACTCGCTGGGATCTTTTAAGAGACTTCTGGATGAGTATATGGAAACGAGTGGGATAGGGGGTTATAGATAGGTCTGTGGATTGGTAGATGTGATCGGCGCAACTCGTGGGCCGAAGGGCCTTTTTGTGCTGTATTGTTCTATGTTCTATATATTCCCACTCTGCACATCCAGTTCAGGAACAAAAATTACTAAGAACAAAGAACAGTACAGCACAGGAATCGGCCCTTCAGCCCTCCAAACCTGCGCTATAATGCCAGCCCAAACTAAAACCGGAGTCTTTACAGACACTTACAGAGTCCGTATTCTTCCACTGCCATCCTATTCATGTGAGGAGGGAATTCCAGAGATTAGGCCATAGTTTAAAATGTTTACAGGTGGTAGAGTGATTAAATTTAGTGACGTGCGTGAGGGATGAGTTGGGGAGTTGCAGAGAATTGAGAAGCTTGTAGGGCTGGAAGTGTTAGGCTGGATAGGGAATGCTCACACTTTCTGGGATGTGCTTCAGAGTTTGAGCTGTGTTATGGCTGCATAATGCTCTTTCTTTCAGAGCAGTGATGACTTTGGATGTGCCGCAGGTCCACAGTGTGAGAATAGGAGATGAATAGGAGTTTGTGCTTGGCAGCAAAGAGAATTCAAGGTCCAGATACCATTCAGAACATCAAAAGCAATGCTTGAAATTCCTCCAGACTTGAAAGTTATCACCAATATAGTTATCAGCAGGAACTCCTGACAGCTTATTCTGTTGTGGGACTAGTCATAGGATTACAGAATCATACACTGCAGAAGAGACCTTTTGGCCCACTGAATCTCCACCTGACCTCCCACCTAATCCCATTTACCAACACGTGGCCCGTAGCCCCGAATGTTATGATGGGCCAAATGCTCATCCAGATACTTTTTAAAGGATGTGAGGCATCCCGCCTCCACCACCCTCCCAGGCAGCGCATTCCAGACCATCACCACCCTCTGGGTAAAGAAGTTTTTCCTTACGTCACCCCTAAACCTCCTGCCCTTCACCTTGAATCTATGTGTCCTCATGACTGACCCTTCAGCTAAGGGTATCAGCTGCTCCTTATTCACTGTGTGCATGCCCCTCATAATCTTGTACACCTCTATCAGCCCCTTAGCCTTTTCTGCTCCAATGAAAACAATCTAAGCGTACACAACTTCTCTTCATAACTTAAATGTTTCATTCCCCGGCAGCATCCTGGTGAATCTCCCCTGCATCGAGTGCAATCACATCCTTCCTATAACGTGGTGACTGGGACTGTACACGTTATTCTAGCTGTGGCCTCACCAATGTTCTAACTAAGAGACTGGGATTTTCTGTGGCCTGTCTGCCTTTATGGTTGGTGGGAGGTTTCGTTGGCCAAGAGGCCTTCACGTTTTAGCAGTGACCTTGATCTAGGGCGGGGTGTGCTGTCAGGGCTGAAATAAAATTAACAAATATGCCTGGGGACTGAGGTCTGTGTTTGATTGAGCTGTCTGCATACTTGTGCCAGAGTTTTCACATGGCTATTTAATTTTCAGGGTCAGCAGTTCCTCGAGCTCAGCCCCCCAGCAGTTGCCCCCTGAGGGAGGACATTGGAAACACCAACCCACACACTACCTATTTTCGGTGCCTCCCCGGCAGGGCTCAATCTTTTACACAGCACATTGCAGCATGGTTGGCTGAGTGGATAGTCAGATGCTCCTTCCTCGAGTAGAAAAGTCATGTGCTAGAGGACACTGGTTTAATTTGCATAGGGAAAAGTTCAGAGGAGATGTGCAAGACCAGTTCTTTGCACAGAAAGTGCAGATTCGATAGGGTCTTTTAAGAGACTCCTGGATGAATACATGGGACTTAGAAAGATTGAGGGTTATAGGTAGGGATATGTTCAGTGCGACTTGTGGGCCGAAGGGCCTGTTTGTGCTGTAGTTTTTCTCTGTTCTATAAGGTGGTGAATGTGTGGAACAAGCTGCCCAGGGAAGTGGTGGGAGCAGGTACGATAGCAGCATTTAAGGGGCAACTTAAATATTGCCCCTTAAGTATGTTCTAACACGACAAATACATGAGTAGGGTGAGAACGGAAGGATATGGACTCCATAAATGCATATGGTTTTAGTTTAAGCAGGCATATGATCAGCACAGGCTTAGCGAGACGAAGGGCCTGTGTGTGTGCTGCATTTTTCTTTTTTCTTTAATTGAGTAGCCAGCGTGGAATTTAACTCTTGGGCTAATTGTGGCTGAGAACGAGTTTCGCTGAGTGCACACTCCCAATGAATTCAGACATTCCACCAATATTTATTGGAATCTGTGTGTTGCTGGCTCGGCCAGTGTTTATTAACCAATCTGAATTGCCCTTCAGAAGGTGATGGTGAGCTGCTTTCTGAACCGCAACAGGTACACCCACAGTGCTGTTAGAGAGGAAACTTCAGCCGGGCTGAACTGTTTATCACTCCAGTTCCATAGCAATGGGCCATAACCTTCAGCTAGCGCTGTAAAATGATGCCGAGTGACGAGTGGTGTGCCTCAGGGGTCTGTTTTGGGGCCCCTGCTGTTTGTAATTTTTATAAATGATCTGGATGAGGGTATTGAGGGATGGATCAGTAAATTTGCAGATGATACTAAAGTTGGTGGTGTGGTAGATAGTGAAGAGGGGTGTTTTAGTTTACAGAGTGACTTGGACAAGTTGCAGAGCTGGGCCGAGAGGTGGCAAATGGAGTTTAATGTGGAAAAGTGTGAGGTAATGCACTTTGGCAGGAACAATAAATGTGTAGAGTATAGGGCTAATGGTAGGGCTCTTAATAGTGTTGAGGAACAGAAGGATCTTGGTGTATGTGTCAATAGATCCCTGAAAGTAGGCAGTCAAGTGGATAAAGTTGTTAAGAAGGCATATGGAGTCTTAGCTTTTATTGGTAGGGGGATTGAATTTAGGAGCCGCAGCATCATGTTGCAACTGTACAAAACTCTAGTGCGGCCGCACTTGGAGTATTGTGTGCAGTTCTGGTCCCCACATTATAAGAAAGATGTGGAGGCATTGGAGAGGGTACAGAGGAGGTTTACCAGGATGTTGCCTGGTATGGAGGGCAGGTCCTATGAAGAGAGGTTGAAGGATTTGAGGTTGTTTTCGTTAGAAAGGAGGCGGCTAAGAGGGGATCTTATTGAAGCATATAAGATGATTAGAGGTTTAGATAGGGTGGACAGTGATAGCCTTTTTCCTAGGATGGAGAAAGCTAGCACGAGGGGACACAGCTTTAAATTAAGGGGTATGAGTTATAGGACGGATATCAGAGGTAGGTTCTTTACTCAAAGAGTGATTAGGGAGTGGAATGCCCTGCCTGCAGCTGTTGTAGATGCGCCAAGTTTGGTGGCGTTTAAGAGGTTAGTTGATAAGTATATGGATGAGAAGGGAATGGTTTAGTTAGGAGGGGCATTGCTTTTTATTTTGGTCGGCACAACATCGAAGGCCGAAGGGCCTGTTCTGTGCTGTATTGTTCTATGTTCTATGTTCTATGCTCCACTTACCCACTGCGGAATGTAAAACCTCTGCTTAGAGTCCACAGCCAAAGAGACCCTGAAGGCCACAACACAGGGAGCTCAGGGAGGTCACATCCTCCTTTTACCACCTTGGCTGCCATAAAGTAGGCAGGTTTAAAGAGAGGAGTGAAAGTGACAGGCAGGGAGTAGTCAAGGGGCTGGAATTTGGCAGGTCAGATCTTTGGGACTGTGTGAATAGGTGATGGGTGTAGCAGGGGTCAGGTCAGAACCACTCTGGAGTGAGTAAAGGATCCCCATGCTGTATGGAGTGGGGGAATACCTCATAGGTTGATTAGTCAGAGATGTATGATGCGGGGCTCAGTCTGGTCTTTTTTAAACAGTTACACTGAAGTTAAAAACTTTTATTTCTTCCAAGTCTTCCTGAGCAACCATTAATGCATCATAGAATCAAAGAGAACGTAGCACCTTCAGCCCAACTGGTCCATGCCGACCATGGTATCCTCTCAGCTGATCCCAATTACCCACCACATTTGCCCCATATCCCTCTAATCCTTTCCCATCCATGTACTTATCCAAATGCTTTTTAAATTTGGGCCTGTGTCTGTGGGAGTTTGCACATTCTCCCCGTGCTTGCGTGGGTTTTCTCCGGGTGCTCCAGTTTCCTCCCACATCCCAAAGATGTGCTCTTAGGCTAATTGGCAAAACAAATTCTCCCTAAATTGTCTCAAATTTGGTTTTTAATCCATAGATCTATAAACAAGGACAGGGATCACGGGTAGAGGTGGGAACATCGGGGTGGCGGCACGGGCTCGTTGGGCCGAAGGGCCTGTTTCCCGTGCTGTTTTGTTCTTTGTTCTTTATAAATGTTGTCATTGAACCTGCCTCAACCACCTTTTCTGGCAGCTCATTCTCTGCATGAAGAAGTTGTCCTTTAGGTCCCTTTTAAATCTTTCCCCTCTCATCATAGACCTCGGCTTTCTAGTTTTCAATTCCCCTTCCTTGGGAAAAAGACTATTTGCATTCATCCTATCTAGATCCTCATGATTTTATAAATCTCAATAAGGTCACGCCTTATTCTTCTATGCTCCAAGAAATAAAATCCTCGCCTGGCCAATTGCTCCCCATAACTCAGACCCATTAGTCCTGCAACATCCTCATAAATCACTGACAGAAACATTTGAAGTTAGCGATTTATCAGATATTTCCCAACCCAGCACAATTACTCAGGGACAGTTAACACTTCCAGGCAATTGCCAGATAAATCGTTATCTGGAAACCTCTGAGAGAGATTCCCCAAAGCACCTTTGGGATACTCCCCAAATCAATCACTGGGGAGCCAGGAAATTACAGGCCAATTTGTTTGATTCTGAAAAAAATCATCAATCTATGCGATAAGCGAAATGTATTAAATACAACTTTCCTAATGACACTTGTATTTCTGAATATTGCAATCAGCATGTTGAAGTAAATGATTGATTGGCTTGCTGTATGACAGATGTTCAGTCAATTAGTTTTAGTAGAAATTTGAGCAGATCACTTCACGGATTCCACTTGTGACCAGGCGATAGGAAATTGTGTTTGTTCTAATTGTTTTCCTGATTAAACAAAGAACAAAGAAAAGTACAGCACAGGAATAGGCCCTTTGGCCTTCCAAACCTGCCCTTACTTGGTCCATATTGTCTCCTTATTTATGTACCCACTTAGATGTTCCTTAAATGTTGCCAATATGCCTACTTCCACCACATTCTCTGGAAGCGCGTTCCAGGCACCAGCCACTCACTGCATGTAAAACTTTCTCCGCACATTTCCCTTAAACTTCCCTCTCTCACATTGAACCTGTGTCCCCTTGTAATTGACACTTCCATCTTTGGAAAAAGCCTCTGACTATCCACCATGTCTATGCCTCTCATAACTTTGAAGACGTCTATCAGGACTCCCCTCAGCCTCCATCTTTCCAGTGAAAACAGTCCTCGTTTATTAAGTTTCTCCTCAATGCCAACACTCTCGAGACTGGGCAACATCCTGCTGAACTTTCTTTGCACTCTCTCCAAAGCTTCCATGCCCTTCTGATAATGTGGTGACCATTCTCCAAATGCAACCTAACCAAGGTTTTATTTAAAAAAATAAATGTTTATTTATAAACATTGATTCACAGTGGAGAGACAGACATGACACAAAACTACCTTAAACACTGGCTTTTAAGAAACACATCTATTTATTTATTCTACATCATATGAATGAGGCTGTGTGGTGTTAAATATAATAGTTGAGCATGTTGTAATTATTGGAGTTTTACAAGAAAGAGGGATAACTATGAATTTTTTTATTCACTCGTGGGCATCGCTGGCTGGCCAGCATTGCCCTTAATGCCTTTGGGAAGGAGGTGGTGAGCTATCTTCTTGAATCACTGCAGTCCATGTTCTGTGGGTTGACCCACAATGCTGTTAAAGATTTTGACCCATAGACTGCGAATGAATGGTGATATATTTCCAGGTGTGGCACTATCGCTGTGCTGAATGGGACAGACTTCAAACCAATCTAGCAACTCAAGATTGGGCATCCATGAGGCATTGTGGGCCATTAACAGTAGCCGAATTGTACTGCAACACAATCTGCAACTTCATGGCCTGGTATATCCCCCACTCAACCAATAGCCAGGGGACCAACCCTGGTTCAATGGAAAGTGCAGGAGAGCATGCCAGAAGCAGCACCAGGCATATCTGAAAATGAGGTGTCAACCTGATGAAGCTCCCAAACAGGCCACTTGCATGCCAAATGACAAAAACAGCAAGTGATGGACAGAGCTAAGCGATCCCACAATCAACAGATCTAAATACTGCAGTCCTTCCACATCCAGTTGAGAATGACGGTGGACAATTAAACAACCCACTGGAGGAGGCGGCTCCATAAATATCCCCATCCTCAATGATGGAGGAGCCCAGCACATCAGTGCAAAAGATAAGCTTGAAATATTTGTAGCAATCTTCAGCCAGAAGTGTCGAGTGGATGATCCATCTTGGCCTCCTCCGGTGGTCCCCACATATCAGTTTCCAGTCCATCTACAAGCCACAGATCAGGAGTGTGATGGAGTATTCCCCACTTGTCTGGACGTGTTGTTCCAAGAACACTCAAGAAGCTTGACAACATCCTGCACATAGCAGCCCGCTATGGTTGGCACCACATCTACAAACATTCAATCCCTCCACCACTGACACAGTAGCAGCAGCATGTACTATCTACAAGATGCACTGCAGCAATTCACCAAAGGCCCTTAGACAGCACCTTCCAAACCCACGACCACTTCCAGCTAGACGGACAAGAGCAGCAAATGAATGGGAAGATCACCACCTGTAAGTTCCTCTCCAAATCACACATCTTCCT
Organism: Sphyrna mokarran; assembly: GCA_024679065.1. NCBI lineage: Eukaryota > Metazoa > Chordata > Chondrichthyes > Carcharhiniformes > Carcharhinidae > Sphyrna > Sphyrna mokarran. The sequence goes on along the minus strand of JAGIQG010000028.1, from coordinate 39,604,148 downwards.
GACTTGGAAATATATTGCGGTTCCTTCGCAGTCACTAAGTCAAAATCCTAGAATTCCCTCCCTAACGGGTCAACCCATAGAACATGGTGTACAGCGATTCAGGAAAGCAACTCACTGGCACCTTATCAAGGGCAACTAGGGATGAGCAATAAATGTTGGCCAGCCAACAATGCCCATTTTCCACGAATGAATAAAAAAAAGTCAGGATGGTGAGTGGCTTGGAGGGGATGTGCTGAGGGAGCTTTACAGGGTGAATGTTGGATGAATGTTTCCCTCATGAGGATATCTGGAGCTGGGGCACTGTTTCAAATTAGGCAGCTCCTGTTTAAGACCGGGGATGAAGAGGATATTCTTCTCTCCAAAAATCCAAAGAGAAGAGAGCATTGATGGCTGGATCTCTGAATATAATATGGCCTATATAGACAGATTATTGATTAACAAGGGAATCAACAGTTATTGGAGCAGGGATGGAAGTGGAGCAAGCAGGAAAGTGAAGTTAAAGTTACAATCAAATCAGTCATTCTTGAATACTGGTACAGGTTCAATGGGCTGAATAGCTTAATCCAAGTCCTATTTTTTATGCTCTTACAGGGCTCCAGGCTTCATTCTAAAGCTCATTGCAGGAACTCCTGCAATGTCCCATCCATAAGGAATCTTGCTGGGCCTCTCCTGGTGGGGAATTTTCCCACCAATCAGCCTGGTTTAGAAGTGCTGCTGAGGAGCCAACACTGTCATCCTGCTGCCTCCTTCCCCTTCACCCAGTCCCTTATACTTCGCTTTCCCCATTCCCCATCCCCCTTCCGCATTCCCTTTCCTGTTCCCATTATCCATTTCGCTTCTCTCTTCCCCCTTCTCCATTCTCCTTCCTCTTCTCCCTTCCCATTCCCCCCTTCCCCTCCACCCTTCCCCCTTCCCTGCCTCTGTCCCCTTCCCCTTCACCTGCTTCTGTCCCCTTCTCTATCTCCTTTCCCCACCCCTCTTCCCCATCCCTTCCGCCCCCTTTCCCACCCCTTCCTCAACCCCCATCCACCCATCCTTTCCCAAACCCCCCCCTCCCAATCTCCCCCCAGCTCCCTTCTGCACCCCCTTCCCTACTCCCCCTTCTGTACCTCCCTACCCCAGCCCCCTTTTACCCATCTTCCTCATGCCCCTTCTCATCCTTCTGCATTAGTAATCAAGGATTTAAGATAATTGGTAAATAGCCCAATCTTTGGCCGTGGATTGTTGTGATCTGGAATACAGAGCTTGAAAGGGTGTTGGTGAGAGCAGATTAAATCTTTTCAGAAGTGAATTAGTTAAGGAGTTGAAGGGTTAAAATTTGCAGGGCTCTGTAAGGATAAAGGAGTTTGACTAATTGGCTAATGCTTCCAGTGGGTGGAAGGGTCACCTTCTGCGCTGTATGATTCTGATTCTCTCCTGCAAGTGGATGCTGCAGAGGTCTAGACTCGAGCTTGTGTTTAGTTTCCAGCTGGGGAGACCAGGAGACATGCAGATAATAATTCCGAGTGATTGCAAAGTCATTAAGACATTTGACTCTTTCCTTTCCATTGTGAGAATGGATGTGGAATACATTCACATGTGAAAATGGATCCAGGCTATGAGAAGCTTATTGTGCCAAGTGCTCAACTTAAAGCTTTGATTTAATGATAAGGAAATGGCATTTTATACTACAACATAGAACATAGAACATTACAGCGCAGAACAGGCTCTTCAGCCTTCGATGTTGCGCTGACCAATTAAGAAAAAGCAATGACCCTCTAACCTAAACCATTCCCTTTTCGTCCATAAACTTATCTACTAACTTCTTAAACGCCCCCAAACTTGGCGCATCTACAACTGACGCAGGCAAGGCATTCCATACCCTTACCACCCTCTGGGTAAAGAACATACCTCTGACATCCGATCTATAACTACCACCCCTTAATTTAAAGCTATGTCCCCTCGTGTTAGCTTTCTCCATCCTAGGTAAAAGGCTATCACTGTCCACCCTATCTAAACCTCTAATCATCATCTTATATTTTAATGTTCATTACTGAAGGGAATTGGAGTAAAGAAAACCTACCACAATTGTCCCTTGTTTTGGTGAGAGCACATCTTGGGTGGCATGGACAAGTTAGGCTGAAGGGACTGTTTCCATGCTGCTAATCTCTACGATTCTAAGTGGAATATTATGTGCGGTGTGCGGCCTCCACATATAAGAAAGAATATATTTGCATTGGGTGAGGTACAGCAAACGTTCACTAATTTTATGCCTGGGATGAGGAGGTTGATAAGAACATAGAACATAGAACATTACAGTGCAGAACACGCTCTTCAGCCCTCGATGTTGCGCTGACCAATTAGGAACAAGCAGTGACCCTCTAACCTAAACCATTCTGTTTTCATCCATAAACTTATCTACTAACCTCTTAAACGCCACCAAACTTGGCGCATCTACAACTGACGCAGGCAAGGCATTCCATACCCTTGCCACCCTCTGCGTAAAGAACCTACCTCTGACATCTGTCCTAAAACCACCACCCCTTAAATTAAAGCTATGTCCCCTCGTGCTAGCTTTCTCCATCCTAGGAAAAAGGCTATCACTGTCCACCCTATCTAAACCTCTAATCATCTTATATGTTTCAATAAGGTCTCCTCTTAGCCGCCTTCTTTCTAACGAAAACAACCTCAAATCCCTCAGCCTCTCTTCATAAGACCTGCCCTCCATACCAGGCAACATCCTGGTAAACCTCCTCTGTACCCTCTCCAATGCCTCCACATCTTTCTTATAATGCGGGGACCAGAACTGCACACAATACTCCAAGTGCGGCCGCACTAGAGTTTTGTACAGTTGCAACATGACGTTGCGGCTCCGAAATTCAATCCCCCTACCAATAAAAGCTAAGACTCCATATGCCTTCTTAACAACCTTATCGACTTGATTGCCAACTTTCAGGGATCTATGCACAGATACACCAAGATCCCTCTGTTCATCAACACTATTAAGAGTCCTACCATTAGCCCTATACTCTACACATTTGTTATTCCTGCCAAAGTGAATTACCTCACACTTTTCCACATTAAACTCCATTTGCCACCTCTCGGCCCAGCTCTGCAACTTGTCCAAGTCTCTCTGCAAACTATAACACCCTCTTCACTATCTACCACTCCTCTGACTTTGGTGTCATCCGCAAATTTACTAATCCATCCTTCAATACCCTCATCCAGATCATTTATAAAAATTACAAACAGCAGGGGCCCCAAAACAGATCCCTGAGGTACACCACTTGTAACCGAACTCCACGATGAATAACTCCCATCAACCACCACCCTCTGTCTTCTATCAGCTAGCCAATTCCTAATCCAATTAACTAAATCACCCTCTATCCCATACATCTGCATTTTCTGCAGAAGCCTTCCATGGGCCACCTTATCGAACGCCTTACTAAAGTCCATATATACCACATCAACCGCCTTACCCCCATCCACCTCTTTGGTCACTTTTTCAAAAAACTCAATAAGGTTAGTAAGGCACGACTTACCCTTCACAAAACCATGATGACTATCCCCAATCAATTCATTTTTCTCTAAATAACTATAAATCCTATCCCTAATAATTCTCTCCAATACTTTGCCCGCAACAGAAGTAAGACTCACCTGCCTATAATTCCCCGGAATGTCTCTCTTCCCCTTCTTGAACAATGGGACCACATTTGCTATCCTCCAGTCTTCCGGAACTATACCCGTAACCAACGACGACCTGAAGATCAGACCCAGAGGCTCTGCAATCTCCTCTCTCGCCTCCCAGAGAACATAGAACATAGAACACTACAGCACAAACAGGCCCTTCGGCCCACAAGTTGTGCCGAACACATCAAAACCTACCCAACCATAGACCTATCTATAACCCCCAATCCCATTGGATCCCATATACTCATCCAGAAGACCCTAGCGAGTTCGCCTCGACCACCACCGACGGCAGCCGATTCCATTCACTCACCACCCTCTGAGTGAAAAACTTTCCTCTAGCATCCCCTCTGTACTTGCTTCCCTGCACCTTAAATCTGTGCCCTCTCGTCGCGACCATTTCAGCCCTGGGAAATAGTCTCTGAGAGTCCACCTATCTATTCCTCTCAACATCTTGTAAACCTCTATCAGGTCGCCTCTCAAACTTCGTCTCTCCAGGGAGAACAGTCCCAGCTCCCTCAACCTGTCTTCATATGGCATGCCTCCCAATCCAGGCAACATCCTTGTAAATCTCCTTTGCACCCTTTCAATAGCTTCCACGTCCTTCCTATAGTGAGGCGACCAGAACTGCGCACAGTACTCCAAGTGTGGTCTGACAAGGGTCCTATAAAGCTGCAGCATTACCTCCTGACTCCTGAACTCAATCCCTCGATGAATGAAGGCTAGTACACCGTAAGCTTTCTTAACCACATCCTCCACCTGGGAGGCCGATTTGAGAGTCTTATGGACCCGGACCCCAAGATCCCTCTGCTCTTACACACAGCTAAGACTCCTACCTTTGATAGTGTACTCATTCATCCTGTTGGATCTGCCAAAATGGACCACAACACATTTATCCGCGTTGAAGTCCATCTGCCACTTCTCTGCCCAGTCTTGCATCCTGTCGATGTCATGCTGCAACTTTTGACATCCCTCCAGACCATCCACAACACCACCGACCTTTGTGTCATCGGCGAACTTACTCACTCATCCCTCCACTTCCTCATCCAGGTCATTTATGAAAATGACAAACAGCAAGGTTCCTAGAACAGATCCCTGGGGCACTCCACTGGTGACCGACCTCCATGCAGAAAAAGAGCCATCCACAACCACCCTCTGCCTTCTGCAGGCAAGCCAGTTCTGGATCCACAAGGCCAAACCCCCTTGGATCCCATGGCCTCTCACCTTCTCAAGAAGTCTTGCATGTGGGACCTTGTCAAATGCCTTGCTGAAGTCTATGTACACCACGTCCACTGCTCTTCCTTCGTCAATGTGTTCAGTCACATTTTCGAAGAACTCAATTAAGCTCGTAAGGCACGACCTGCCTTTTACAAAACCATGTTGACTATTTCTAATCAACCTAAACTTCTCCAAACGTTTGTAAATCTTGTCCCTCAGAAGCCTCTCCATCAGCTTACCAACCACTGAGGTCAGACTCACCGGTTGGTAATTTCCAGGACTATCCCTGTTCCCTTTCTTGAAAATAGGGACCATATCCGCAATCCTCCAATCCTCCGGAACCTCTCCCGTCTCCATCGACGATGCAAAGATCATCGCCAGGGGCTCTGCAATGACATCCCTCACCTCCCACAATAACCTGGGGTACATCCCATCTGGTCCCGGAGACTTGTCTATCTTGAAAGCATTTAAAAGTTCTAACACATCCGCTTCCTTAATATCTACATACTCAATCTTTTCAGTCTGCCGCAAACTTGTCGTGCATCCTCCCAGATCACTTTCCACCGTGAATACTGAGGCAAAGTACTCATTAAGCACCTCTGCCATTTCTTCCGGTTCCATATAGACTTTTCCCCCTTCACCTTTTATACGTCCTATCCCTTCTCTTCTCATCCTTTTACTTTTCACATATTTGTAGAAGGCCTTGGGATTCTCCTTAATCCTACCAGCCAAGGCCTTCTCATGACCCCTTCTGGCTCTCCTAATTTCCTTTTTAAGCTCTCTTCTATAAGCCTTATACTTCTCTAGATCCCCAACATCTCCTAGCTCTTTGAACCTTTTATACACCTTTCTTTTCTTCCTGACTATGTTCACCACAGCCTTCGTGCACCACGGTTTCCGCGTCCTACCAAAACCTCCTTGTCTCACTGGAACGTTGTCGTGCAAAGCTCCAGACAAGCATTCCTTGAATATCTGCCACCTTCCTTCTGTGCTTTTCCCCAAGGACACCTCCTTCCAGTTTATTCGCCCCAACATCTGCCTGATGTCTTCATATTTCCCCTTATTCCAGACAAACACCTTCCTAGCCTGCCTGATCCTATCCTTTTCCAATGCAAGGGTGAAGGAGATAGAATTATGATCTCCATCCTCAAGATGCTCTCCTACCGAGAGATCCATCACCTGTCCTGGTTCATTAGCTAGTACCAGGTCCAGTACAGCCTCTCCTCTCGTAGGCTTGTCCACGTGCTATGTCAGGAAAATCCTAGGGTAAATCCTGTCTGGCCCAGGGGACTTATCTAACTTCAAACCCTCAAGAATATCTAGCACATCCTCCTTATCTACTTCAATACTTTCCAGTTTGCAACCCTGTATCCCAGTGTTCTCCACAACTACATTTACATCTCCCTGCGTGAATACCGAAGAGAAATATTTATTCAGTGCCTCTCCAATCTGTTCAGGCTCCATGCACAACTTCCCACTGCTGTCCATGACTGGCCCTAACCTTGCCTTACCAATCTTCTATTCTTAACATACCTAAAGAAAGCTTTAGGATTCTTCTTGATCCTATCAGCCAAAGTCTTCTCGTGTCCCCTTTTAGCTCTCCTCAACTCACTGTCAAACCTCAAAATACTCCGAGGTCCCAAATCAGTCTTGGGTCGAGACCTTCACATCACCATTTCATGCTTCAGTGTATTTACAAATAGACACATTGTACGGGACCGAGCTGTTTGTTCCAGAGAGAGATTATTACTGTTTCATTATCTCCATCCACTCAAATTACAATGGACAAGCGATGGTGTCTGTTTATCAGTAAATAACATGCAGGTATTTGCACATTCTATATTGTTTTGTCTTATTTCCTTGGCCTTTAATCCACAGGTTTAAACCAAATGAATTTGGTTGAACAGCAAGTTTTTAATTCATTGGGTTACCTTGGGATATTAGCAATGCTAATGATGTCAACGGTACTTGTATAGGTACTGCTGTGGTCGAACTGCTGTTTCATGCAGCAACCAAATGAAATGTCATGGAAACGCTTGTTGTCATCTGAAATTTCCAAGAACAACTCCCATCGCCCAATTCCACAACACGTCCACAATCTCATGATGCCATGACCTCATCACAAATGCAGCTCTGAAACAGCACAAGAGAAGGCCCAAGTCCAACCACAACAACTGAGAATGGCTAACACACTATTTCTGGCCATCACGAGAACTGCCTGCCCAATGTGTCTGTAAGGGTATGAGTGTGGGTATGCTACATTGTGTGTGTATGTGTGTGTGTGTGCTGGAGACATGCAGACTGGGCAATCAACAGGCAGCTTCTGGTGCTTATTTGGTGAACATTCCGGCAATTTGGATCGCACAGGTCCAGCTAACTTTTTCATCTTTCAGATTGTCCCATTTTATTTGGCTCGCGACAATGCCGATTGATTTCCACAGCAGATGATCATCCCCTTCCAGTCTCTCAGTTGCTTTTCTTGATCTTCCTACAATCTTAACTGATCCCCAGATGTGTTGTTCCCTGATTTTGGCCTTTCCATTACTCTCCCCCCATCGATGTCCGTATCCAGTTGTTGTTCCTCTTTCTACTTGTTGTTGCCCAAATTTGAGGATGATATAACAGGACTGCTCACATTTTCCTTTCAGTTTCAGCACTACTTTTCAATCACAAAACAGTCCATTTCTTCTAATAACCCATTGCCTAATTAGAATTCTCTTGCTTACATTTTTGCCACCTGTGTCCCCTAACACACACAGCATCTATTCAATTACAAGAGGAACCTCCTCCCACCCAGCTAGCGTCATTTGCTGTGATGTGTTCTTGGAGTGTTTTGGTGAATTAGTGAAGTAAAGAATGCTACTTCCTGACCAGGAATACTGCAGGTATCAGTGAGGTTTCAGCATCAGTATAAAACCTGCAAGGGTTATTGGGGCTGTAGCATGATTGTGAGGTAGAGTGCAGGCTGTAGAGTTTTGCCCAGAGAGAGGAGGAAGAAGAAGGCTCTCTCTCTCAAGGGTTTTATGATGCAATGCTGCTCAGCAAGGAGCAGTGTCGGAGGCAGCTACAATTTGGCAAAGAGGTGTCGCTGAACTGTGCCAATCCCTTCAGCAGAGGACGATGAGGATGGTGCTGCCAGTGCATGTTAAAATGACTGTTGCCCTTACTTTCTAAGCATGTAATTTCTTCCAGGTGTGGCAGGCAACATTTTTGTTTGACACTCCGTCAGAGAGAAGTCATTAATTTCTCTAAAAGCAGGGAGGAACAGGATGAGTGGGTATGGGGTTTTATGAGGGCAGCAGTGTTCCCAATTCAACAAGAAGCCATTATATCATGCACTTGGCTCAGAGAGTCTGACATCTCAACATGGAGAGATGTAGGAACTTAACCATGTTACCACCATGCCTTTGTTGTGTAACCAGGCACAGACAATAACACTGAATACTTGCTATCCTAGCAACACCTCTCAGAGCTTTGTTCTGTAGCAGTACGTCAATCCCTCCATCTTTGTGACATCATTGTGTAAGTTAGAACAAAGAACAAAACAGCGCGGGAAACAGGCCCTTCAGCTCAACAATTCCATGCCGCCACCCCAATGTTCCCACCTCTACTCAGGATCCCTGTCCATGTTTATAGATCGATGGATTAAAAATCAAATTTGAGACAATTTAGGGAGAATTTGTTCTGCCAATCAGCCTAAGAGCACATCTTTGGGATGTGGGAGGAAACCGGAGCACCCGGAGAAAACCCACGCAAGCACGGGGAGAATGCGCAAACTCCACAGACACAGGCCCAAATCCATGTATCTGCACAGCACAGCGATAGTCACTGAGCTGTCGTGTTGCCCATCAAATGGTCCAGGTCAAGCGTACACTAACGACGTGAAGCACTAGGATACTCTCGAAAAAAAAATCCAAGAGCAGCCTCTCACGACCCATCGCGTGTATGCCCCTCGTTAGACAACAAGGTGGACCAAAGCACCTGTAGGATAAAAACAAGTACATCAATATCATCATCTATTTACACACTTCCCAGGGACTCCTAAGGCTCATGATCCCTATTTTAAATCAGTTTTCTATACCCCTCTGCTCCCATTCTGTTCATGTGTCGATTTAAGTATTTCTTAAATAACTCCAGAGTGCCTGCCTCCACCACTTTATTTGGCAGGGCATTCCATATCCCCACCATCCTCTGTGTGAAAAAATTCCCTCTAGCATCCAAATTATACCTTACCCCCCTCACCCTAAGCCCGTGACCCCTCGTGCAATTTGAGTCCATCCTAGGAAAAAGCTTAACCCTGTTTACTCTCTCTATACTCCTCATACTCACTGTACACCTGCTGATACTGACTGTATGCCTGCAGATACTCATTGTATACCTGCTGCTCCTGGCTATGTACATGCTGTATACATCCTACTGTAAATCTGCTGATACCTGTTTCATGATTCCCCATCACCACCTGACCACCATTTACTTTCAGATCATAGAATCCATTCCCCACAGGAGGAGATCATTCAGCCCATCAAGTCTGCATCAACTTATACCCAGACCCTATTCCCCTAACCCAAGTAGCTACACCACTACTTCCCCCAATCTTTAGATCTTGGGACAGTAAGGTACAATCAACCACGACCAATCAATCTAATCAATCAACCAGCATGGACAAGTTGGGCTGAAGGGCCTGTTTCCATGCTGTAAATCTCTATGACGTTTTGGACTCTGGGAGGACCTGGGGACAGCTCCGCACAGACAGTGACCTGAGGCCGGAATTGAGCCTGGGTTCCTGGCACAGTGAGGCAGCAGTGCTAACCACTGTGTCACTGTGCCATCCCAAGATATCCAGGAATTGCCATTTACCCAATGATAATAGCCTTGGGAGGAAGCACAAGAGCAACATCAGGTCATTGATGAAGAGATGTCATCAATTGAGCTGATATTTACAATCACCAACTCAGACACAGATACGACACTTACCTCCCAGCATGGTATTGTCAGGATCTGTATGTGGCTAGTCTCCAGGCAGAATGGACAGGTTACAGCGACGAAGATTTGTGTGACAGATCCTCAAAAGCCAAGGTCACAACTGAGTTCCATGCAGGGGAATCTGAGATGGTCTTCAATGGGGTGGCAAACAGGAGGATTTTAATAAGCATACAGATCGAGATGCTGGGTGCTTTGGCTGTACTACCAGACAGTTTCCCGTCCTGTCAAGGAGCATGGAAACTAATTCTAACATGGCATAGGGCATTGGGCAGATGGAGCTCATTCTTCACAGCATACCAGTGGTGAGAACTCCGTAGCAGCTTTAATGGGGCCCAATCCTGATGCAGCATCAAAACGGGGTACAGCACAGGAATGGCACACAGTCCGAATGCTCACTTGGAGAGCTGGTGCAGACACGATGGACAAACAGCATCCTTCTGCGCTATAAAAGTTCTGTAATTATAGGAATGACTTTTAATTGGTAAACCTGCAGAAGCAGTTCAGAAATTCATTGATGATTGGACAAGTATATACCATGGCTTAAACAACAATAAGATGTGTGTGTGTTGGACAAGTGTTAGATAGAAAGAACTGATATAAGAGTGAAGAATAGGAGTAAGAATGAGGATTGAAATTTATCAAAGGTAACAAAAGGAGAACAAGAAAACAATGAAGTATTTGTAACTAGGACAATCAGAATACTTTATATCAACACATCCAAAAATGAGCAGTTGGGGCAATTAAAAACAGATTTAGCTTTGAAAATTGTGCAGGATAAATGTGTGAATGCAACACAAGATGAATACTTTGCTTCAGTTGTCAGAGAATATGATGTTTGAGGCAGAGGGAAGGCTGGAACTTACTAAAGGGGAGATACTCCCGGTCAAAAGTATAAATCGAAAAACTGCAAAGGTCCAAATTATTCTCAGAATAAATTCAGCTCAGAAAACTTCCAAATTAGAGAATTCAAAATGAAGTGGATGAAATTGGAATTTGTTAATTCTTATCTTTAAAGCTTTCTGGATTTCAGGATAAAAATGACAGATTTGGGAGGAAACAGATGTTATGCGAGAACTGAACGCAAAACGTTGAGTTTATTTTGCAAAATGATTGGAATTCATTATCAGTTAGCATTCAAGAAAATCTACATTCGTTAGGAAGGATTAGCAAGGTCAGTGTAATACTCCTCAATACAATGCAATGTTACACATTTCCATCAATAACTCTGGGATATCGACTCTGGGATACAATGTTACACCATTTGCTTGATGCATAAGTTAAAGAGATTGTTGGGGTAAATATGTGGGGTTACAGGAAAGGGCCTGGGTGGGATTGTCAGGGCAGACTCGATCGACTGAATAATCTCCTGTACACTATCGGATTTCTATGATATGGTGCAATGTTGCATGGCAATGTTTGTGATGTTCAGTAAATTACTGGTCACCATGGCAGAGGTAATCATACCAGCACATACTAATTGAAAAGAGGAATAAAGTGATTCTAATGCGAGTGAGTGTTGGATGATGTTAGAGAAGAATGTGGTAACTTTTTTTTATCTTATTGTAATAGCATATTAGATTGGAACAGAATTAGAGGATCATAGTGATTGAAGACAGGTTGAAACTGCATGTCTGTAATTGTGTGAAGCCTTGGGTGATTTAAGTTGGTAAGCCACAATCACAAGTAGCCATTTGGCAAGTGACGTAGCAACACTAATGGAAACGTAACTTAAAAATAACGAGGTAGGGGAGCAGGAAGATTGGGAAGTTTTCAGAAAAGAAAGGGAAGTGAGCAGGTTTAATGCGAGGACTGATTGTGGAAACATCTATGGTGTTAGGATGGGAGGATTTCTTTGAGGGAGTAAGGACAGAATCTATTTGGTTAAGAGTTGAAAGCAAGAAACATGTGATCATTGACTGCAGGTATTCTATGGGTCGCTTCAGAATTCGAAAGAGAGATGTAAGAATCCAAGGGGAAATCACCAAGGTGTGGAAGAAATATGGAGTGCTGATCCTAGAGAGCTTTAATATCTGAGAGCTGACAGCCAACAGAGTCTGGCATCTAGAACATAGAACATAGAACATAGAACAATACAGCACAGAACAGGCCCTTCGGCCTTCGATGTTGTGCCGACCAAAATAAAAAGCAATGCCCCTCCTACTAAACCATTCCCTTCTCATCCATATACTTATCAACTAACCTCTTAAACGCCACCAAACTTGGCGCATCTACAACAGCTGCAGGCAGGGCATTCCACTCCCTAATCACTCTTTGAGTACAGAACCTACCTCTGATATCCGTCCTATAACTCATACCCCTTAATTTAAAGTTGTGTACCCTCGTGCTAGCTTTCTCCATCCTAGGAAAAAGGCTATCACTGTCCACCCTATCCAAACCTCTAATTATCTTATATGCTTCAATAAGATCCCCCCTTAGCCGCCTCCTTTCTAACGAAAACAACCTCAAATCCTTCACCTCTCTTCATAGGACCTGCCCTCCATACCAGGCAACATCCTAGTAAACCTCCTCTGTACCCTCTCCAATGCCTCCACATCTTTCTTATATTGTGGCGACCAGAACTGCACCCAATACTCCAAGTGCGGCCGCACTAGAGTTTTGTACAGCTGCAACATGATGCTGCGGCTCCTAAATTCAACCCCCCTACCAATAAAAGCTACGACTCCATAAGCCTTCTTAACAACTTTATCCACTTGACTGCCTACTTTCAGGGATCTATTGACACATACACCAAGATCCTTCTGTTCCTCAACACTATTAAGAGCCTACCATTAGCCCTATACTCTACACATTTATTGTTCCTGCCAAAGTGCATTACCTCACACTTTTCCACATTAAACTCCATTTGCCACCTCTCGGCCCAGCTCTGCAACTTGTCCAAGTCTCTCTGCAAACTATAACACGACTCTTCACTATCTACCACTCCACCGACTTTAGTGTCATCTGCAAATTTACTAATCCATCCTTCAATACCCTCAGCCAGATCATTTATAAAAATTACAAACAGCAGGAGCCCCAAAACAGACCCCTGAGGTACACCACTTGTCACCGAACTCCACGATGAATATCTCCCATCAACCACCACCCTCTGTCTTCTATCTGCCAGCCAATTCCTAATCCAATGAGCTAAATCACCCTCTATTCCACACATCTTCATTTTCTGTAGAAGTCTACCATGGGCCACCTTATCAAACGCCTTACTAAAGTCCATATATACTACATCAACCGCCTTGCCCCCATCCACCTCTCTGGTCACTTTCTCAAAAAACTCAATGAGGTTAGTAAGGCATGACCTACCCTTCACGAAACCATGCTGACTATCCCCAATCAATTCATTTCTCTCTAAATACCTATAAATCCTATCCCTAATTATTCTCTCCAATACTTTGCCCACAACAGAAGTAAGACTCACTGGCCTATAATTCCCTGGAAGGTCTCTCTTCCCCTTCTTGAACAACGGGACCACATTCGCTATCCTCCAGTCCTCCGGAACCACACCCGTAACCAACGACGACCTGAAGATCAGAGCCAGAGGATCTGCAATCTCCTCTCTTGCCTCCCAGAGAATCCTAGGGTAAATCCCGTCCGGCCCAGGGGACTTATCCAACTTCAAACTCTCGAGAATTTCTAGCACATCCTCCCTATCTACTACAATACTTCCCAATTTGCGACCCTGTACCTCAGTGTTCTCCATAGCTACATTTCCAGCACTCTGCGTGAATACCGAAGAGAAATATTTATTCAGTGCCTCGCCAATCTCTTCCGGCTCCACGCACAACTTCCCACTGCTATCTATGACTGGCCCTAATCTTGCCCTAACCAATCTTCTATTCTTAACATATCGAAAGAAAGCTTTAGGATTCTCCTTAATCCTATCAGCCAACATCTTCTCGTGTCTCCTCTTAGCTCTCCTCAATTCACTTTTTACCTCCTTCCTAGCTAATCTATAGCTATCCATTGCACTACCTGAGCCTTCAAGCCTCATCCTGACATAAGCCTCCTTGTTCTTCTTAACCAGCAAATCAACTCTTTTCGTACACCAAGGCTCTCTTACTCGTCCATTTCCTCCCTGCCTGACAGGGACATACTTATCAAGGACTCTCAGCAGCTGCTCCTTGAATAAGCACCACATTCCAGATGTTCCCAGTCCCTGTAGTTCCCTAGTCCAATCTACGCACACTAATTCTCTCCTGATGGCCTCATAATTACCCTTCCCCCAGCTATAACTACAGCCCCCAGCTTCATGCCTATCCCTGTCCATCACTAAGGTGAACGTAACCGAATTGTGGTCACTATCACCAAAATGTTCACTAACTTCCAAGCCTACACCTGGTCTGGCTCATTGCCCAGCACCAAATCCAATGTAGCCTCACCTCTAGTTGGCCTATCTACATACTGAGTCAAAAAACCTTCCTGCACACTCTGTAAGAAAACTGACCCCTCTAACGAGCTAGAGCTATAGCTATTCCAATCAATATTAGCAAAGTTAAAGTCCCCCATCACAATTACCCTACTACTTTCACTCCTAATCAGAATTGACTTCGCAATCCTTTCCTCAACCTCTCTAGAACTATTGGGAGGTCTGTAAAAGACTCCCAACAGGGTGACCTCTCCTCTCCTGTTTCTAATCTCAGCCCATACTACCTCAACAGACAAGTCCTCATCAAACTTCTTTTCGATACACCGTGATCTGTCTTGGAAGTGACTGTGAGAAGGATGGCAGCTGCTACAGCAATGCACCAAGGCCCTGATAGAATCAATGATTTGGTGGATTGTATAGTGTCCAAAAGGGACAGCGTGGTGGTGCAGTGGTTAGCGCTGCTGCTGCATAGTGCCAGAGATTCGGGTTCAATTCCAGCCTCTTGTGGAATCTGCACATTCTCCCCATGTCTGCCTGGGTTTTCTCTGGGCTCTCTAGTTTTGTCCCACACTTCAAAGATGTGCAGGTTAGGTGGATTGTCCATGCTAAATTGCTCCTTAGTGTCCTCAGATATGTAGGTTAGGGGAATTAATGGGGTAAATATGTGGGGTTACAGAATTCCGGCACATGCTAGATCTGGGTAAGATGCTCTTTCAGGAAGTCAGTGCAGACTTGATGGGCTGAATGGATTCCCTCTGCACTGTAAGGATTCTCTGATTGTGAGAATTACTGTACAATGCAGGAATTGTATTAAGATTGACAAATATAAATTCACCATCTCCTGGTGAACTGAACTGATTGTGAAAGGAATGTAGCAAAACTGTCCAGAAAATAAATTGTATTTATGAACATTCTGCAGAAATTCTGATTCTCTTGCTGTAGAATACAAGCACAATAAGGATGGGGGTGTTACTACCTACTCAGTGTAACAGAGGACTGCACTGCGTTTGGAGCAATCTTGAGTATTTCCTTTAACAGTGTATATTTATCCAGTTTGTGTTCTCAAACCTCTGACATCTATTTGTCTCCCAGCTACAGCAGTGAAAATCAGTGAGGCTGACTTTGTGGAACAATTTGAACCATAAAGATTCTGACAGCAGAGACCCTACAGCATCAGTCAGTGATCTGGGCCGGCTGCTCATCTCTCTCCAGCTTATTGAATTAGCAATCCGGTACAAGAGAGAGCAGGATTTCACTAATAATCAAACACAGTCTGTACACCAGAATTTCATTTGATTTACTTTTATGTTGGATTCTAACAGCTCGTAAACTGGAACTTGAATCATTGGTTGATGGTTTTCTGTTTATTCGGGTCCAGGTGTAATTGTATGCGCATTAATCAGTGGTCTGGAGTCAGTGGTGTAGACATCAGTTACTCAGCGATGACCTGCTCTCTCACTCTCGGTTTGGATTCCACCAGAGCTCAGCTCCTGACCTCGTTATAACCTTGGTTCAAACGTAAACATGAGGTGAGAGTGACTGCTTTTGACACTAAGGCAGCATTTGACAGTGCAGCATCAAACAACCCTAGTAAAACTGGAGTCGTGAGGAATCGGAGAAAACTCTCCGCTGGCTGGAGTCATAATGTAAGAAGTCTCAACACCAGGATAAAATCCAACAGGTTTATTTGGTAGCAAACACCACTAATTGTCGGGGTTCTGCCCGTTCATCAAGTGAATCATACCTAACAGAAAAGAGGATGGTTGTGGTTGTTGAAAGTCAGGAATTCCTCAGGGTTGTGTCGTAGTATATTCTTCAGATGCTTCAACATGAGGTCTGAAATGGGGATGTGTGCTGACAATTGCACATTTGCTCAGTACCATTGTCACTCCTTGAATGCTGAAGCAGCTCTCTAACCACGCTTCAGCCACTGAGTGGCAAGTAACAGTTGCACCATACGAGTGCCAGGTGCAGAATAAAACCATCTCCTGTTGAAATTCAGTGGCATTACTGTCACTAAATTTCCTGCAATGAACAGCCTTAGAACATACATAGAACATAGAACACTACAGCACAAACAGGCCCTTCGGCCCACAAGTTGTGCCGATCATATCAGTACCTACCAGGCCAAAGAACTATCTGTAACTCCCAATCCCATTAAATCCCATGTACTCATCCAGAAGTCTCTTAAAAGACCCCAGCGAGTTCGCTTCTACCACCACCGATGGCAACCGATTCCATTCACTCACCACCCTCTGAGTGAAAAACTTACCTCTAACATCTCCTCTGTACTTGCCCCCCAGCACCTTAAATCTGTGTCCTCTCGTAACGACCATTTCAGCTCTAGGAAATAGCCTATGAGAATCCACTCTATCTATTCCTCTCAACATTTTATAAACTTCTATCAGGTCGCCTCTCAACCTTCGTCTCTCCAGGGAGAAGAGACCTAGCTCCCTCAACCTATCTTCATAAGGCATGCCTCCCAATCCAGGCAACATCCTTGTAAATCTCCTCTGCATCCTCTCAATAGCTTCCACATCCTTCCTATAGTGAGGCGATCAGAACTGCGCACAATACTCTAAGTGGGGTTTGACAAGGGTCTTATAAAGTTGCAGCATTACCTCCTGACTCCTAAACTCAATCCCTTGATTAATGAAGACCAGTATACCATATGCCTTCTTGACCGCATCCACCGCGAGGCCTATGGACCTGGATCCTTCTGCTCCTGAACACAGCTAAGACTCTTACCCTTGATATTGTACTCCTTCATTCCATTGGTCCTGCCAAAATGGACCACTACACATTTATCTGGGTTGAAGTCCATCTGCTACTTCTTCGTCCATTCTTGCATCCTATCTATGTCACGCTGCAACTTCAGACATCCCTCCAGACTATCCACAACACCACCAACTTCATATCATCGGCAAACTTACTAACCCATCCCTCCACTTCCTCATCCAGGTCATTTATGAAAATGACAAACAGCAGGGGTCGCAGAACAGATCCCTGGGGCACTCCATGGTGACTGACCTCCATGCAGAAGAAGACCCATCCACAACTACTCTCTGCCTTCTGCAGGCAAACCAGTTCTGGATCCACAAGGCCAAAGCCCCTTGGATCCCATGCCCTCTCACCTTAGGATTGACCGTTGATGAACTACACTAGCCATTTAAAATTGTGCCTATAAGAACTGATCAGAGGCTAAGAATTCTATAGCAAGTGGCTCATACCCTGATTTCCCAAAGTCTGTCATCTGCAAGGCACGAGTCAGCATCATATTACCAAGTTAACCATTTCCTGACTCATATTGTCATCAGTGTGCACGATCTACAGGATTCATTGCAGCATCTCAAATACCTTACTTGACAGCATCTTCTAAACTAGCAATCTCTTTCACTTAGAAGGACAAAGGCAACAGATGCAGGGGAACATTGACATCTAGAAACCCATTGTAAATCATACAAAACCCTGGCTTGAAACTGTTTTAGGACTTGGTCTTTTGTGTATGCGTGAATATATTATCAAACCTGAAATCAAATCTGGCTATTTGGAACTCGATGCACTGTACACAATCACTCTTCACCACTGAAATCAATATCACAGTCTAGCCATGGGGATGTGATTGTGGGTGACCCTAGCCAAGCAAATTTAGAACATAGAACATAGAACACTACCTCACAAACAGGCCCTTCAGCCCACAAGTTGCGCCAATCACATCTATACCTACCAAGCCATAGACCTATCTGTAACTCCCTATCCCATTAGATCCCATATACTCATCCAGAAGTCTTTTAAAAGAACCCAGCAAGTTTGCCTTTACCACCACCGACAGCGGCCGATTCCATTCACTCACCACCCTCTGAGTGAAAAACTTACCCCTAACATCTCCTCTGTACTTGCCCCCCAGCACCTTAAATCAGTGTCCTCTCGTAGCGACTATTTCAGCCCAGGGAAATAGCCACTGAGAATCCACCCTATCTATTCCTCTCAACATCTTATAAACCTCTATCAGGTCACCTCTCAACCTTCGTCTCTCCAGGGAGAAGAGACCTAGCTCCCTCAACCTATCTTCATAAGGCCTGCCTCCCAATCCAGGCAACATCCTTGTAAATCTCCTCTGCATCCTCTCAATAGCTTCCATATCCTTCCTATAGTGAGGCGACCAGAACTGCACACGTACTCAAATTTGGTTAAAAAAGTTTCCAATAAACCAGCAAAAGAATTATTGGTTTTCTGTGAAATAGCTTTAAAAATCCACTTGTACTGAAAAGGCTGTTTGTGAACTGACCATCAAATACGGGTGTATCAGCAGGGTATTGTTTGGTGATTGAGCAGTATAACCATAATCAAAAATCTCTCTTCTCATATGGAGAATTGCTTGAGATGTTTTTCTCTGCTAATACTATTCTTGAGCATTCTGATAATCCAGCTGATCATCAGACAGTGGGGGAAAGGGAGATAATCCTGACTGACGCAGGCTCAGTAGCAACTCAGAAATTTATTCACTACTTTGGACAATAAATCAAAAGGAGTGCTGCTGTGTGAGCAGTGCTCATTCCCAAGCTGCTGGAGACTGCAGAAGGCTGACAGTTTGGGATCAAGAATCAGATGTCCAGAGAGGACATTGAAGACTTTATTGTGGCTTTGAAACAACTGAAAATTTTGGGGAATTCCAAGAGAGAGCATATTGGGGCAAATTTGTGAGCAGTTTGAAAAGTGAATTCATTCACACAGTGTATTGCTGATATTGTTAAAGTTAACTTTTGACAGTGTTGCAGCAGCAACAAAGCAAAAAAAAGCAGCAGCAAAGGTAAAAGACCTTTTATTACTGCCTCGGCCAACATTCCCACTCACCCGATGAAGTACTAGTGCTCCGAAAGCTCGTGATGCCAAATAAACCTGTTGGACTTTAACCTGGTGTTATGAGACTTCTTATTGGCCAACATTGTCACAGAGTTGTCTCTTGGCCAAGGCAGCAGAAGAAGAGTCATCTTGGCACAATATATTGAAAAATGTAAATGGAGAAAATGCTGATGGGAAGAAAGAGCAATTAGTGCAGAAAGTTGTCAAACAGCAATGGTCGGTAAGAAATTGGTTTAGACTCATTCCCTGTGAAGCATATGCCTGTTCAGTGGAAATCTTGAGGGAATTAAAGTCCAAGTACTGTTGTAATTCTGATGAATGTAGAGGTCGACACAGGAGCCTCAATCAGTGTGATTCCTGAAGCACTATAATGTGAAAAGCATTAGCTGGAGAGATCGCACATAGAATTATAAAGTTTTGGAGAAGAACAGGGAGTGTGTAGTTTCTAGTCAGATGCAAGGACCAATATACAAAATTGCCCAGAATTGTACTAAAGGTTGAAAAACTAGTCTTGTTAGGAATAAACTGGTTAACATTGAAAGGGACCTCAGAGTGTGGAAATAGAACATAGAACATAGAAATGGGGTCTTGGATTGGAGGAAAAAGTCTTGAAGGGGGAAGAGGTCTTGAATCAGGGAATGAGGGCTTTAGAGCAGAGAAAAGGGGTCTTGGATCGAGAGATAAAGAGCCTTGCTGTGACGGAGAGGGGGCCTCAGGGAGTGGAAGGGTATGTGCCTTCGAACAATGTGGCAGCAGGAAAGTTGCAGCGATGGTTGGGGGCGAAGGGTGAACAGGGATCGCCAGCATATGAAGATCTTTTTCATTGTAGTAAATTACACATCTAAGGAATAGAAAAGATATATAAGTTAGGTTTTTGTACATTTGTACCTATTGCGCAAAAACAAACATTATTTTCTTTCTTCAACACAATAAGACTATTTCTTATGGGTTCTGTCAGTAATGTTAGAAGGTTAAAAGGGTTCCATAGTTGGGAACATTCAGAAACAGAACGTAGAGGGGAGGTATATGATAAAGGGTAGATCTATTAAGAGTATAGAAACGCAGAGGGACCTGAGGGTCCGGGTGCACAAGTCTCTGAAGGTGGCAGAGCAAGTGGAGAAGGTTGTGAAGAAAGCATATAGTATGTTAGCCTTTATAGGAAGGGGTATAGAGTACAAGAGCTGGCCTTTAATGTTGCAGTTGTATAAAACATTGGTTAGATCTCATTTGGAATACTGCGTCCAGCTCTGGTTGCCTTACTACCGGCAGGATGTGGAGAGTCTGGAGAGAGTGCAGAGGAGGTTTACCAGGATGCTGCCTGGTATGGAAGGTCTGAGTTACGAGGAGAGGTTAGGCAAATTGGGGCTGTTTTCCTTAGAAAGACGTAGACTTAGAGGAGATCTAATAGAGGTGTACAAGATTATGAGGGGTATAGATAGAGTAAACAGGGTTAAGCTTTTTCCTAGGATGGACTGAAATAGCATGAGGGGTCACGGGCTTAGGGTGAGGGGGGTAAGGTATAATTTGGATGCTAGAGGGAGTTTTTTCACACAGAGGGTGGTGGGGGTATGGAATGCGCTGCCAACTAAAGTGGTGGAGGCAGGTACTCTGGAGTTATTTAAGAAATACTTAGATGGGCACATGAACAGAATGGGAATGGAGGGGTATAGAAAACTGATTTAAAATAGGGATCATGAGCCTTGGGAGTCCCTGGAAAGTGTGTAAATAGACGATGATATTGATGTACTTGTTTTTATCCTACAGGTGCTTTGGTCCACCTTGTTGTCTAACGAGGGGCATACACGCGATGGGTCGTGAGAGGGCTGCTCTTGGATCTTTTTCGAGAGTATCCTAGTGCTTCACGTCGTTAGTGTACGCTTGACCTGGACCATTTGATGGGCAACACGACAGCTCAGTGACTATCGCTGTGCTGTGCAGATACATGGATTTGGGCCTGTGTCTGTGGGAGTTTGCGCATTCTCCCCGTGCTTGCGTGGGTTTTCTCCGGGTGCTCCAGTTTCCTCCCACATCCCAAAGATGTGCTCTTAGGCTGATTGGCAAAACAAATTCTCTCTAAATTGTCTTAAATTTGGTTTCAATCCATAGATCTATAAACATAGACAGGGATCACGGGTAGAGGTGGGAACGTTGGGGTGGCGGCGTGGGCTCGTTGGGCCGAAGGGCCTGTTTCCCATGCTGTTTTGTTCTTTGTTCTTTGTTGTTTGTTCTACATCTTTCTAAGGAAAACAGTCCCAATTTGCCTAACCTCTCCTCGTAACTCAGACCTTCCATACCAGGCAGCATGAGAAACAAGTCTGGAACACATTACTTTTAACCTGTTGTCATACCTTGACAACATTCAGTCAGCGTTGAATGTATTGCTGGAATCCCTATTATGTCATGAATGAGGCCATTCAGCCCATTGAGTCTGCACCGACTACAATCCTATCCAGACCTTATCCACATGACTCCATGTATTTATCCTTGTCGACCCCTAAAACTAAGGGGCAATTTAGCATTGCCAATCTACCTAACCCACACATTTTTCATACCTGTGTCTGTGCCAGAAAAGACGATAGGAGGCGATGTGCAACATTTAGTGGCACAGGACAAGAAAAGGCCATTTAATCCCTCAAACTGTTGCACTGTTAGTGAGGTAAAGGCTGATGTGTGACCTAACTCCATGTCCTTTAAAATCATTAGCTAACAAAAATCCAGTCAATCACATAGAAACTGTATATTGGGAAGGGTGTATGACTATACTACAAATGGATGGCCAACACAGATACTGGGTATAGAGATCAGGTTTTTTTTAATATGCTTAACAGTAAATTGTTAATTAGTAAAAGCTAAGTTATATGGGGAGCCAGAATTCCTGTAAGGAATGATGTCGAGTTGCTGGCATTGGACTGGGATAGGCATAGTAAATAGTCTTACACCAGGTTAAAGTCCAACAGGTTTATTTGCTAGCACGGGCTTCTGGAGCGTTGCTCCTTCATCACTTACCTCGTGCTACCAAATAAATCTTTTGGACATTAACTTGGTGTTATGAGATTACTTCTTGGTCCTGTAAGGTATAGATTAGGGATGAGACTGGCAAAGAGTCAAGTGAGAAGCTATTGTTGGTGGTTAGGTCTCGAGAAGGACATTGAGGATAATGAAACAGTGGAAATGGTCAACTTGAACATGACCAATGTTGCAGCATTTGAATAGCAGCAGCTATTTACTATGACAGACAGACAGCCCTCCAAAGTGGATTGAGGAGCTCCTGATAAATCAGACAACTAGCAAAATGTTAGACATTTTGAGTAGCTTGCTTGCTGCTTATGGATTCCCAGAAGAAATTGTGTCCAACGATAGAGATTGGACTTGTTCAGAGGAGCCAGAACATTGAATATAGGGGTTGGGATGTCTTGTTGAAGTTATACAAGACATTAGTAAGGCTACACTTGGAATACTGTCTGCAATTCATGAAAGGATGTAGAAAGGATATTGTTAAACTAGAAAGAGTACAGAAAAGATTTACTAGGATCTACCGGGACTTGATGGATTGAGTTATAAGGAGAGGCTGGATAGACTAGGACTCTTTTCTCTGGAGCGTAGGAGGCTGAGAGGTGATCTTATAGAGGTTTATAAAATAATGAGGGGCACAGATCAGCTGGATAGTCAATATCTTTTCCCAAAGGTAGGGGAGTGTAAAACGAGAAGGTGAGAGGGGAGAGATACAAAAGTGTCCAGAGGGGCAATTTTTTCACACAGAGTGTGATGGTGTCTGGAACAAGCTGTCAGAGGTAGTAATAGAGGTGAGTACAATTGTCATTTAAAAAGCATTTAGTCAGTTCCATGGGTACGATGGGTATAGAGGGATATGGGCCAAATGCAGGCAATTGGGATTAGCTTCGGGGTTTTAAAAAAGAAAGGTTGGCATGGACAAGTTGGGCCAAAAGGCATTTCCATGATATAAACCTCTATGACTCTATCTCTGTACGTCTGTAAAGTTTATGGTTATAAATGGAGTAAAAAATGTTTGAGTTCCAGAGCCTGGAACAGAGTAGCAGAGCACACAGTACAAATTGTTAGCCTTGTTCTTGTTAACCAATGTTCGGTACAAATTGGAAGAAATGTCATCTGTAAACAAGAAAAACTGACATTTATTTTGTTAATTTGCTGTAACACATCTGACATTACTATCTGCAAAATGCCAGTTAAATTGTTTCTTTGAACACAGCCCAGAATGAGGTTACTGAGCTATATTTAGCACAGTCAGTAGAATAAAAATAATCCATTTGAAAAGAAATTATCGTTAGAGTGATAGAGGTTAGGATGAGAGAAAGGAGTCTGAACTTGAACCAGAAGGTTAAGGTGAAAGGTCATCATCAATAGTTGAAGTGGCTATCAGGAAGTCATGAATTCATTGATGTACTTGTTTTTATCCTACAGGTGCTTTGGTCCACCTTGTTGTCTAACGAGGGGCATACACGCGATGGGTCGTGAGAGGGCTGCTCTTGGATCTTTTTCAAGAGTATCCTAGTGCTTCACGTCGTTAGTGTACACTTGACCTGGACCATTTGATGGGCAACACGACAGCTCAGTGACTATCGCTGTGCTGTGCAGATACATGGATTGGGCCTGTGTCTGTGGGAGTTTGCGCATTCTCCCCGTGCTTGTGTGGTTTTCTCTGGGTGCTCCGGTTTCCTCCCACACCCCAAAGATGTGCTCTTAGGCTAATTGGCAAAACAAATTCTCCCTAAATTGTCTCAAATTTGGTTTTTAATCCACAGATCTATAAACATGGACAGGGATCACGGGTCGAGGTGGGAGCATCGAGGTGGTGGCATGGGCTCGTTGGGCCGAAGGGCCTATTTCCCATGCTGTTTTGTTCTTTGTTCTTTGTTCTTTGAGGATATATGGCTCTTACACAAATTTGGTCTGGGTCTTTGACACTGGAAAGGTTAGATTTATACATAAAAATCATGTTTTAACTTCAAAGTTTGTGCAAAAGAAAGGAGTTGGGAAGAATTAAATGTTTCTGATAAATGGTACAATTGGAATCCATTGGAGAACCAGTAGTTACCCCAGTGCAAGCTGTGCTTGAAACCAGTTCAGATCTGAGCAGAGTGAGACAGATAGGAATGACAAAGTGGAAAATTCAGTTGAAGATCAACATGTGGATGGGGCAGAGTTTGCAACGAGCATCCAGGAGGGCTTCTTGAAACAGTATCTAAAAAGTTCAGCTAGGGAAGGGGCCCCACTGGACCTGGTATTGGGGAAAGAGCCCAGCCAAGTGGTCAGTGTTTCAATAGGGGAGCAGTTGGGGAACAGCAACCACAATTCAGTAAGCTTTAAGGTACTGATGGATAAAGATGAGTGTAGTCCTCAGGTGAAGATGCTGAATTAGGGGAAGGCTAATTACAACAATATTAGGCAAGAACTGAAAAAAATGTAAGTTGGGGGCAGATGTTTGAGGACAAATCAATATCTGGCATATGGGAGGCTTTCAAGTATACAGGTACACAAGTCACTGAAAGTGGCAATGCAAGTGGAGAAGGTAATCAAGAAGGCATATGGCTGCTTGCCTTCATCGACCAGGACATTCAGTTTAAAATTGGCAAGCCATGCTGCAACTTTCTCGATCCTTAGCTAGGCCACACTTGGAATGTTGTGTTCAATTCTGATCACCACACTACCAGAAGGATGTGGAGGCTTTGGAGAGGGTACAGAAAAGATTTACCAAGATGTTGCCTGGTATGGAGGGCATTAACTATGAGGAGAGGTTGGAGAAACTTGGTTTGTTCTCATTGGAATAATGGAAGCTGAGGGGCGACCTGATAGAATTCTGCAAAATTGTGAGGGACATGGACAGAATGGATAGTCAGAAGCTTTCCCAAAGTGGAAGAGTCAATTACTAGGAGGAGGATATTTAAGGCAAGGAGCAAGGTTTAAGGAGATATCTGAGGCAAGTTTTTACACAGAGGATGGTGGGCTTAATACTCGCTGCTGGGGGACGTAATGGAAACAGATATGACAGTGACTTTTAAGGGGCATCTTGACATGAATAGCATTGGAATGGAGAGATACGGTCCTCGGAAGGGACCAGATGGGCAGCATGGTCATTGCAGGCTTGACAGGCTGAAAGACCTCTTCCTGTACTGTAATTTTCTTTGCTTTTTGTTCTTGTCAAAACTGGAGAAAATCTCTTCTCAGCCTCGAATCAAAGTGGGTTGAGATCCTTCTCCAAGTTCTGAAATTTTGGTTCAAGAAAGGAGGTATTAATACAAAACCAGTGGTTAAGCTGAAGCTGTGAATAAATGAAAAACAAAAAGTGTATACAAGCTGTGTGAATTTGATCATTTGTGCAACTTTTTCATTTGGTCGGTAGGTCAGTGGGCCTCAATTCTTCCCCTGCTCCAAGTAAAATCACAGTGGGGTCTGGTGAAGCAGTTAAACAGTGGGAACAATTTGCTGGCATGGCAACTAATTTTATTGCCCCCATCAGAATTTTAATTATTGCACCGTTCTTGATGGTGCAGTAGAAAGTTTGCGCTAAATGAATTCAGTATTTGATCTTCAGACTGTGAGAATTGTTCACTGTGTTCAGATTACTCACAGAAAAATTCCACATCCTGATAGCAAATACACCATAAGATGAGACACGTGAAATGTATTCTGACATTGAGCAAAGTGGAATCCTTATGCATCACCTTTGGATGTGAACTACTTAGAAATGCTGTAGAATGGACAATCTTCATTATAAACAGTCACTTCATATAACAAGTTGAATCAGGCCCAGAACACAGAGGTCAATTTGATGTTTGCACGAGAGTTTCAAATAAGTGAGCTTCATTCACTAACAGGAGCTGTATCCTGTTTCCAATACAAAATTCCTCGATCTTACCCCGTTCCTTTACAAAGCCTCTGTCATTATTTCGATCTCTGCTTTTCATTCTCCCAGGTTGGGAGTTGTTTCTTACTGACCTGAATTGTTTTTTTAAGACATCTTAAAGTTATACATGTCTTGATTTCATCACTTAGACATTTTAGAAACATAGAAAAACTACAGCACAATCCAGGCCCTTCGGCCCACAAAGTTGTGCCGACATGTCCCTACTTATAGATTACTAAGCTTATCTACAACCCTCTATCTTACTAAGTTCCATGTACTTATCTAAAAATCTCTTAAAAGACCCTATTGAATCTGCCTCCACCAGGTTGCCAGCAGCCCATTCCACACACCCACCACTCTCTGAGTGAAAAACTTACCCTGACATCTCCTCTGTACCTACCCCCTAGCACCTTAAACCTGTGTCCTCTTGTGGTAGCCATTTCAGCCCTGGGAATAGCTTCTGAGAATCCACCTGATCAATATCTCTCAACATCTTATATGCCTCTTTCAGGTCACCCTCATCCTTTGTCTCTCCAAAGGAAAAAGCCCGACCTCCCTCAACCTATCCTCATAAGGCATGCTCCCCAATCCAGGCAACATCTTTGTAAATCTCCCCTGCATCCTTTTTATGACTTCCACATCCTTCCTGTAATGAGGTGACCAGAACTGAGCACAATACTCCAAGTGAGGTCTGACCAGGGTCTTGTAAAGCTGCAGCATTATCTCCTGACTTCTAAACTCAGTTCCTCAATTGATGAAGGCCAGTACACCATATGCCTTCTTAACCACAGCTTCAACCTGCACAGCTGCTTTGAACGTCCTTTGAACTTGGACCCCAAGATCCTTCTGATCTTCCACACTGCCAAGAATCCTTCCATTAATATTATATTCTACCATCCTATTTGACCTGCCAAAATGAACCAGTTCACACTTACCTGGGTTGAAGTCCACCTGCCACTTCTCCACCCAGTCTTGCATCTTATCAATGTCTTGCTGCAACTTCTGACATCCCTCCACACTATCCACATCACCTCCAACTTCTGTGTCATTAGCAAACTTACCAACACATCCCACCACTTCCTTATCCACGTCATTTATAAAAAATCACAAATAGTAAGGGTCCCAGAACAGATCCCTGGGACACTCCACTGGTGACCGACCTCCATGCAGAATATGACTCATCTATAACCACTCTTTTCCTTCTGTGGACAAGCCAATCTGGATCCATAAAGCAACATCCCCTTGGATCCCATGCCCCCTCACTTTCTCAATAAGCCTTCCATGGGGCACCTTATCAAATGCTTTGCTGAAGTTCATATATACTTCAACTACGGCTTTTTCTTCAATGTGTTTAGTCACATCTTCAAAAAATTCAATCAGGCTCGTAAGGCATGATCTGCCTTTGACAAAGCCGTTGCTGACTATTCTTAATCATATTATACCTCTCCAAATTTTCATAAATCCTGTCTCTCAGGATCTTTTCCATCAACTTACCAACCACTGAGATTATACTCACTGATCTATAATTTCCAGGTTTATCTCTACTCCCTTTCTTGAATAAAGGAACAACATCCGCAATCCTTTGATCCTCCGGAACATCTCCCATCTCTGTTGATGATGCAAAGATCATCGCCAGAGGCTCAGCAATCTCCTCCCTTGCCTCCCTCAGTAGCCTGGGGTACATTCCATTTGGTCCCGGCGACTTATCTAACTTGATGCTTTTCAAAAGCTCCAACACATCCTCTTTCTTAATAACTACACACTCGAGCTTTTCAGTCCACTGTAAGTCTGCACTACAACCACAAAAATCCTTCTCCATAGTGAATATTGAAGTAAAGTATTCATTAAATACCTCTGCTATTTCTTCCAGTTATATACATTGTCACACCTGGTAGGTCGTATTCCTTCACGTCTTATCCTCTTGCTCTTCACATATTTGTAGAAAGCCTTGGGGTTTTCCTTTATTCTGCCTGCAAGACCTTCTCATGACCCCTTTCGGCTCTCCTAATTGCCTTCTTAAGATACATAGAACATAGAACATAGAACAATACAGCACAGAACAGGCCCTTCGGCCCTCGATGTTGTGCCGACCAAAATAAAAAGCAATGCCCCTCCTAACTAAACCATTCCCTTCTCATCCATATACTTATCAACTAACCTCTTAAACGCCACCAAACTTGGCGCATCTACAACAGCTGCAGGCAGGGCATTCCACTCCCTAATCACTCTTTGAGTAAAGAACCTACCTCTGATATCCGTCCTATAACTCATACCCCTTAATTTAAAGTTGTGTCCCCTCGTGCTAGCTTTTTCCATCCTAGGAAAAAGGCTATCACTGTCCACCCTATCCAAACCTCTAATTATCTTATATGTTTCAATAAGATCCCCCCTTAGCCGCCTCCTTTCTAACGAAAACAACCTCAAATCCTTCAACCTCTCTTCATAGGACCTGCCCTCCATACCAGGCAACATCCTAGTAAACCTCCTCTGTACCCTCTCCAATGCCTCCACATCTTTCTTATAATGTGGCGACCAGAACTGCACACAATACTCCAAGTGCGGCCGCACTAGAGTTTTGTACAGCTGCAACATGATGCTGCGGCTCCTAAATTCAATCCCCCTACCAATAAAAGCTAAGACTCCATAAGCCTTCTTAACAACTTTATCCACTTGACTGCCTACTTTCAGGGATCTATTGACACATACACCAAGATCCTTCTGTTCCTCAACACTATTAAGAGCCCTACCATTAGCCCTATACTCTACACATTTATTGTTCCTGCCAAAGTGCATTACCTCACACTTTTCCACATTAAACTCCATTTGCCACCTCTCGGCCCAGCTCTGCAACTTGTCCAAGTCACTCTGTAAACTAAAACACCCCTCTTCACTATCTACCACACCACCAACTTTAGTATCATCTGCAAATTTACTGATCCATCCCTCAATACCCTCATCCAGATCATTTATAAAAATTACAAACAGCAGGGGCCCCAAAACAGACCCCTGAGGCACACCACTCGTCACCGAACTCCACGATGAATATCTCCCATCAACCACCACCCTCTGTCTTCTATCTGCCAGCCAATTCTAATCCAATTAGCTAAATCACCCTCTATTCCACACATCTGCATTTTCTGTAGAAGTCTTCCATGGGCCACCTTATCAAAAGCCTTACTAAAGTCCATATATACTACATCAACCGCCTTACCCCCATCCACCTCTCTGGTCACTTTCTCAAAAAACTCAATGAGGTTAGTAAGGCATGACCTACCCTTCACGAAACCATGCTGACTATCCCCAATCAATTCATTTCTCTCTAAATAACTATAAATCCTATCCCTAATAATTCTCTCCAATACCTTGCCCACCACAGAAGTAAGACTCACTGGCCTATAATTCCCAGGAAGGTCTCTCTTCCCCTTCTTAAACAATGGGACCACATTCGCCATCCTCCAGTCCTCCGGAACCACACCCGTAACCAACGAGGACCTGAAGATCAGAGCCAGAGGCTCTGCAATCTCCTCTCTTGCCTCCCAGAGAATCCTAGGGTAAATCCCGTCCGGCCCAGGGGACTTATCCAACTTCAAACCCTCGAGAATTTCTAACACATCCTCCCTATCTACTACAATACTCCCCAATTTGCAACCCTGTACCTCAGTGCTCTCCACAGCTACATTTCCAGCACTCTGCGTGAATACCGAAGAGAAATATTTATTCAGTGCCTCGCCAATCTCTTCAGGCTCCACGCACAACTTCCCACTGCTATCTATGACTGGCCCTAATCTTGCCCTAACCAATCTTCTATTCTTAACATATCGAAAGAAAGCTTATACTTCCTAATTATACTTCCTAATAGCCGCATACTCTTCCAGATCTCTAGTATTACCTCGCTCTCTGAACTTTTTGTAAGCTTTTCTTTTCTTCTTGACTCAATTTATTAGAGCCTTTGTACAGTTCCTGTAACCTACCATAACTTCCCTGTCTCTTGGAATATTGCTGTGCAGAACTCCAGACAAATATTCCCTGAAAATTTGCCACATTTCTTCTGTACATTTCCCTGAGTAAACATCTTTCCAATTTAAGCCACCAATTTCCTGCCTGATAGCCTCATAATTCCCCTTACGCCAATTAAATACTTTTCTAACTTGTCTGATCCTATCTCTCTCCAACGCTATTGTAAAGGAGATAGTGATCATAATTCTATCTCCAAAATGATCTCCCACTGAGAGATCTGACACCTGACCAGCTTCATTACCCAATACCAAATCAAGTACAGCCTCTCCTCTTGTAGGCTTGTTCACATACTGTGTCAAGAAACCTTCCTGAACACACCTAACAAACTCCTCCCCATCCAAACCTGTTACCCTAGGGAGATTCCAATCAATATTTGGAAAAATAAAATCTCCCATCATGACAACTCTTATCATTACACCTTTCCAGGATCTGCTTCCCAATCTGCTCCTCAACATCCTTGTTACTATTGGGCGGCCTGTAGAAAACATCCAGTAAAGTTATTGACCCCTTCTTGTTCCTAACCTCCACCCAGAGAGACTCCGTAGACAATCCCTCTGTGGTGTCCATCTTTTCTGCAGTCTTGACACTATGTCTGATCAGCAGTGCCACTCCCCCATCTCTTTTACCTCCCTCCCTGTTCCTTCTGAAACACCTGAAACCCGGCACTTGAAATACCCAATCTTATCCCTGAGTCATCCAAATTTCTGTAGTGACCACATCATATTTCCAAGCAGTGATCCATGCCCTAAGCTCATCCACTTTGTTCACAACACTCCTTGCATTAAAATAGACACATCTCAAACCTTCTATCTGAGAGCTCCCCTTCTCTATCACCTGCCTGTCCTCCCTCTCACACTGTCGACAAGCTCTCTCTATTTGTGAGCTAACCTCCTCTCTCCCAGTCACTTCAATTTGATTCCCACCCCACCAATCTTTCTAGTTTAAACTCTCCCCAGTTTATATAGTTTCTTTAAATTGTATTCCTATAGAGTTCTCAAAAGCATACCATCTTTCTTGTGCTGTTCCAGTCAGTGGCACAGTGACCTGGGTTCAATTCCTGGGTCACTGTTTTGCTTTCATTTCTTTGCAATTTCAGTGTCGATCTCTGTTTTCTTTTTGAAAGGCAGCTTTCATCATTCTGCCCTTTATTTGAAATAGGAATTTATTTTGCCTCATTTGGAATAGTTCGTAATTGTGGCAGGAGTAAATCTATCTTTTTGTAATCAACTCGAAATTCTGTTACATTGTGTTCCTGTGCTAAAGTTAAGATGAAACAGTGAGGATCTCTGTAGGTTTCTGTTGACCTGTAAAAGAGTCGCTGTCTGGGAGAGAGTTAGAAGGTTACAATCTAATTTGACAGATGATCAGCAAATGCCTAATTTCAATAATTTTAACAAAAAATACTGCAGATGATGTAAATCTCAAATAAAAACAAAACTTGCTGGAAAATATTCAGCAGGACTCACAACATTCGTGAAGAGAAAAACAGAGTTAACGTTTCAGGGGAGTGATTTTTCGTCAGAATTCAGTAAGTGACAGAAGAGTGGTTGGACAGCAGGGGTAAAGTGGGTGGTAATAGGCCAAGTAAAGAAAAGAGAGTTTTGGGAGTGGGTGTGAATGGCAGAATGATGAAAACTGCCTTTCAAAAAACACAAACAGAGATTGAAGCTGAAATTGTGAAAAAAATGAAAGCAAAACAGATGCAAAATTTATGGACTGAGTCCAGAGGATGCTGCAGTAGCCAATGGATCATTGAATCACAGAATTCCTACAGTGCTGAAGGAGGCCCATTCGACCTGCACCAATAACAGCCCCACCCAGGCTTTACCCCTGTAACCTGACATACTTACCTTGCTAATCCCTCTGACATGGAGGGAGAATTTATCATGAATAATGGGATGAAGGAGTACAATATAAGGGGTAGGAGTCTTAGCTGTGTTGTAGAGCAGAAGGATCTCAGGGTCCGGGTCCATAGGACTCTTAAATTGGCCTCACAGGTGGAGGAAGTGGTCAAGAAGGCGTACGGTGTACTGGCCTTCATTAATCGAGGAATAGAGTTTAGGAGTCAGGAGGTAATGATGCAGCTCTATAAGACTCTTGTCAGACCCCAGTTGGAGTATTGTGCGCAGTTCTGGTCGCCTCATTATAGGAAGGATGTAGAGGCTATTGAGAGGGTTCAGAGGAGATTTACAAGGATGCTGCCTGGATTGGGAGGCAGGCCTTATGAAGATAGGTTGAGGGAGCTGGGACTCTTCTCACTGGAGAGACGTAGGTTGAGAGGCGACCTGATAGAGGTTTATAAAATGGTGAGAGGGATAGATAGGGTGGACTCTCAGACAGGTTGGAGGTTGTTAAGGCAAACTCACTGGGGTCTTTTAAGAGACTTCTGGATGAGTATATGGAAACGAATAGGATAGGGGGTTAATGATAGGTCTGTGGATTGGTAGATGTGATCAGCGCAACTCGTGGGCCGAAGGGCCTGTTTGTGCTGTATTGTTCTATGTTCTATATGTTCTATGGCCAATCAATCTAACCCACACATCTTTGGACTGTGGGAGAAAACTGGAGCACCCAGAAGGAAACCCACACAGACACAAGGAGAACATGCAGACTCTACATAGTCACCCGAGGACGGAATTGGACCCGTGACCCTGGCGCTGTGAGGCAGCAATGCTCACCATTGTGCCATTTAAAAGATGACTGAGCTTTAGTAGAACATTGCCACAGGCCAAAGACAGAGTGTAAGAGCAAGATGGAAAAATGAGATCCCTGAAAGCTTGATCTTCCACTCATCTACTCTCAGCTCAGAATGGAATTTAAGAAAGAACATAGAACATAGAACATTACAGCGCAGAACAGGCCCTTCGGCCTTCGATGTTGCGCCGACCAATTATGAAAAAAGCAATGACCCTCCAAACTAAACCATTCCATTCTCTTCCATAAACTTATCAACTAACCTCTTAAACGCCACCAAACTTGGCGCATCTACAACTGCTGCAGGCAGGGCATTCCACTCCCGAACCACCCCTTGGGTAAAGAACCTACACTGATATCCGTCCTATAACTATCACCCCTTAATTTAAAGCTGTGTCCCCTCGTGCTAGCTTTCTCCATCCTAGGAAAAAGGCTATCACTGTCCACCCTATCTAAACCTCTAATCATCTTATATGTTTCGATTAAGGTCCCCTCTTAGCCGCCTCCTTTCTAACGAAAACAACCTCAAATCCCTCAGCCTCTCTTCATAAGACCTGCCTCCATACCAGGCAACATCCTGGTAAACCTCCTCTGTACCCTCTCCAATGCCTCCACATCTTTCTTATAATGTGGGGACCAGAACTGCACACAATACTCCAAGTGCGGCCGCACTAGAGTTTTGTACAGTTGCAACATGACGTTGCGGCTCTGAAATTCAATCCCCCTACCAATAAAAGCTAAGACTCTGTATGCCTTCTTAACAACCTTATCGACTTGACTGCCTACTTTCAGGGATCTATGCACAATACACCAAGATCCCTCTGTTCATCAACACTATTAAGAATCCTACCATTAGCCCTATACTCTACACATTTATTATTCCTGCCAAAGTGCATTACCTCACACTTTTCCACATTAAACTCCATTTGCCACCTCTCAGCCCAGCTCTGCAACTTGTCCAAGTCTCTCTGCAAACTATAACACCCCTCTTCACTATCTACCACTCCACCGACTTTAGTGTCACTGCAAACTTACTAAATCCTTCAATACCTCATCCAGATCATTTATAAAAATTAAAAACAGCAGGGGCCCCAAAACAGACCCCTGAGGTACACCACTTGTAACCAACTCCACGATGAATATCTCCCATCAACCACCACCCTCTGTCATCTATCTGCTAGCCAATTCCTAATCCAATTAGCTAAATCACCCTCTATCCCATACATCTGCATTTTCTGCAGAAGCCTTCCATGGGACACCTTATCGAACGCCTTACTAAAGTCCATATATACCACATCAACCGCCTTACCCCCATCCACCTCTTTGGTCACTTTTTCAAAAAACTCAAAAGGTTAGTAAGGCACGACCTACCCTTCACAAAACCATGCTGACTATCCCCAATCAATTCATTTCTCTCTAAATAACTATAAATCCTATCCCTAATAATTCTCTCCAATACTTTACCCACAACAGAAGTAAGATCACTGGCCTATAATTCCCTGGAAAGTCTCTCTTCCCCTTCTTGAACAATGGGCCACATTCGCTATCCTCCAGTCCTCCGGAACTATACCCGTAACCAACGACGACCTGAAGATCAGACCAGAGGCTCTGCAATCGCCTCTCTCGCCTCCCAGAGAATCCTAGGGTAAATCCCGTCCGGCCCAGGGGACTTATCCAACTTCAAACCCTCAAGAATATCTAGCACATCCTCCCTATCTACTTCAATACTTTCCAGTTTGCAACCCTGTACCTCAGTGTTCTCCACAACTACATTTACATCTCCCTGCGTGAATACCGAAGAGAAATATTTATTCAGTGCCTCTCCAATCTCTTCAGGCTCCACGCACA
Organism: Sphyrna mokarran; assembly: GCA_024679065.1. Classification (NCBI taxonomy): domain Eukaryota; kingdom Metazoa; phylum Chordata; class Chondrichthyes; order Carcharhiniformes; family Carcharhinidae; genus Sphyrna; species Sphyrna mokarran. The sequence continues at coordinate 39,569,598 of JAGIQG010000028.1, read as the reverse complement.
ACTTCCCACTGCTGTCTATGACTGGCCCTAATCTTGCCCTAACCAATCTTCTATTCTTAACATATCTAAAGAAAGCTTTCGGATTCTCCTTAATCCTATCAGCCAAAGTCTTCTCGTGTCCCCTCTTAGCTCTCCTCAATTCACTCTTTAGCTCCCTCCTGGCTAATCTATAGCTATCCATTGCACTAACCGAGCCTTCAAGCCTCATCCTGACATAAGCCTCCTTTTTCCTTTTAACCAGCGAATCAACTTTTTTCGTACACCAAGGTTCCCTTACTCGACCATTTCCTCCTTGCCTGACAGGGACATACTTATCAAGGACTCGCAGCAGCTGCTCCTTGAATAAGCTCCACATTCCAGATGTTCCCAGTCCCTGTAGTTTCCTAGTCCAATCTATGCACCCTAATTCTCTCCTGATGGCCTCATAATTACCCTTCCCCCAGCTATAACTACTGCCCCCAGCTTCATGCCTATCCCTGTCCATCACTAAGGTGAACGTAACCGAATTGTGGTCACTATCACCAAAATGTTCACTAACTTCCAAGCCTAACACCTGGTCTGGCTCATTGCCCAGCACCAAATCCAATGTAGCCTCACCTCTAGTTGGCCTATCTACATACTGAGTCAAAAAACCTTCCTGCACACTCTGTACGAAAAACTGACCCCTCTAACGAGCTAGAGCTATAGCTATTCCAATCAATATTAGCAAAGTTAAAGTCCCCCATCACAATTACCCTATTACTTTCACTCCTGTCAGGATCGACTTTGCAATCCTTTCCTCTACCTCTCTAGAACTTTTAGGAGGTCTATAAAAGACTCCCAACAGGGTGACCTCTCCTCTCTGTTTCTAATCTCAGCCCATACTACCTCAACAGACAAGTCCTCATCAAACTTCTTTTCTGTCACTGTGATACAGTCTTTGACTAATAATGCCACTCCTCCCCCACTTCTACCTCCTTCTTTCCACGACTGAAGCATTTGAACCCCGGAACCTGCAACATCCATTCTTGTCCCTGCTCTACCAAGTCTCTGAAATGGCCACA